>CAHIKZ030005467.1:622500-1122500 GCA_903632075.3 Acanthosepion pharaonis | reverse complement strand
GCCTCCTCAATCCCCTGACCTGAATCGCATTGAACATCTGTGGTCATGCTTAGGTACAAGATTAATGGTGCACAAATATTCTTCAAAACGCCAAACTTCATGAAGAATGGCAGGAAATCGAGCCAACTACTTGTGCCAAGTTGTTTTCCAGTATGCAAAAGCGCATAAAGGAAGTTATAAAAGCAAAAGGAGCCCACACCAATATTAAACATAGGTTAAATATACTTTTAAAGTGTTGTTCTTTCTCTTTAAATGATAAAATAAATGGATTTCAATTATATTTCTAACTTTTATACACATGTCCCATAATTTTATCCGTGACTGTATGACTTTGAATTTGAAAAATGGCAGATTGAAAAGACTGAAAAATAGGTACCCCGACTAATTCGGTACACATAAGGTTTAAAATGAATTTTTAAAAGAGAAAAAAGCTTTCATTTTTTCTTTAATTGAACGCTAAAGAATTTAAAATTTACTATTTCCAGTGTGCAAAATACTCTGCGGTGTATTTCAAAAATTATATTGATCGGAATTGATTTTTTCAGTAAAATCGATAAGATTGGCCATTTTGACATATTTGTAGACAAAAGTTAGTTCTCGATTTTAAAAATCTTGCAAAAAATTTAAAGTTAAATTAATCTGATTTGAAACAAAAATTAGTTACTTATGCGTACAATCCTGTATACAAGCATTTTTTAACCACGGAGTTTTGATTTTCTGACGTATCGAGCGATTTATCGACCGCCTAAGGTGCTGAAAAGTTAAGTACGGTGACAAAGAATTGCTAACAGACGATAAATTTTATATGAGGGTTTTTTTTTCGTAAGGGTGGACAAACCTTAAAACACGTGACCTTTTAATGATAATGTCCTGTACGAACTCGCATACTTAGAAAAATTAGGACGTTTAAACACACAAAAAAATCGATATTCTTTTAAAAATATTCGGGGTCGTCAGATTGTAATAGGCTTTACAATAAATGATATATATAGTTTTATTATATTATACTCATATTTTACGAATACTGTCCTAAGAGTTACACCATTGAAACTGAATTTTAAAATATTTAAAAACTTTATAAATTATTCATTTTAAAATTGTAAAAAATGAAAAATCTTGCAAAGATTCATTTTTCATCGATTTTTTTTCTTCAGACAATATTGTATTTAATATATATCATTCATAAAAGCAATTAAAATCTTCTCTAATTAAATAATGTCTTAGTTTTATTGCATTTTTTTCTATTCAAAACAGATTTTCGGTAACACGGGGCCTGATTTTACAAAGAAAATTCGGGGATTTAAATTCGTCTAAGAATTCTGCCTTTAACTAATAAAGTTACTAAAAATTATCACGTTAAATTTCTCAAGTTTGCATAAAATTAAATAAGGAGGTGAAACACATGTAAAAAATATAATTTTTACCAAGATTTTTTAATAAAAAGCACAAAAATAATTTTATTTATTTGTGAATAAGTCCTGAAAATTTCATTAAAATCCGACAATTATGTGATTTTTGCAAGTATTTCCAAATTAATGTGTCTGTCATCGCAAAAAAGGGTTAAAATTTGCTATACTGAGAGAAGAAAAACAATTTTTGAATCAAAATTTCGACTGTTCTAAATAGGAGTAAAACATTTCATTAAATCTTCAAAAAATACTTTGGCCCTTCCTCTTAATAATAACATAATGATTTTCACGATAAAACTATGTTTTCATTAGGTTTGGAGCATGTTTTCATCAAGGTATACTATTTTTTTAGCGATTTCGTGGAGGTACCTACTGAAAAATATCATTCGTCCTTCAGTGACATCGTAAATCACGTGATGCATTCAGGCTAGATCCCTTCATAACACTACAAAAATCGTTAAATAAATAATTTCTTACCTCAAATCAATAATTCCTTTTTATATGCGTTGAGTTTTCACCCATCGGCAACAAGCATCGATAATATTTTATCCGATTTAATACTCAAACAATATTGGTTTCTTTCATTTTTATATATGTATATATATATATATATATATATATATATATATATATATATATATATATATATATATATATGTTTGTGTATATTTTTGGTTGTGTGGGGGGTGTGCATGTGTGCATGTGTATGTATGTTGACTTGCATTCTATTCGAAATAGTTACGCATTTCAAATCGATGCCTAACTTGCTGAACTTGAAATATCGACATAATACATATTTATTCTTTTCTTATGCTTTATATATATATATATATATATATATATATATATATATATATATATGACCAAACAGAAATCGTGAATAGAAAGGGTTGTCGTCGTTAGCTTTTATTGGCGCAATTATTTTGCGCCCATCTTCTTCCGAGTTGTTCTGATACATTCTTATAATTGTATAGAACAAGAATAGTGCTTTTAAAATGTTTTATTTTGAAAAGGATCTTTCAAAAAATAGTTTTATTTTTCAAACACTTTTTTAAATAAATTGATATGTTATTTTTGATCAGAATAAAGACATATTGTCTGATGATTTTTTTATTTTAATTTTCCAAACGCATCTTTCTCTTAATAAATGTTTATATTTACAAACATTTGCCTGGCAAGCTTTGCAAGTATTTTTACGTGCAATAAACAAATGACTAAGAACCACACAGCAAAACACTTTGAACACGATGATTTTTAAAAAAATTAAATTCTTTAATATTATAACATTTCAGATTAGTGCAATATTTATAGAAAAAATGTATATCCATTAATTATGAAATGTTTCTTTTAATGTTGAACTTTTTTATAGAACCTTCTTAAATAGCGATTGTTGATTATTAGCATAAAATGATAATCAATCACCATCAGAATAATAATTCTTTTATTTTAACTTTTTTATTATATTTCAGATGTTATACACTTGCTACTGTCTGTTGTCATTGTTCTCCACTATATAACGAAGGCAACAAGTTCCGTGTCCATTGTATTTGACCAGGCGAGCATATTTTTTATTTCCCGATATCAGTATTTGAAGATTCTGACTGGCGAGAACATAAAATACTTTAGCATACCTTATTTAAAAGCATCAAAAGAAGATATTAAAATCTCCGAAAGAAAAAACAACTAATGTCTGTCTTTTATTATAATTATTTACATGAATTTTCATTCAAAATCAATCAATGATGAAACTATCAATACATCGATATTGGCTGGATTCATTGATGAAGTTTCAATCAGTTCTGAATGTGAATATACGTTGATGATGATGCCTTTGTACTATGCTTATATATCTCTACAAAGCTGTTGTATAAGAGTAGTGATTTTTCAAGCATAGCTTAGATGTGGCACAAGGCCGAAAGTAGGGGGCACCCAGTGAGGATCAAACTCACTACTCAGTCGTAATTGTTCTAGCGAGACAAGCTTGCTGACCATTACACCGCCTCGAGAAGACCCTGTTATATAAAAGTAAATGTTGTTGCCGACACTGTGGTTTGAAACTAGATCACCAGTGAGCAACACGGACGATTCCATTATTAAGTAGATCACGTGATCATAAAGGAAGTGAATAAATAGGAAGTAGCGTGATGACTATACGATCTTTGTTTCACTCTTCGATTAGTGGTCATTTTTTTTACCGACCGTTTACGACCGGTAATTCTTTCAGCACGTGGAATTTTCTGTCAACGTGAACGTCCTTTTGTTTGTTTGAACTCTTTTGTTGCGATAAGTTGTTTTTTATTATTTCTTACGTTTTATTTTACTGACAGATTTTTGCAAAAAGTTTTCTTTTTCTTTTTTTTCACCCCCACCCCCTCATTTTACTTGATCCATTTTTTCTTTTCTTTTATTATTATTTTGGTTTTATATTCTTTTTTTAATTTTTAGTAACCCTCCCCCTCAAAATCTTTCTACGTGTTTATATTGTCTTACTTTTTCATTTACTCTTTATTTATTAGGTGTTAATTTGTTTCTTGGTTTTCTTTTTAAATATCTTTTAAGTCTGTGTTTTTATCGCTAATCGTTCTGTGTTAAATTTCACGTTTAATTTGTTTATTCTGTCGTTGTTATTGTTTGTTTTTCGTTCGTTTTCTGATCAGACTTGTTTTTAACAGCGGCCATATTGAAAATCTGACAATTATGTGATTTCTTAATTGGTTGTTTCGTATTTTTTTAAGCTTATCGTTTTTTTATTATTGTTAAACGTTCTTTTTCGCCTGTATTATTGTATTCATTTTTTGTTTTGCACTTGTAGCCTTTGTTTTTCCGTTTTAAAAGTTATTTTGTGATTGTCACTTGTTTTACACTTGTCTTTATTGTTTAGTTTTAATTTTTCACTTTCCTCGTTTTATTTTACACGTCCTATTGTTTTGTGTATTCTTTTTGTCTGGTTGTCTCGTTTTATATTTAAGATTATTGTTTAAGGCTGTCTATTTCGTTCTTTCTATTTTGTAAAGCTTAATTGTATATTATTTTTTCTTCTTTCCAAAACACCCTTCCCCTTCACTTTACAATTATAAAAAAAAATATATTAAATGGGTGCCAAAAAGACGGCGCGGAAAAATTTATTTGTGATAAAAAAAAAAAGAAAAATGATCCCCCTGATAAGCAATCCAACAAAACTGATTCTGAATCCGTAGATAATATGGTGACCGGTAACAGCCAAAATTTACCTGTTAATAAGGTGGTTGGCAATGACCAAGTTTTAAATATGGTGGCCGAAAAAGGCCAAATTTCAAGCACAGAAGAAAAAAATGGTGGAGAATATGGTGTCGGAAACAAGCCCAATGTCTCCCAGGTTTAATACTGACAACAAAGATGACAACTCAGCGATCGATGGAACTCTTGCTGGACGTCCCCTCCGAAATGTAAGATCAACATAACGGAGTTCCTGGAGAAAGCCAAGAGCTACGCTCATCTTATTACCAAAGATGGACTCTTGTCAAATCCCAAGGAACTGCAGAAGGTTGAGAAACTAATTGTCAGTCTTTGTGGTCGACAAGCGTTCGCGCAAAATTTGTTGCTCCACGAAAGACACCGTCATCAAATCATTGACGTCCCTGGGGGTTAAACCGCAGAGAGTAATCAAAGGAAAAGGTTTTTTCATGTGAGACATACTGTTTCCTACGCCTGCCGACTGCGAAGCAATCAGCACTGGTGACCTAATCACTAAAGATCTGATTATGAGGACCGAGTATCAAGACAGGCGTAGAACCACGTGACAGTATACGAGATCCCTCCTCAGATTATCGGGGAATACCTATCATAGTTACAGACAGAAGACCAACTTGCTGGAAGTATGAAGAGACTGGTCATCTCTCCTCTTCCTGCCCAGAGAAGGCCTCTGGAGTTCTGACCCCCGCCGGCCAAATTCCCCTATGGCCGAGTCTGTTGTTACCGTCTCGCCTGTAATGGGCATGCCAGCAGCCAGCAGCCAGCAGACAGGACCGGTGTGGTAAAACTTCCGGTTGGGTCCGTCTCTCGGCCCCCACTCCCCGAAAAGCCTTTACCCGCCGGTAGTGCGGTTGCGGACAAGGAAAAAGTGGAATGGCAGGTTGTTGGTAAGGCTAGAGGGAAGCTCCAGGCAGCATGTCCTCATCCCAATGAAGCCCCCAAGGTTAGTGACACATACAGTCCCATTCCAGCTCAAAGGGCAACTTCCCAACCCGCTATGCAGATAAACTGCGACAAAAAAAACTACATTATGAGCCCTCTTTTGAGAAGGCAGAAAAACTAGAAAAACTTAAGGAATCTATAAAGGAAAAAACGGTTACCCAAAAAATCTTGTCCTATCTCCTCGACACTGTCTTCCCTTTCTTCCAAGAAACACATTATGCCTCTTCCTCCTGTCATGAGATCCCCGTCTCCCACGCCCTCCAAATTTACAACCCTAAAAAAGGCTACTTCAAAAAACCCCTCCACCGCTACCAATACCCCCATTACCACAAAGCCTTCCCCAGTCAAAACTCCCGCGTGCACTCCTTTAAAATCAGAACTATCTAAAAGACAAAGGAGTCCGTCTCCTGATACTGCAGAAAAATATCAAATAAAGAAACCAAAACCCATATAAAACATAGGAGTGGACGTGTGCCGGATCTCCAAGGAGTTAGAAAACAAGGCTCTTCTTCATTCTAAAAAATTAAAGAATCTAAAGACTCTTCTAAATTTCATTGAAGATCAAATGAACTTCCCAAAGGCGAAGAGGGTTTTGACTGTGATCCATGACGATGAGACCGGGCAGCAGATTTGATCCATGGTAGCAGAGGCAAACTAAGTTTTCTCCATGTTTCCACCCATGGTGTGTTTCGACAATGAAACCCTTAATAAGTTACAACAATTTTGTGCAGCGAGGTTCCCGCTTTTTGTTCACCCCTCCCTGTATAGAGCTATGAAGTTAACTTTCCCCTTGGACGTCGGTGGCCTGTCTCCCGATGGGTCCATCAATACTCAGATGGGAACTGGTTCAATGGGAGAGGCCGTCGGTGTCATTTCCTCATACATGTTCAACACAGGAGAGCAACACTAATTGGCTTTCATTATGGCTCTCTGGTTAGCAATTTTGAATGCCCGGGGCCTGAGTTCAGAATCTCGTAGGGCGAGGCTCGATCGCGACCTTCAGCGCCTCGGGGTGGATGTTTGTTGTGTGCAGGAGACCCATTTTTATCTCACGACGGTGAGGACATTCTGTCTAAGAGGTTCTTCCTCTATTCAGCATGTTTTTTGATGGACGCTAGAGGCGTATTTTTCTGACTGGTGAGCAAGTCTCTGGATGCGACGTGTGCTCTTGTCTTTGCGGATCCGGCGGGCAGGCTTTGCGTTCTGAGTGTTACCATAAAGGTTAAGACTCTTCGTCTCATTTTGTTTATGCGCAGCGGTCTGATTTGTTTCGGCAGATCGCGCCGTTTTTGATGACATTACTTAGAACTATTGAGAATATGAGGTTGTGGAGAGCCATGATCATCGACGTCCTAAAAGGGCTGGTCACCTTTGTAGGAACATTATAAATTAAAATAAAATAATAATAATAATGAAATTTTTTATGAAAATAAAATAAAATAAAATTCAAACCACGTCTAAAAGTAAGTAAAAAAAAATAAAAATAATAAAATTACTCCCAGCATACAACAGGGACTGTTCCTGCCGGAAGTACAGAAATCCCGTAAAAAAACGTGAGATTCAGTCTCTTCGCCCAAGAACTGTCTGAATGTCTATACTTGTGCAATTTCCCTCTGTGATCGGACTTGTGATATTACGGAGTGATTTACCCAATTTTTATAACATGAATATTATCACAATTGTAAGCACACACACACACACACACACACACACACACACACGCACACACCAATACACACAAATACATAAATAAGATTTATGAAATTACCATACAATTTACCATATTTTGTTTGTACTGTTTTTTTCTCTTGAACACAGGCCCTATGCTATGATTGAATACCTCCACAAATTAAAAAAAAAAGACAGACCTGTAACAATAATATTACGGATTTTTTCTTTCGTGTCTATTAATAATACATTTTCCCCCAATAATAAAAACAATTTAAATAATAATATAACAACAAAAAGAAGAAGAAGAATTTTTAAAAAATTAAATAACGCACGCCCAGAATCCATCGGTTGTCACCGCACGCCCAACTAGAAAATTTGATTCACAAGTATATATAGACACATACATATATAGACACATACATATATAGACACATACTTCCCATTTCTACTGACTGCCTTCAACAGTTAGATACACACACATACACTACGAGACAAACACAAGAAACGTCCACTAGAATTCAGACACACACGTATATATACTAACGCTACAAAATCTATGCGACCAATGAAAACAAATAGCATAAATTTCAAAATTCTCCTCGTTACCTTCATTCCCCGCCTCTACTCCAAAAATTATGGCGGATCTACAATAAAAGTATAAGAAATATGTCAAATGTATAATGATTTTCCTATTTGTTCCTTATGTAATGATTTTTTCGGATTTAAGACATATTTTAATACATATTTTTCAATATATATATATATATATATATATATATATATATACAAGTTTCGTTAAAGACGTCTGACAAGGTACTGCGGTTAATCTTTTTATTTAATTTTTCTTGTATTCGTACAAGTGTTTCCCATAAAAACTGTTAAAAAATGCTGCATATTCGAGCGATTTCAGCTAATTTTTTGCCATTCTCAGTGACGATTTTCCTTTTTTATTTTTAGCTGAATATGTAATTTTTTTTATGTATCTGAAACTATAGCAATGTTTAATTTTCTAAACACCGTCATCATGTTGTGGCTATGTTCGTAGTTAATGTTATTGAATGTTGGTTTTTCCTTTTTATTATTAGTACTTCCTTTATTTTTAATCGTTTTTTACAAATAGATGAGGCTATTATACGTGTATCTTCTACTAGTATGCTGCGGGTGGTGTTTGGTAGTTTTCCCTGTGTGTTTATATGAGTTCTAATTGAACTATGGTCAGATAGGTGTAAGGTGAGTCGTCTAGATAGGAATGGAAAAAGTTTAATCGCAGTAACTTGTCAGTCGACTTTAACGGAACATACATATATATCTATCTATATATATTTATATATATATACGCACAGCGAAAAAACAAAAATTACCTCAACATAGAGATACGCACAGAACGGCTTGTAATAAACTGTCTCTGTGTTGAGGTAATTTTTGGTTTTTCGCTGTAAAATATACATATACTCTGTTAAGATAAAAAACATCGAGCTCTCTATGGATCAGTTTTGATAATTAATATTACTAGGATCCACCTAGATTATATACCAACGGATCGATTACCTGTACTATATATATATATGTGATATGTGTGTGTGTGTGTGTGTGTGCCTCTTGGGGATGGGGGTCAAACATGTTTCATTATTTATCATTTATTATGAAACATTAAAAACATCTAACGTGACACTAGTAAGACTGGATCCTAGAATACAAGCTTATACAAATATGGATTCACGTCCCTTTAGGAGATTGAATCTACAACACTAATAATGAGAAAATAGCATTAAATTCTTATATTGGCCATACAGCCACCACCCTCTCTCTTAGGTTAACATGCCACCGCCAAAACGTATGCCCATTCATTCGCATATTGATCAACCTAATCATTAACTAAAATTTTATATAACACTAGTTTAAAAATGGAATCAAAATGCTCGAGGCTATTCTCATATAAAAGCAATAGCTACATTAATTACAAAACGAAAAATTAACTAGAAATTGAATGAACAAACCCCATCATTCAAATTTAATAAAACATAATTTTAGCGAATACTTGTTGCCTAGAAACACAAACACATAAAAATGGTCAAATCTGCTAGAAATTACATTTAAATTTCATCCTTACTTTATTGTTATCATTTTTTACACTAGCTATTTTTTTTTCTGTTGGAAAAAGTTTTTCACAATTAAACTCGGAATTTTGACATTTTTACCTCGAATGTATTTAAGCAAGATTCAACGAGCAATTCCGTAATAAAAATCAAGAAAAATGGTCATTGATGTGTAATTAATGCCGTCATTACTAACAAAATATGTTAAAGGTAAATGAATTTATAATGATTTTATTTTATAAATGCCTTTTAAATTGAGTTTCTATAAAGAAAATATACTGTTAATAAGAAATAAAGGGATTGTTGTTTTTGTCAAGAATTAGGGCTAATGTTGTCATTTATAGCAAAGAAAGTGAATTCTTTTAGAAGAATAAGGAATTGCACAAATTCAAGCCTGTTCTCTCGCGATCTTCTACAGGATCCAGAGGAATGATAGAGCTCAGGGCAGCCGGTGGAATGACCTTCACGCGCTTTAGAACACATGTTCGCTCAACATTTTCAAAGTTTTCCATCTCCTAGACTGGCTGGCATCCAAGGCTAGGGAAAACATGTCTTCCCCGTAATTTAACCTATAGAGAAGTGTTGGATTTTATGAATTTTCGAAGAGCATTAGTAGGAAGTGAACGTGTTAGAGTCGGTCTGTATTTAAACTCGGCTTACCGATTCTCCTTTTTTTACTATTGTTTACCCGATACAAGACCCAAGAGCCACTCAAGACAGAAGGTTATTGAATTAAATTGTTGTGAGGACATAAAAGGAGAGAGAAAGGGGGCATATTATGAAAGTATGTAGAATAAATATTGATGCTAAATTTGTAGTGGTCGGGGAAATAATCTTCTCGCAAGTCAGTTCTATAATTCTGGAGAAGAAAATATCTGAGTGGAACTTTCTCCTTACCAAAGAAATACGAAGGGATTGACAATTGATTTGACAAGGTATAAGGGGCATAACGGTTCCTAACTGTAAATATTTGAAATGATGCAATTAAAGAATGTAGATCGTCTAAACATTTTGACATAGTAATAACGATAGAGTAGCGAGAAGCTTGATAATTTTCTTAACTTTTGGAAGGCAGTATTATGAAAGAAAAATCTCGCTAGAGACAAAGCAAAGAGTATTTAAATGTGACGTAATATAGCTTCTCCTATACACACACACACACACACATATATATATATATATATATATATATATATATATATATATATATATATATATATATAAGTGAACATAGAAGTCAACACAAGACAGTCTGTTTCATGCTATATGCAATCGTCAGGCCTGACGATTGCATATAACATGAAACAGACTGTCGCCTCTAAGTGTTGACTTCTATGTTCACTTTATATTACACGCTCTATCTCTGACATTGAGCACTTTATCCCATAAATATGGCACATCTTAAGACTATATTTCTTTATATATATATATATATATATATATATATATATATGACAGTGAATACTGGACAATTTCGTCACAGATGAAGAGACTGGCAAGAGAAATGTAGTTCTACAGAAGGATGCTTGAAATTTCTAATACACACACTGAGAAAAGAGGGCTTAGAAAATATCACACTCACAAGTCACATTGAAGGCAAGAGGGACAGAGGAAAACAACGCATAACCTACCTAATGAGCCTGAGTAAATTGTTGACACAACAGGGTTTAGGAGAGATATCGAAAAGACATATCTTACTAAGTGATACAAAGGATAGAAAATCATGATCGCCCACGTCCTGAAGAGATACGGCACATAGAAGAATCCACAAGAAGTAAATTTTTTGTAAATAGGAAAAGGTTGCAACGTTGAAAATAATTCATCACCCACAAGGCCGCCTAATTTTAAACTTTCTCAAGGCTGGAAAGTAAGAATTGGGCTGTACCAGCCGAGATATGTCAACAATACTCCTATCTGTTTCTTGTAAAAGATCGGGCATGGCAGTAGGAGTTAAACACTTTCTGGTACGCTACAAGGAGCCAAGTATTCTTCCAGCATCAAGCTACCTGCTTATCCTCACCTTTACTAAATGTGTATGGTTATTATATGTAAGACGTAAATGGTTTGGTTTGGTTTGTTTTACGGCATATCAACCTCAATTGGTTATTTAATGCCGACAAGAGTTTTATTTCAGGTAATATTTTTTCAAAAGTATGTCTGGTAATATTTCTTTTTCCAAAAAAAGTATTGCTGCTAATAATTTTTTCAAAATTTTATTGCTGGTAATGATTTTTTACAAAAGTATATTGCTGGCATTAAAACCTATTTTACACATTTTGACCCCAGTTTAGTGGTCAACTATTTGCCCATAGCTGGGACCCTAACAGGTGTTACCACCCTGGGTCAGAGTGGACCTGGGAACACCAGCAATTAAGAAGTGGTCCCATGCTACTCAAAACCACCTGATCAGAGGTTTTGCTGTTGGATGTAGCTTATCGTCTTACCCAGGACGCGGATGTAGTTTATCGTCTTACCCAGGACGCAGATGTAGTTTATCGTCTTACCAAGGACGCAGATGTAGTTTATCGTCTTACCCAGGACGCGGATGTAGTTTATCGTCTTACCAAGTACGCAGATGTAGTTTATCGTCTTACCCAGGACGCGGATGTAGTTTATCGTCTTACCAAGGACGCAGATGTAGTTTATCGTCTTACCCAGGACGCAGATGTAGTTTATCGTCTTACCAAGGACGTGGACATAGTTTATCGTCTTACCCAGGAAACTTGACTTGAATGCATTGTAAATTGTTATTATAGTTATATATTGTAAATTATTTTAATTATAAAATGTATTGCAAATGAAATATAGGATTTTCAGTAATCATGAATTCAGGCATCTGTTACTGACAGATAAAACTTGGTATAAATTAAGATAAAGTTTGGTTTAATTAACTAGATCGTAAAGTAGAAACAACTGTTTCTGCTACTCGAACTTTGAGAAAATGGAGTTAAAGAAAGAAAGAAAAAAAGAAAGAAAGAAAAGTTGTTCTTTCTTCGACTGGTGTGGCCATCGGCAAAGCTGAAGAATTTATATGGTTGCGCTCTGCTTAATGGAAAAGCATTTGGTAGTGTCAAAGTGAAATCGAATATATTCCATCATTTCCCCTACCCACCTCTCACACGACACGTCCCCACATTCTCTTCTGCTTTTATTCACTTCTGTATGCCGATATGCAGACATCACAGTGTCCAAGAATTCTCAATGAACACAGTCAATACTCTTGGCTGAATTCTATCAATGTATCCGACTTTTAGAATGATACTGACATTTCCACTGCTTGCTATATTCATATGAAGAGATATTCTATGCGTACATATATCTTATTGGCCTGCTAGTGACTCTAGCTGTCACTTGGGATCCAATTGATGTAAATACTACTTAAATTTCACCGAACAAAGACCTGGGCCGGAAAAAGACGTAGCCATGCTTTATTTTTATACGACACCGTATATTAGAGATTTGTTGCGATTCGTGACATTCGTAATACTAATGATACACAAAATTTATAAACGTCAATGATATTTCTATAGCCTTAAGTGTCTATTAAAATTGATTACGGGTTATTTTAGCTGAAACATCAAGATAAGAGACATGATCGATTATACAGGGTACGGTAGAAATACCTCCAGCATATACCTCCCAGAAATACCCCTTACTGCCTTACCATTATATGGGAAGTATTCATAAAAAGGAGAGGTTTTTCTTATTCTTATTAGATCGAGACTTTCACATGGTGTCAAACTCGATCAAAAATATCTAAACTTGACAGCTGTATACAACCGTTTTCTCAAATCAATAGTTGAAAATGGTTTCGGACGAATGAAGGTGTTGGCTAGGACCATCCTTCTTCAAACCTCGGGGAATGGCTCTATAGAATCATAAACAAAGAACTGTACCAAATAAACAGAAATCACATGACTTGAGAACTTTCAACAGCAGCAGCAACTAAAATTGATAGCACATGTAACTCAAAGGAAAAATGTTGACATAATCAAGATGTTGACATTTTACACTACTACAGACGAAAGGTTAGGAAGAAAGCCTCCATCAATTCGGGAAAGAGCAATAACAATAACGGAACTTGAGAGATCTATTTTCCTGAAAAATTGTTTTGAGAGGGGGGGTATACATTTCAAACGAAAGTAGCAATGTCTACTCAGTGAATGTTTCCTTATAAGGAATCAGCTAATATTATTATTTCCATGTGCTTATTTGGGGATACCTGTCTCTATTTAAAAATTAGTGCTATATTATTATAATTAGAGATTATTACTATTACTATATTACTATAAAGATTAAATTAGTGCCTTTTGCAATAGCATTAGTCTGAAATGAAGAAAAACTAACTCAACCAGAATTTGAACTCGCTTCAACGAATCCTTTTTCTCTGCTGTAAATGTGACGGTCAATGCACACTGGCTTCTCTCAATCATCGCTCTTGTATTATTGGATCATATCTTTGCCGCCTTGTCTTTTGGACCGGTTGTGATGTTAGTTTATTTTTCGTATGTGTTATGTTGTTTGACACTTGATTTTCGCTTGATCAGTAAATCATTTTGTTTTAACTTTTTATGCCTCGTTTGATGGAAGTTATCAGCTTGTTCTTCCTTTTGATGTGTTGGCTGGGCTATGAATAATGTTTACTGACTTTTGATTTATTTCTTCAATAGAATTTGATACGTCCTTCTTTGAGGCACGTCCTACACTTGTTTATAACTGAGCTGTGTTTATTGAGTCTAGCTACAGAGATTTTAGCGAGCTCTTCAACATTATCCCATACATACTCAGTTAGATTTAAACTTAGCGACCGCGGAAGCCAATGGAGGATGTCGAGTCATATAGAATGCGTGAACATATATGACACAGAGACATATGGAATACCTGAGTATATAGAATGCAGTGTGTATACGACACAAGAGAATAGATAGAATCTCTTACATATACACACACCCTCTCTCTCTCTCTCTCACACACACACACACACACTCTCTTTCTCTCTTTATCTCTTTCCCTCTCTCTCTCCTGTATCAATTCAGGAAGTAGGTGAAAAAGCGGGGACAATACGAGAGATCTATATCTTAGGCTGTCAGCATTTCTATGGCAATCTCGCCAACGTCCTGAAGAGGCACGTCACATAGAAGAAGATATCTTTCTTAAAAATTGTCAACGGATTAATTAGATAGAAAGAGAGTGAAGTATTGGTAGATTACAGTCTTTTTGAGTATATAGAATGCAGTGTGTATACGACACAAGAGAATAGATAGAATCTCTTACATATACACACACCCTCTCTCTCTCTCTCTCTATCTATCTATCTATATATATATATATATATATATATATATATATATATATATATCCCTCTCTCTCCTGTATCAATTCAGGAAGTAGGTGATAATGGCTCACCATAGATTCCTGCCTTTTGTTTTTTCACCAATCCTTGCTTCTTTATGATCTCTCTTTTCTTTAGTGTTTCATGTTCTTCCATCCATTTCTTAAAAATTGTCAAATATGTTTCTCACTAATTTATTCTTACCATCAATATGCTCAGTATGTATTAAATTCTCCAAACCTTCTTTCCTCATGATGTATTATGTTCTCTTTCTAATTTTTAACGACAATTTATTTATCGTTCCTGTTTTTCTTGACACTTTCTCGATGGTCACAGACTCTGTACTCCCAACATTCATTGGCAGAACTATGTCTCTTTTGCTTCAAGTTCTTTCTTCATCCGTAACGACATTTTCCAGCATCCATTGGCATCTTGGTCCCACCTCCTTACTGTCGAAACAGTTAAATGTAACCGCTTCTTCTACTCCAACAGCTTCTCTTGCACTTCCCGACAGTGGAAGTCGCTTCTTCTAGCTTGCTTCCCTGGTTACTAAAATCTTCAAAAATTTAAATGTAATGTCAATCGACATCTTCTATTGCTTTGATCCCCGTTCTTCTTTTTATCTTCCTCCTTTCTTTATTTTATCCTTTCCTTAACACCCTATACCAAACCTTATCCCTTACTTATACTCTCTGTAGCTCTTTGCGTACTAGTGGCATTCCCGCCTTGCATAGGTGAAATGATTAAAAAAAAAGGCGACTATCACATAGCTGTTCAGCATTTTTTCCTTTGTTTCTAAGGATATATAAAAAGCCAAAAAGTATCTTCGTAATTCGTATGCACTTTCGGATTTATGTGTCTCACTTTCCTTTGCCTGTTACTCTATTACCCAAATAGTAAAAATTTTCGCACCTAGTTAATTTAGACGTCCACGGTACATAATACACACTCTAGGCTGTAAAATTTGCCTTCTTACTGTAAATAGACGTTTCTTTTTGCTTTTATCGGCTATTTTGTCAGATAAGTCTTTCAGTTTTTGATTTTTTCGGAATCAACACAGTGTCGTTAGCGTATGGTTTATTTAGGGGCATGATGAAAATTGATCAGCCAGTATTTCTTCTCTGTCATATATTTCATTTATTATTTCGCAAGCCTTATGAATCCCAATATCTTAGGCTGTCAGCATTTCTATGGCAAATCTCGTCCGGTTCTGATACTCTGCTCTTCTAGATCGTTGCTCGTACCTTACTAAACAAAGATTCTAATATCTCGGCTTTCCAGGTTTTGTGTATTGTTGGTGTCTCACCTCTTTTGCCATGGAAGAGATATCCTATGTATTGATTCTACTGATATTATTGTCCCCGCTTTTTATTTTATACACCCTAGCTTAAAAGACATTTTTGTTCTGTTATTTTGCGTACTTCTAATTTCTGAAGTTTTCCAAACTCTGCAAATTTCCAATTAAGCCAATCCTATTTTGCTTTCTTGCATTTGTTTCTGATGTTCTTTGTTTAACATCACATGCGCTGCGCTATCACTTTATCTGCCGTCTCTTTCATGAAATTGAGGATTTCATAGTTATCCATGTCTGACAGTTTCTGCTATTGTCCCTGGTGTATTTTTTAAGGCAGGCCTTCACAACATACATGAATGACCACATTGCTCACAGAGAATTAGGCGCGGCTAACAAAAACAAATTTTAAGAATCTTCTTCTTCTACTACTACTACTGCTACTACTACTACTTCTATGTTCATTCAGAGCGTTGGCGATCATGGCTCTCTACAATTTCCTGTCCTCAGTAGTTCTTAATAAATTTTGTCTTTTTGTTATCTCTCCTAACACTTTCTCAGACATCCATTTGATCAAGCTCGCTTGGTAGGTTATTCGCTGTTTTCCTTTGTCTCTCTTGCCTGCAATCTCTCTCTCTATCTCTCTCTCGCTCTCTCTCTCTCTCTCTCTCCTCATCTCCTTATGTACCCTAGAAATTTCAACAGCCTCTTCCAGATGTTAAGTACGTCCTTTTTGTTTCCACTTTAAAAACTTATAAAGATTACTGCGTAAAAAATGGCGCAAATGAACTAATGCATCCCAAATGAGGCATGTCTTGATATCAAAGATTGCGCATTATTTTTAACAAAGGTTAAGCCGGTATTGATCTTTTTTTTTTTTTGCGGTGTGTGGGGGGGGGTGGAGTAAGAAAGGTTTAGATTTGAAACACCCGTGTAAGTGGTCGAAATGAGGATATAGGGTATGTGGAGAGCCGTCATTCAATTGTTCCCCGTTTGACGAAAGTGTGTAAGCCTATTTTGAGAAAATACGAGTCTGTATGTGCCGACAGTGTAATGAATAACGGCTCCGAATTGGAAATGAGAGAGCTGAGGTCCAATTCCAGTCGGGTTCATTATATTCATTAAAGCGTCTATACCCTTGGGAAAGGTAAGAATCCACATCTTCTCCCTCGATCTGTGTTAATTAAAAGGACTTGTGTCAGTAAATCTCGAAAAACTCTTACAATCTAAAATTATTTCCTGGTTTGCACAAAGAAAATATTTGATAAGCCGTAATAAACAAAAAACCCAATCTATCTCGTCTGGATGAAACAACTAAATAGGATTTGTGTGTGTGTGAAATAGAAACAGATATATAGAGGGAGGGCAGGAAAATTCTCTCTTTTTATACGGAGAGTTAAACGGATTAATTAGATAGAAAGAGAGTGAAGTATTGGTAAATTACAGACTTGCTTCCACAAAACTGATCAAGTGCTGAATTTATTCTGGAGCACAAAATGTTGACTTATTTTGAAAACCGATTTGTCTCGCGGGCCGTATTTTGGGAACGCTTTATTAAAGATGTTCCTCTTTGAATTCCTAATATGTTTGAATGCCTCGTATTTGTTATTTACAGTGATTAAATACATTTCTTAGCAAAGGGAACCGATTTGGAGATTTTTCGATTTCTTTGAGCCTCTTTACTTTTTGTATTTTTACCCTTAAAGAAAAGAGTACTGAACTCTTGCGTAATATCACTCTTCCTATATGGCAGTGATTGCTGGAAAATCTTCTCACAGATGAAAACTCGAAGGAACATAAATGTGGTCCTGCAGAAAGATTCTGAGAATACCATGGACTGACCATGTTGTAAAATAACCACAATGACAATAGTACTAGTAATTCTGAAATGCTTTATTCTCGTACCAACGAAATACAAATATAAAAATATATTTTTTTCCTGGCTACTAAGCTGTTTATATAACACCGAAGGAGGTAACTTATCCTCCAGTGTCAGTCGGTGGAAGTCCCCCGTTATCTAATGGGGCTTTCCATTTCTACTCCACACATGTGAGAAACAACGAAGTTTTAGAGAAAATGAAAACAAAAAAGGGCAATTATACTTAATATCAGAAAACCTTTGAAATTTCAAGGGCACATAACGAAGAAAGAAGGCTTGGAAAATTTAATACTCACGGGACAGATTGAAGGCATGAGGGACAGAGGAGAACAACTCATAATTTATCTAATGAGCTTGATGGTTGGTAGGACAGTGTTTAGCAGGGATAACAAAAAGACAAAATTTATTAAGAACTACAAAGGAAAGGAAATTGTGGAGAGTCATGATCGCCAACATCCTGAAGAGACACGTCACATAGAAGAAGATATCTTGGAGAAAATTATATGATTAATTAGAATAATTTCAGTAATTTGATACTTTAGTATCTATTTAAGCGGCTCCCGATTCCAATGTGACTTTTATCTACTCTGCTTTGTGGCTGATAAGGTAGTTTCTTACCAAAGCTAGTGGTAGATGTTTGAGCCAAATTTAAAAAAAAGAATTAGAATTTGTATTCAAATTACGAAAGTAGAAATGTCCTCTTTTATAAAATTCGATATTCAATATACAGAATTTTTTAAAAAATTCAATTTCTATACATAAAATTCAAATTTTATTACACAGAATTTATTACACAAAATTCAAAATTTTAAAATATTCAAAATTCAATATACAAAATTTTAAAAGATTAAAATTTTCATAAATTATTCATTGAAATTCATCATATTAAATTCTTTCTGTATGTAACGGATTTTATATTAATAACAACGACTGTGTTTCGCAATAAAAAGTCGGTTTTTTACTAGCTGACTCTCTGAGGTGTATTTTTACGAAACAACGAAACTATGAACTGAGAAGATATATTTAAATATTTTTTTCATTTATTATAAAGACTCCTGTATAAATGTTTAAAATAATTGTTTACGTAACAATATAAAGTTTTTTTCATATAAAATCCTTTATATAAATTCGTTATATTTAGTTCAATCCCTTATTCTTTGATTTATGTTTTATTTCTTTCAGTTTATGTTCTAAAAAGAAAACACCATTGGCTTAAACCACAGACCACATGTTGCCTTGATATTAAGTATTTTAGTACGCTGTTAGTATTTTAGTTGGAATTCTTAAAATGATTACGAATCTTCAAATTTAACAATAGTAGAATCAACACTAAACTAAAACTTCTGTTAAAAATACACTTTACAGACGAAACTCAATAGTAAACTTTCCCAATAATACTTGTGACTG
Organism: Acanthosepion pharaonis; assembly: GCA_903632075.3. Taxonomy (NCBI): domain Eukaryota; kingdom Metazoa; phylum Mollusca; class Cephalopoda; order Sepiida; family Sepiidae; genus Acanthosepion; species Acanthosepion pharaonis. The sequence goes on along the minus strand of CAHIKZ030005467.1, from coordinate 1,103,242 downwards.
ATTGAGCTTTGTTTACACTTAAGATGAAAGTTTGATTTCAATTCATCTTCAACTCAGTACTCCTTAGCAATCCATCAAGTAGACAATGAACGCCAATCATAAAAGCATATAATGATTATTCTTCAAAATAGATCTGAATTTATTTTCATACGCCAGTAGCTTCGAGATGAAAGTTTTCCATTGCTAATCATAATAAGGACTCATTAATGGAAATAAAACTCAAAATCGCGTAATGTTGAAGGTTCCTGGGGGTTATGGTTTGTGTGTTTACGCTGTTTTTAGGAAATCTTTACACATCGTTTAATGAGCAAACGATGCGGGGGGTGCGACTGTAGAAAAGTCGGAGTCTATTTTTCTGATCACAAGGTTTAGACAATGTAATCTAATCAACAGATCAAATGATAAAATCGATCGATAAAAATACGCTTACGGATCGCAATCATATCTGAATAAATAATATCACTTCAACCATATAATTTGTGGCCAAAATGTTCACTATGTTATATTTTTGTTTTGTTTTTGTTGTTTTTTGTTTTTTTTCGTGTGTGCGCGTGTGTGTGTGTGTGTGTATTTGTTTTTAGTTGGTATTAGTCGAGTTTAGTTTTAATTTAATTAAAAAGATCGCTTTTTGATTTTACTGTAACACTAGCCATATAAGGTTGCCTTTTTTATGTTTTTGCGAAAATTGTATTTTTCTTTATTGGTTCCAAACATTGAAGAAAAACATTTTTGGCAAGATATTTCGGAGAAAAATGTGGATGAAATATTTAAAATTCAATATACAAAATTTAAGATTCAAACAAAGACATACAATCTTCAATATACAAAATTCAAGATGTAAAAAGATTAAAAATTCAATGAGGGAAACTGAAATTTTCTAAAATATTCAGAATTCAATATACAAATTTTAAAAACAACATTTAGAATTTAATGTTCAATTTTTATTTCAAAGATGAATATAGAAAATTCAGAATTTGTAAAAAAAATTCCAAATTCAATATAAAAAAAATTCAAATATCATTCAGAATACAATCTACAAAATTATATTTTTAAATTCAACGTACAAAATTGAAAAATTAAGAATTAAACATACCCCTCCGCCACACTCATTTGGGGGTCTCATGTCGGGCGAATGTGTTCACCGCACCATTCTAGAATGCTCCTCAAACGAATTCTGATGTCACAGCACATTAACCCATCCGGAATAATGAATCGTTGTTACAATACATGGTACGCATGAATTGTTGCAAATAACCACGAAGCACTGTAATGGTTACCAGTCAAACCAAAATTTAGGACACAAGAAATATATATAAAAAATGAATGAAGTAAATAAATGAAATACAATAATATATATTTAAATATTATAATAGATAAATAAACTAAAGTTCACGACTATAAATAACCTACAGCATAGCCCCTAAAGGGAATGACCCTTGCCCTTTTTAGGGCAAGGGTCATTTCCTTCTTTCCTGCTTTCCTTAATCCTTCACTTAATACAATAAACTAGATCCGCGTCCTGGGTAAGACGATAAACTACGTCCAACATCTGATCCATTACATTCACTTACGTGCTAATACCCTTGGGAAAGGCGTGAATCCTCTTCTTCTCCCTCCAGCTATGAGTAAATAGCAGGACAGACTGGGTTCTATAGCCTTGGATGGCAACTGGTCTAGGAGAAGGAAAAAACTCTGAATTCAAAACCTGCGGAGGGTCGTTTGGGGACCTTGTGGCTCGTAGTGCACCAGGTCTCTGTAATCGGCCCTTCAAAAAGTGTGGATGGTCCTGCACGAAACCTTCACCACTATAATCAAATCTCATGAGCTATACATGTGGGTTGGAGACCGCTTGGGAATTCCAAATTCCCATGAAACTCCAACATTGGAACCGGCTCAACCCACCTCGGGTGAATGCCGTTACAAGAACAAGAAGAAGGCCTCTGATCAGGAGGTTTTGAGGAGCCTGGAACCACCTCTTAATTGCTGGTGTTCCCAGGTTCACCTTGACCTGGGTGGTAGCACCTGTTAGGGTCCCAGTTATGGGCAAATTGTTAACCCCAAAACTTTGATCAAATCACTATGAAAATGTAAAAATTGGTTTTAATACCAGCAATACATTTTTATACAAAGATTATTACCAGCAATTAATTTTTGAAGGAAAAATATTACAGCAATACATTTTTGGAAAAAAATATTACCAGCAACAAAAATTTTGTCGGCATTAAATAACCCATTGAAATTGATATACCGTAAAACAAACCAGACCAAACCAAGTTGAAATCCTCGACAACATCCAAAGAAGAGCCAGTAATGTTATTGGTCCTGACCTGGCATCTCAGCTTCTGTCAACTTCCCACCGCAGTGAAGTGGATTCCTCCTATAAATATTTTCATGGTTGTTGTTCTAATAAGCTTTCTTCCTTGGTACCTCAACTGCGTGAATTTAAGCGTACTACTAGATTGGCTATTAGGTCTCATCATTATACCATTGAAATATGTAACCTAAATTTCTATTCTAATAGTTTCTTTTCTTGCACTTCACACATGTGGAACCCTCTTCCTATTTTTTTTCTTCGAAGATTTAAATTCAACATCAATCACCAGGATTCTTCCTGATTCCTGTTCTTCTACTGTCTTTTTGTCCTCACTAAAGTCTTCTAATAATTTTCCACTCCCAATAACCACTTACTGGACAATTTTAATAAATAAGTGTATTTTTAATTTTATTGTAAGAAATGTATTTTCATTACTAAATCTTTTTTCTCGCTACTGTTTATCTGGTTGATATTTGAATTTAAACTGAAAGAATTTTTGCTTCATCGAAACAGTCATTATCTCCGATCTGGAAAGAGCACTATATACAGGGTGCGGCAGAAATACCGCCCATATAATGATAAGACATTAGGTAGATGAAGATACCAGTGTTACTATTGTTTTACCACGAAGTGGGAGGTATTTGTTGAAGGTATTTTTTCTGTCGCACCCTGTACATTACTTTAAAGTCGGGAATTTGTGAGAGGAAGATAAAATATACGAAGCAATGCTTTTTAGTTTGCAGACGACTCTACTTGTTCTGAAATGATTAAAAGGGGCAACAACCTAGAATTATTTCAAGCGGTGATAACAACCAAACCGAATCATGTCACCAGCTCATTAAAAAGTGATGATATGATCACATGAGGCATAAACTTTTAACTAGAAACAGTGTTAGTTATCCGTTTAACAAATGAAACATTCTGTTTGAGGTAAGTGCAATTTTCCCGTGAGAATTTAACCACAGCTATAATATTCGACATAAATTTTTGATAGCATTCACTATCCTTCTCAATGAGTCCTACAATATATATATATATATGAGTCCTACAATATATATATATATATATATATATATATATAATGCACGCATGTATGTATATTAAGGCAGCATATTTTCATTCAAGCAGGTTTACTTAAATAATTTAGACGTATTATGTCCATATATTTCGGTTTTAATCTATTCGAGTACACGAATTAATTTCTTGAGAAAATATTTCGAATTCACGGAGCGACTGTGTACACATCGACAGATAGTCACAGATAAGATTATTTGAAAGAAAATTTTGGAATGAAAAAAAATACATTTATATATATATATATATATATATATATATATATATATATATATATATATATATATAGTAGTATATATATATATATATATATGTATATAGTAGTAGAGGTAATAGCTCCGTTTGTATGCAATCTAGAACGCTGCATAAGTAGTAAAACTACGAACTGTTGAAATATTTTAAATTTACAGAAACACATATAAATACTCATAGACAACCGCCTGAAGATGGTCTCAGATGAAATTGAAAATACTTGGGAAAATAAAAACTATTCGAAAGAAAATTTTGGCCTTTTTATTTTTCGAAGTCTACCAAAAAATGAATCCGCGAAATTGTAAGGATCACAACAAAAACTAATCGACATGATATGCTGTCTAAATATACACAATAAATATATATATATATATATATATATATAAGTGAACATTGAAGTCAACACTCAGAGGCGACAGACAGTTTCATGCTAGACGCAATCATCAGGCCATATCAGGCTCTTTTATATTTACATACTCTCTCTCTCTATCTCTCTCTCTGTCTCTCTGATATTGAGCACTTTATCCCATAAATATAGCACACTTTAAAACTATATTTCTTCATATATATATATATATATATATATATATACTGCGTATATTTTGGAAGTATGTTTTTATTAAGACATGTCTCATTGAATAATTTAGACAAGGTATGTCTACTTATTTTCAATAGGATCCTCTCATATTCACGGACAAGCTTCTTAGTATCCTCATTAAAGCAAGAGAGAAAATTACCATGTTTATGCATATTCATTTTTTCCGAGTAATTTTCGACATAAGCACAATGTCATCATCAGAGTGTTGTTGTTTTTTCTAAGGCAAAACAACACCGTAATTATAACAATGATTGTGAAAATGTATATTTATTAATATATACTTAATAGCTCTGTTATATTACATCGAACACTATTTTATTAACACAAACACTCAATGTACGATATCTTATATATATATATATATATATATATATATATATATATATATATATATATATATATATATTGAGAATAGGATTTTCATTTAAATGTTATATTTAAAAAATACACTTTCAACCGTTTTTTGACGAAACACAATATTTCCCAAGGGTATTTACGCGTAAGTAAATATAACGGACCTAAGTGAAATTGGAACTCGTCTTGATTTCCAATTCCGTGCCGTTATCTAATACACCACTCACACATCCAAGCACCGGGTATTCCCAAACGGTCAGCCATCTATATTACTGACCAGGGTCGGCGATCGTACGAGAACCGGTGTTTCAATGTGATCTCTCGGTAGGTTTTCAGTCAGGCGTAGCGTGTCTTGGATAAACCTGGCTGTGTCCATCCTTCTACTAGTCACGCCACAGCTGATGTCTTCCGACTTGAAGGCTCACTCTGGTCATGGTGAACATCGGCTTTAATATTAACAAATAAAATTAAATGTTGACTTATCTGTCCTCCTCTGAGTTTCGTGAATATTATATCCACTCATCTTGTTTAATAGTAAAAATGAATTTTAGTATCAAGATAGTTAACGAATTGAAACACTTTAAACTAAAGTCGGATTTGGGACAAATAAGCGAATATTTGTAAATATTTATTTTTATGAGTTACTATATATATATATATATATATATATATATATATATATATATATATATATATATATATCAAGTATGTGGTGCAGTTCAATTTACATTACATGAATCATTCATACAAAAAAACAGATATAGTAGTTAATGATATAAATGGCGAGAATACATCTACAAATTTAATAAAGTACATTAACCCCGAACCTGTAGATGAAAGCTTGTAAAAAAATAAAAAAAAGATCTTATGCAACTGGAATTTATAAACAGGGATCATAACATTCATCTACAGGTTCGGGGTTAATGTACTTTATTAAATTTGTTTGCAAAGATGTATTCTCGCCATGTCGACATTATTAATCCGACATATTTTGATTAACATTTTTTTTTTTTTTTGCAAAGGCGCTATTCGGACTTTGTTGACCAGGAGCTTCTTAGCGACCGTCAGTTCAAAGCATGTTCAAAGCACGTTATATATATATATATATATATATATATATATATATATATATATATATATATGTGTGTGTGTGTGTGTGTGTGTGTGTGTGTGTGTGTGTGTGTGTGTGTGTGTTGACGCGTTTCATCCTTTAGAACTTCATCACTGTAAATTGTTGCAAAGGAAATGGGACACTGAGAATTTAAATTTAAATTAAATTGTTTTTTAATATATATTTTTGGTATACAGTCTAGCGAATTTCATTTAGTTTCTTTTACTTTTTGCTCATTTTTTAATTACTTTTGTTATTAAATATCCGACATTTTGACAATAGAAGATCTGCTACGACAGCTGAACGTAAATTTTCTGTAGATTACCCAGCGATTAAAGGACTTTCTAAACAATAAATAACTGTTTTCTCTTTTAATTAGAGAAGCATTTTAAATTCAGAATTAAGGTCAGTGAGTTTATTTTTTGCTTTAGGGTTTGTTTTTTGTTTTGTTTTTTGTTTTGTTTTATTGTAAAAGATCCTTTTTATATTCATACAATCTTTTATTTAAATACCTTGACGTTTTTCCTATGTCGGCCACTCGTATTTTATTTACTAGGGTGGCTACCCTGTGATTTCTACTGCAACGCTGCTGAGCAGACGTTAGTTACAGTTTCTGGGAAACAGCGTTTTATTTAGCGTGATCAACACGATGACTTGCGACTTCGTGCTATCGACGGCTCCAAGGGTTCTGTCTAGCCATTTTTGACTCACAAGTTTTGGGTCAACCCGTAGTATGGTTTTCAGACACTTTCCAAAGGTGCCGCGCCCTGCGATCGATCCCTCCAGTTTGATAACATCGGGGAATCTCTTTCCTGACAAATCGACCATGGTGAGATTCGAACACGGGTCTCATGGTTAGAATGTGAACGTTCTAGCCACTCGGCCACGTGTTCATATATGTGTATATATATATAAACCCGTAGGTATATCAAGTCCATAGCCTAATGATGGAAAAATATTTTTCAATATAATCTGCTTCTTTATCAATGTATGTAATTCAGTGATGAATACTAATCATACAGAAGAAACGTTATACATTGAAAATTTCAGATCAAACTTAAACGCATAACTACGTGTCGGGTTACGGACTTATTTATTCCCATTTATATATAGAGAGAGAATGTATCCAATATAATTTATCATATATTTAATGTGTATTATTCATTTCTTTTTACTAGTTTTTTTTTCTTTGAATTCATTTTTATCGCCTTTTATGGTAACACTTACGTCGGGTTTAATTTCATAGTTTGTAAATATACAAAATATTGTAATATTGTCTTTGTCCAAAATAGCCGAGAATTAAGAAGGCCGTAATTAAAGAGAGTATCGAAGGAACAGAAGACTACGTAGGGAAAACAAAGAAGCAGTTTATTAAATACTAATATGTAGAAAGGGAAAACTTGAGTATATAAACTAATCCTACTCTAATGTGGCTACTAGCCATATTTATAAGTAGGAGCAGTTCATTGTCACAGGAGTAGGGTAGATCAGGATGTAAGCTGATTCCTACTCTAGCATTTTTAGAATGAATTTTTCTTAATCCGATACATTTGTATCACTTTAAACGCCAGTTTTAGTGGTTACTTGTATTTGGGTAGGCGCTCCGTTTATTTATTAAAGAGTATATTTATTTATTTTCATATACCGGCCTGAATATTCGAGAAATCTTATAAAAGAAAAAGTTGCGCCCTTCGACAGAAATTGAATCTGAGTCGCTCAGAGCAGAGAGATAGAGCCACCGTTTAGCCAGGCGCGCCTTACCACTTGGCCACGAAGAAACAGGCGGTCAAGTGATGACTTCCCCACGCAGCTGTTATTTAATAAATATATGTGGTACTCTATGTCATTTTTATAATCCAATATACTTGCATTTAAAATGAGGCCCATCATTATGGGACACCATATAATATACACACACACACACACACACACATATATATATATATATAAATAATAATAATAATAATAATATGCATGTTGTTCCACACAGTTTGATAGTTGTGCCAAATGATGAAGACAAAATGCATATTTATTATTAGTAGCATAAATATTAACTCTTATTTTACACCGAGTAATGTTTTATTATTACCACCAGCACTCACTGCCCGATATTATATATATATATATATATATATATATATATAGTTGTAGATTTGCTTTATACGACAACGGTATACAACATTTAAACATTCAAATCGATATATATATATATATATATATATTACGACAGTGATATACAGCATTTAAACAGTGAAATTGAAAAATCTACAACTAGATAGATAGATAGATAGATAGATAGATAGATAGATAGATAGATAGATAGATAGATAGATAGGATGGTGTATAATAAGTAAAATTTGAGTGTATTTAACTTAATACATGAAAGGTTACATTCAAAATCTCTGGGGGTTATTTCCTGTTAATAATAGACTGAATTCCAGAACAACATAAAAGAATGCCGCTGATACTTGTATAAATCATTTATAATTGAAAACTAAATATTTTTCAGTGACATATGTGAATTCAATTAGATTTTATTTTTTCAATCCCATCAGTAAAAGACAACCGCGAAACATAACGCCATACATTATTTTAACGCCATATATTTTGAATTATTTTTAACCTATATAATATTTTTTTTCTTTTTTTCTAATCACCTCAATAAAAGACAACTGAGAAACACAACGCCATATAAAGCTGTGGAACGTAAGTAAGGAGTAGAATCATTTTCCAAACTTTGGGTTTTCAAATTTCAATTCTTCACATTCATATATGGAAAATTGTATATATAATAGTCACGTAAAGGAAGCACCTCCCCTCCCTCGGTCTTGGGTTTAAATGTGGGGAACTTTTCTTCCTCTTTCTCATCCCTTTTGTTTTTGTTTTTTTTTTTTTTGAATGCTGCTACTATTTTTTTAAATTGTTCTTTTCTAAATGAGGCGAATTTAATGCCCCCCTTTTGTTAGTATTTTAGTAAGGGGTAACGGGACTTATAGTAAGTCAAAACTTAAAACCTAATTACAAAAAAAAACATTTTTTTCCTCACCTTTTCGGTAAGTATTCCAGTCAAAATGTCGGCGACTAAATCGACTACCCCACTCCGAAAGGACACGACACATAGAAAGAAAGAAGTCATGCAAATAAGCCTGCAACATTTAACAAAAAATCATGTATTTATGTAATATTTTTTATATATAATCTCCTTCTTTCGGTGTTAATTCTTCTTGTATTGCCAGGTTTATTCAGAAAGACCTTGGCTCTCCAGAATTTCCTCTCCTTTGTAGCTCTTAGTAAATTTTATCTTTTTCCGTATCTCTCCTAAACTCTGTTCTACCATCCATTTACAGAAGCTCGTTAGGTAGATTATGCGCCATGAAAAGTTCGACCTAATTTCAAAATCTGACTAAATAACCAAACATCCGAATTTATTTTCGTATTCCTTCTTGGTTCGAACTGAGAAACTTCCACGCCCCCCTCTTGCATGTATGTATGTTTATATGTATGAGTTGCAGTATTTGTTGGAAAAGTCATCCTTTCAGCGATTGGTTTAGCCAGTCACGCGAGATCACACTCGTGAAGTTAGGTGCAATCTCCTGTGAGTTAAACCCTACCAGAAAGACCTACATGTTACTTGTGCGAAGTTTTGTGACACGATTTGTAAGTATGTTGCGAGGCTCAACCATCACATGATTGTAGACAAGGACAAGTAAATTTCCAATATAAGTACCACAAACAAGGTTTATGTTTTCCACGTGTGTAAGAGACGTTGTGAAAGTGAAGCCGGTCTTAAGAATCGGTTACGAGCCCATAGCAGAGCGTTAGCTCGGGTATAAATGATGGAAATAATAACATTCTGATTAACAAAAATAAGCCACCAAGTGAATAGATGGTTTTCTTCTGCAAAGAAGCTACAATCATCATCATATGTGTATGTATGTATGTATGTAAGTCATTTAGGCTGTTCTGTGCAGTATATGATAATATTAATTGTAATATTAGCCGTTTCCCTATAAGGAAAAAATTGACCTTTATTAACCGAGCAGCCAGTTCTGTTTTCGGTTGAAATTTATAAAAATCCTTCTTTTAAAACACCTTTTTAGGAAAATAAGTTTCTCAAGTTCAGTAGCTTTTATCGCTTTCCAATATTGATGGGGGGGGGTCCTTCCTAACCTCTGATTTGTTGGAGAATGTTAACATTTTGATTATTTCTCTTCTAGTTACATGTGCTATCCATTTTAGTTGTTACTGCTCTTGGTAGTCCTCAATTGATGTGATTTCTGTTATTTGGTACAGTTCTTTGTTTTTGATTCTGTAGCGCCAATCTACAATGTTCAAAGAAGAATAATCTTTACCAAGACCCTCAAGCTCTTCAAAGCCTTTTTTCACCATTGATTTCAGGAAGTGATTGTATACAGCTGACAGTTTAGATATTTCAGAATGGATTTTGTGCTATGCATGACATCCATATAAAAGTTAATCTGACAAAGATATTTAAGATAATGATTTGAGTTTTCAGGTTGATGTTTTGGTTTTGTAGCAATTTGCGGTGTTGAGTGAAACTATCTCTGGCACAACCTATTCTATATTCAATTCCTTTTTCTCTTATACTTAATTTGTTATAGCTGATCCTTACATCAAGGTATCACCCCACTGGGTGTATTAACCTTGGATCCCAGTCTACTCCATTGTGCCAGATGGATGTTGACCAAACAAGAAAGTTGATCCGCCCTTTGACAGATCTTCTTTTAAATCCTGTTGTGAGTCTAGCTGACATCCTGACCAGAAAAGCCTGGGGGCAGTTTAGTTACCAATGACCTAACCATGTGGCAGGTAGTACATTAATGGTTATGTTAATGGTAATTATATTAACCGTTTTCCTCGAGGGAAAAATTTGGCATTCATTGACTGAGCAGTTGTTTTCGGTTGAAATTTATAAATCTTTCTCTTAAAACACTTTTTAGGAAAACAAGTTTCTCAAATCCAGTAGCTGTTATCGCTCTTTCCAGGACTTTCCAGTATGAGGCTTTCCTTACGAACCTTCTATATGAAGCGGTGTGGAATGTTAGCATCTTGATTATACCAGTTCTTTGTTTGTGATTCTGTAGCGCCAGTCCACAATGTTTAAAATATGATGATCTTTGCCAAAACCCTCAATGTCTCAGTTGTTATCCCGAAAATTTGCACGTCGGATCAGTTCTTTAAAATCAAATATGTGGTGCAGTTCAATTTATATTACAATGAATCATTCATACAAAAAGTAAATTAGTAAAGTTAATTATATAAAATGGCGAAATCCCTTCGCTAACAAAATTTTAAAGATGCACTTACCTACTAATCACCCGATTAGTAGTTTTTAGATATTAAACATTTTGAGGGGTGGACAATTGTGTTGTTACACGATTTGGGCAATTTTGCTGTTACAACAGTTACTCTCTCTCTCTCTCTCTCTCTCTCTCACACACACACACACACACACACACACACACACATATATATATATATATATATATATATATATATATATATATATATATATATAATGGACTCTCCTGTTGATTTCAATGCATGAAGGACCAACAGTTTAATTTAGACCATAACCGCTAAACTGTCCATTCAGTTGAGTTCATTATAATGGCGAAGTCATTTGAAGAACCAACCACACTTTCTGAAAGAATTCATAACAGAGAAATAATGCATGTACAGTGTACCACAAAGCAAAATCTTCGAAGTGCCCATCGGGTGTTTTCTTTTCACTGAATAATTCTCGAGGAATAATTCTCGGGGTCAGTATATGCATTCAAATAGGGTCCCCTCTCTGTTTGAATGATTTGATGTCCTTCACTTAGAACGACTGCCACACAAGTCAAGTTAGCTATGTGTTTCCTGTTATTAAATACATAACTGGGGGATAATGGGTTCATGCCTTTTCTGGGGTTATTACTGCGACGTGATCGAAACGATCGATATTTGAGCCCGACGTACCAATTCCACATTCCGCGTTGATAACCATTACGCTTTCTCCACACGTCCACACGCGCGTCCACCAGCGAGTACGCGCACACACACACACACACACACACACACACACACACAAAACAAAAGGAAAACTTATATTAGACGACGCGTTTCGTCCTCTGAGAAACAAATGCAAGGATTTTATTGGTTTAAGAGTCGTTTTGTGGGGGTGATTTTCAAAATTTGTAAATTTAAGGACGCGCATAAATATTCATCAGGTTAGCCGAAAAGGCTAGGTAAGTTATGGAGGATGTTAGGTGACAGAATTCAATGTCTAATAAACGAAAGTAAGTAAATAATCTTGATTTTTCCTTCTTTTTTTTTCATGCAAATTAGTATTTAAATTATTTTAATTTCTGATTAATTTATGTGTTATATATTTTAAACGACACGATGTTATGAATTTAACCGTCAATTATCGTCTAGAGCCGGGCCAAGACGTTTCGGCTCACGTGATGAATATTTATGAGCGTTCTTAAATTTAAAAATTTTGAAAGAACAATTGGATTTTTCCTCTTGTATGTAAATACGCGTTACAAAATAAAACCCTTGTATTAGCCTTAATAAGGTCCCTCGGAGGACAAAACGCTTTGACTGAGATAAGTTTTCCTTTTGTCTTTATTCATATTGTCCTTTTACAGATATATTCAATATAAAATTTTGCACAAAACACACACACACACACACACATATATATATATATATATATATATATATATATATATATATATATATATATATATATATATAAAATGTATATATATATATATATATATATAGAGAGAGAGAGAGTTGGTACAAAAATGTCAGTATTTTTACTGAATTGTTATGCTTGTGAGTGTCTGAGTTGGGCTTTGTAAAACCTTGCCTCAAATCTCATTATGAGATATCCTTTATCAGGTAGAACACACCTTGATTTGTACAAGATTAATCCCGGTCCTGCCTCAATAAATAAATAAAAAAAACACAGTTTAAAAAAAAGTAATTCACACCATCAGTATTCAATGAAGTTATTTTCCATCTCTTTCTATGTCCTTGCGCCATATTTCAGATAAAATGTGTATTCCATCCTAAAAGAAAAATTCTTAGGTTAAAGAATTCTTTGAGGAATATTCCCTATGTTGAAATTGTTCCAACCACTGACTTAATTGTTTCATGCATCGAAACAAGAGATTAGCTAAAGATGTCAGGTCTGTAGAATCCATCGTATGTGGAATAACTTCCCTTTCCATCTCCATGGTTGTTGATGGCGTTCCAATTTACAAAAATGTCGTTATGCATGAAAATTCGATTTCTTACCGAGAAAAATACATTTTCTCTTACAGTTTGTCTTTTAAAGGAGCCAATTGTTAGTTGCAATATTTCACAGAAAATCTTTTTCAGGTTCCAATAATCCTTTTAATTTCACCAAACACGGAAAATAATTTTTCTCCAGGAATTTCATTTCGGGGAAAATATTTGTCTCTCCGAAGTCTAAAAACGATTTTCTTTATCTTGTAGCTTCATAATAAATCCATTTTTGATTACGACTATCTCGTCCAAAAATGACTTTTTTCTTTGTCGGAAAGACAAAGAAATGCTGGCCGATGCACTTCTTCCTGTAAGTTTTGTAAACGTCGTACTATAATTGTTTATTTACACAAACAATAACAATGCCAGTAAACATTTCTAAAAGACACTTCTATGATTTCACTAACATTTTGCAAAACTTAATTCTTGGAACTTTTGCATCAACCGTATCTAATGATTCCGTTACAAAAAATTGATGTGGAAATGATTTTGTCAGGTTGAAAGTTGCTGCATTATTCGCTTTTACTGATGTCTGATTTTATTTTATTGTTTCTAAATATCAGCTCTCTAATGATCGATTAGATTAATCAATTTCCTAACCTTTCAATAATTTCCTTTGTCTTTCATTGACATGCGTATTTAATAAGTTTCTTTTGACATTTAGCTACAAGTATGTCGCGCCATTGAACTCATTATGATTGTAATAGTCTGTGAAACTCGCTTGGAAACCATTGTTTCACTGCAAATGTCCTAGCCTTCCTTAGTTCAGTACAAGTGCCTAGAACCTATTGAAGATCGAATCTACTACCGTATGATCTGCGAGATAAGTCGTTCTTATTGTTTTATGGACGAACACACAGACCTTCTGATCATGTAGCGTCAATTGAATCCTTTTCTATTCATTATTTCCATTGTTGTTTTATCAAGATTATAATGATTGCTAGTTTCTGTACCAATGTTTTTTTAATATGGGATCTTTTTGTCGTTTCCTGTTTTTGAAGGAAGAAAAAATATACTTTTTTTAACAGAGTGATAAAAAGGTTTCTGGAGTGGTGAAATTCTTTGTGCCATTAGGATGTAATTTAAAAAGAAAAAAGAAAAACACGTATGATGTTTCCTAAATCTTAAGTTTTATGATTCATTCTAACAAAATTCTTTTTATGTATCAACAAAATTTATTATTGATAGATACAGTCTTACAACATGCGATAGGCAGATTACACCGGGTAGATGGCTGACACAAAATTATTTTTAAGTTTGATTCTTTTTTTATCTTTTTGTTATAATGTTCTTTATAATTTCACATTCTGAATGTTTATGATGGATTCAGTGTATCTGCCATCACTATTTTCATTCCAATTCAAGTTTCTGTTTTAAAAAGATTTATCTAACTCCTATTTCTTATGTTAAAACCAGTTGTTTAAAATATTGTTCTCTTGTTAACGTTTCATTCGGTAAGAAAATTTTCAGAATAAATGAAGAAATCTAAGGAAAAGATCATTAACATCTCAATAACTTTATTACTTATAAACGCTGTGGTTAATTTAAATGTTTTGAAAAAATTAACCGTTAATAAAATTAATGCGATTTGTATATAGGAAAATGTTCAAATGTTAAATAAAATGATTTGATATAGGAAAATAAAAGAAAGTTATGACAAGAAAACTAAATTGAGTATATCTAACGAAAATAATCATACACATAATTCTTTTTTCATATATTCATTTGCATTCAGTAATCCCTTTGTGTCTTAGCGACTTTATTGCCTTACTTGGGGTAAAATGATTCTTAAAAATGTATCAAAAGAACCAGAAGTCCTACCAGGATTTATTATTGATGTACACAGTTTTAAAACATAAGATACGCAGATGACACCGTCTAGATGGCAAACACAAAAATAAAACTCAGGGCAATGTATTAAAGGAAAGCAAGACGAAAGGACTAACTAACAATTTTAAGAAGACAGAAAGTATGGACGTTAATAAGAGAAACTTTTCAAGATATGTGTTAAGAATTGGTGACGTGAGAACCAACCAAATACAGAAATTTAACTGCTTGGGAAAATGTGACACAGGAATCTGAAGGCGTATTTGAATAGTGAAAGATGCCTTCCAAAAGCTAAATAAAGTATTAAGTAACAGAAAGATTTCATTAAAAACAAAGAAGAGTACTAAAGTTGTTATGTAATATCACTCTTCCTAAACATCAGTGAAATCTGGACAATTTCCTCACAGATGAAGAGAAGACGTGAGGCAACAGAAGTGAGGGGCTACTGGGAATACCATGGACGAAACATGTGTGCAATGAAGAAGCTTTAAGGGAAATTGGAATATAAATGACACTAGAAAGAGACATATGATATGGTATATATAATAAGGAAAGATGGCTTTGAGAATTTGACACCCTAAGGACATGATGAAGGCAAGAAGGGCAGAGAGAAATCTACATAACGAAGTCATTTAAATGGACGACAGGACATGGAGACGGAGGGAAAGTAAACAGACAAACAACGCTTAGAGTTAAAAAGGATAGAAAAATGTGGAGAGCGATGATCAACTACACCTTGAAGAAACAAGGTATATAAAAGAAGATTCCTTTCAGAAAAAGTAACAGAGGACGGAAAGTGTGACACTGAAATCGGAAGACGTACTGAGATAGTGGAAGATACCTTCTAAAAGCTAATTAAAGTATTAAGAAACAGAAAAACATTCGTTAAAAACAAAGAAGAGAGAAATAACTGTTACGCAATATCTGGCAGTGAATACGGGACAGTCTCCGCATAGATGAAGAAGAGACTTGAAGCAACAGAAATGTGGTTCTACAGGAGGATGCTGAGAATACCATGGACAGAAAATGAAAGGAACGGCGAAGATTTAAAGAAAATGGAAACAGAAGGGACACGTACTTAACATTAGGAAGATCAGTAGAAATTTATAAGACACATAATGAGGAAAGAAGGCTTGAAAAATTTGATACTCACATGACGAATTAGAGGCAAGAGGAGCAGGGGAAAACAACGCAAAACTTACCTAGCGAGCTTGGGTAAATGGATGGAACAAGGTTTAGGAGAAATAGCAAAATGACAAAATTTATTAAGAGCTTCAAAAGAAGAGGAAATTGTGATGATCCATGATCGTCAATGTCCTGAAGGAACGAGGCACATAGAAGAATCATTGTCTTAATCTGGCCAGTTTCTCACAATCAATATGCTTTATTCGGCTTACGATATTTGATGGTATATGCATCCTACTCGTCTATATTTAATATTACAGGATTATGATGATTGTCTAGAAACAACGACTGTTCGTCTAAGGCGTCTGGATAATCATTATTTTCTAGCCAGTTGGCCGAGAAAATGATATCTTATACATCATCATTAATGGTACTTTCTCTGCCAGCTGTCAAATCGGAGTTCTGTACTTTCATTTCGGCGTCATGTACATGCGCCTGCACTTCATAACTAATAATTATAGCGTGGAGAATAATTGCCGTGGTTAGTCAAGCAAGTTCCCTCGTAAAATGTGGTCATAATACGCGAAATATCCCTTACTACAATGCATAGGATTTCTGAATTCTCCGTCCAAGTTATCTACCAGAATTGACTCGAAACATGAGTCAAACTTTTTCTGATCATCACTTTATTTCCACAACCTGCTTTAAAACCATTGTGCCATTTAAAAACAACAGTTCTGTCGAGAGTTTAATAATTCGACTATTCTTGCTTGATAAATTTTCTGAACTTGGAATTGTTTTCGCCACCATTCTTTCTCCTGTTGTTCTTAATTTTTATTGAAAGCATGCCTCCCAAGCCCACTATTTGGTGAGGGCGGTGGATTGGCCGTTGATCCCCCCGCCCCACTACCAGGTCGATGCTTGGACTTAAGGTAAGCTGTACATTCATTTGTTATCATGAGGAAGAAAACGGACAAACACTCGCTGCCACGTATGTTGGGGCATTTATTATGACATGGCAATAAATCCGGATAACCTTATTTTCTTCAATTTCTTTTTAGAATAGACAATTAAAACTTAAAACTTAATGTTGCGAAAGGGTAAATTCAAGTGTGAGCCACGACTCTTTGCAAGTTACCTCCCCCTCTCATCGTTACCTCTGTTTTTGTTGTTGTTGTATGTGTTATATGTAATAGGAGTAGGTAGGCTTTCCTACCGCCCGGTCAACACTCCTCCCCCTTCTCTTGGACATGAGTAGAAGCTTACGCCTTGTTTCTTGTTTAGGAAGGGGTTACCGGTACTCTCTCTGTCTCTCTCTGTCTCTGTCTCTGTCTCTCTCTCTCTCTCTCTCTCTCTCTCTCTCTCTCTCTTTGTATCTCCAGTTGCCTTGATCTATCCACTACCCTTCTCCTCATCCTATCTGATCTTGCTCCATATTTTCTGTAACCCCTTGCGTCCTAGTGGCTTTCCGCCTTGCTTAGGGTGAAACGCTTAAAAAAAATCAATTTGCCTAATTTTAGCATAACACGTTACACAGACACTCTGCTCCTACCCAGTAATTTAGTCCTGGGTATGACGATAAACTACATCCGACAGCATGGCTTCTGATTGGGAGATTGGAGGTTTTGAGGTGCGTTGAACCACCTCTTAACTGCTGCTGTTCCCAGATCCACCCTAATCCGGGTGGTAGCACCTACTATGGTCCAAACTACAAGCATATAGTGACTCCCCAAACAAATACAAAACACTATGAATGTATAAAAATACATTTTTATTGAAAAATGTGCAGCAACATATTTTATAGCGAAATGACCAACAATACTTTTTAACTGTAGTTGAAGGCATAAAATTCCGTTCAAAATATATTTAGTTGAAGCCATAAAATGTGTTCAAAATATTTAGATTTCTGCATTAAATAACCCATAGAGATGTTGATATGCCGCTAAACAAAATCAACCAACCAACCTACCTACACAGTAATTAAGGTAATTTAATGCATTAATTTTTATTGGCTCAAACGTAACGGTCTTGAAATCTTCAAATACTAGTCACAGGTGTAAGATAATTTTCAAACAGCAACTTTAATCTAATTAATTTAATCTTTCTTGCAATATTATACTGGCAATCTTACTATTGATTAATTACTAACTCCTATGTTATATGTCGCCCCTTGCAATCCCAGGTCTCCTCACTTCCACTTACATTTTAATTTGCCACTTAGTCATTTTTAACTAATATATTCATGACTTGTCAGAGGAAGATCAAATAAAGCTACAAAAAAACTCTATTAAAAGAGGTTATCTGTCAAGTAAATGATTATAGACTCAAATATCAATGAGATTAGTAGTTCCCTATTCATGAACGGCGTACTTGCATATAGCCTCAACTATAGACAAGTATTTACCTATAGACTCGATGAGAAACGACCAATATTTCCTGTACACTTGTGTATAAATGACCAATATTTATTTTAGACTTCTTCTTTATCATTTCACCAAACCAAAAGAGAAGCGAGAAGTGCGGAAGAATAAATTACTAGCTTTGGACTTACGGTTACAACTAGCAATTTCAACAGTGAGACCTAGTTGCCAATCAAGTACTGCGATTAAATTCGTGATGTAGAGATATCAATGAGGAAAGAACATCAGAACGATTACCATGAAAATATGCATAGAAAAGGCAAAGGGAAGCTACATTACAGCGGTGGGAACATTACTGAAGCCGAAATGCCAGATCAGGACGGATAACGTTGCAGATTATTTTTAGATTTTGTCAAGAATCACTAGGTATAAAACAGAAGCACCAAACCAGATGTGGGAGCAATGATCAATGCACGGATGAATGGTATATATATATATATATATATATATATATATATATATATATATATATATATATATATATATATATATATATATAAATGCAAGATAGATTATGTCGAGAAAACTGTCTGGAACGATACAGTGAACCGACTTTCCTAGCAGCAGGTCTAGCAATTGATTCAATATAATCATTCCACTTCATGTCAGTGAAAAACATGAGATTAAGAAGTCACAGTGAGTTATTCTCCTGGGGGTTGCCATCAGTCATACTGGTAGTTGTCAAAAGTGGTTCACTAGGATAATTAAAAGAGAGCGGTTTCGTTTTGGAGATGTTAAAACGAATATAAGTGAACAGTATTTACCTATCTCTGAACCAATCTTTATAAGTAACTATTTAAACGTTTGTAGACTCAAGTTTAAGAGAAAAGACTGGTTTTGATCTTAGATAACCCAAGAAAGGCTGACATATGAAATTCACCAACCCGGCTAATATATTTATGACATATATATCTGAAATTCTTCTTTAGTGACTCCCTAGTGGCCTTATGTTTTCCCGTTTGATTTAACTGCTTTCCCTTTGATAATTATCGTTGTATCCATTGTCAGTTATGACACATAGACCCGAAAAGCCAGAAGGCTGTATGGAATCGGAAAATATTTTGTAAGATCTGCTTTCCGCCCTTTAAAATTTGCATTCGATTCTTTGGGTTTTACTGTCACTCATACATCGACTATCTCAGCCATTAAGCAAGTCCTGTTTACAAAAAGACAGTCTGAATATTATTGTTAGTTGTTGTACAAAAAAAAAATACAAAAAGTAGGAAACACAATGTTTGGCGAAAGTTTTAACAGTTTAAAATTGCCTAATGAATCGGGTAAACTCATGTAAACAATTCACTGAATTGCGTCTCCTACGTGATAATAAAGAGCAGACGTTACTTCTGAGCATGCTCGAAAGTTGCTAGACAAAATAAGTAATGTTTAATTTCTTGCCTTTTTCTTTATCTTCAAATAAAACCTGATTGATTCTTTGACGATATTTAATCATCAATTTTGCAGTCAGAGCATGAAATGACGTATCTCCAAGTAGAGAGTGTGAAAGATAGAGAGAGAGTGAGGGGGATCTTTCTTGAATTATTCACATTTCTCTTTATGTCTTACGATATTATAAGAGTTCGAAACTTCTTTTTCAACTTTCTAAATATCATGTCGTCATTATTATTTCTCTTTACTTTTTCTTTCTCTTTATCTAAGTACTTTTCTTTTCATTCGTCACTTCTTTCTTTCGTTTCCTAAATCGCCTCCTCCTCCTCCTCTCTTTTGCTATCTTTCTTTCATTCTTTTTATTTTCCTCTGATTATCTTTCTTTCTTTTGCTTACTTTTATCCTCTTTTTCTACTTTTTTTTCCGACATTTTTTTTTCATTACTTCATTCTTTCTTTCTTTTACTGCTGTTGTTTTTTTCTTTATTTCTTCCGTAATTATTATGATTTCTTGGAAAAGATAATAAAGTAGTTTTCTGTTGCTTCCTCCGCGATTTTAAATTCAGAGTTTTCTTTATCCGAGACTGGTTGCTAACCGAGACTGGAGAGCCACTTCTACTCTGCAAATTAATGCATAGAAGATAATTTTGTTTTCGTTTTTCACACTTTCTTTTTTTCTTTCTATCTTGCTTTCTTTCTTGATTACACTCATTCTTTCTTTCTTTCTTTCTCTCTTTCTCTTTTGTTGTTTTTTCTTTCTCCCGTCATTATTGTTACTTTCATTCTTTCTTTCATTGTTTTTTTATCCTTTTTTTACATTTCCTCGGCTTTCTTTCTTTCTTTCTTTCTTTCTTTCTTTCTTTCTTTCTTTCTTTCTTCAATTCATATTTAATGTTGTTGTTATTATTATTATTATTTTATTTCTTTTGATTTCTGGTGTGTACACATTTCTCTCCGGGTCCCTCCCAGAGACCTAAGGTTAGAAATGGCATCAACACATTTCCTACTGACCAATTAAAAAAAAAAAGAAAAACACGCACACACACACATATTTTACATAGATAAAGCCCTTCATAAGATGTGGGCTGTACCCGTAAGAACATTTTCTTTTTTGTATTTCTTTAAGGCAAGGGCTTCAGGGAATCCCTTCAATTAGTCTACTGGAATCTTTTCCAACCAATCCGAGGGCTCCAACTACAACAGGGATTGTTGATGTTCCCATGTGCCTCATTTTTGAGATTTCGATTTCAAGGTCCTTGTATTTTGATAGCGTTTTGAAGATCTTCAAAGATACATTGCAGTCTTCAGGGACTGCCATATCAATAAGGAAGCACTTTTTTTGTTTGCAGTCTTTAATAACAATGTCTGGGCGGTTGGTTTTGATTGTTCTGTCTGTGTGTACTTTGTAGTCCCATAAAATAGGTTCTATCTCCGTAACAAGATCTGGGTGGTATTCATATCAATTATTATTATTATTATTATTACTGTTGTTGTTGTTATTATTGTTATTATTACCACTACTACTACTACTAGTGTTCTGCATCTCAGTTTACAACAAATTTCATTGATATGTTTTACTTCTATCTTCTATCCCTGTCCTTGAAACTACATTTTAGAAAAATAATTTCAGTATAAATTACATTCAGGAAATTTCAGATAACTTCCTTCTAAATTGACCATCTCGTCATGAGGTAATATTTAATGAGCTTGGCTACTTTACTGTTACCGCTGGGGTAGCGGTTTCGATTCGCATTAGTTTCCGTGCCCTTGTACCTATGCTAACTTTATTTAATCATAACTTCGCGTCATGCTTATCTGTTAGTTTACAAAATTGGATTAAACGTTTGCCACAAAGAGCCGAGAGTTAATTTGAGGCGAAAACCGATTTAGAATTATATTGTGTAAAGTACATTATTTAGGGTCTGGCGAAATTAACTTCGTACGAATGCCCTTGAGAAAGTCATGAATCTATATCTCCCTCACCCCAGTCAGTTATGCGTTAAATAGCAGAATAGCAGTGGACCACTAGACTGAGCTATCAGCCAGTCTCGGAGAAAGGCGACTTCGAACTAAAAACTATACTGAATCGAATCTCTTTCTCAAGAAATCATAGCAAAATCTTAGAAAAAGAATTATGGCCGCCATTGTTCTTAAGGTACATAGCATTAAAAATGATTTTGTTTTTTGTTTTACTCAAATTGACGGTTGTGCCAAAAAAAATCTTAACATATGACTAAGATATTAGGAAATATTCCATTTTAAATGATATTTTATTTGGTGGATTCCACAATTTTTTGCAAAAATATTAATGTACAGCTAATAAAGAAAACGAATTTCCGGACAGTTCTGAAAGGATTAGATATAAGGAATACTCGGTAACTTAAAATGATTATTATAGATGATTTATTATCTATAATAGAAATTTGATGCCACATATAAACAATATTCTAAACAAGATATAAGCAATACCTATTGAAAATATTCTAAATTCCATATAAACAACACATTGAAACTTTTGTAAACTAGATATCGATAACATATATTGACAATGTTTTACACTAGATATCGACAACACCTATAGATAATATTCTAAAAGAAATAGAGATAACATCTATAGACAATATTCAAAACTAGATATATGCAGCGTCTATAGATAATATTCTGAACTAAATACAGACAACACACATAGACAATAACTTAAACTGCATATAGAGAACGCCGATAGACAATATTGTGAATTAAATATAGGCAACACATATAGACAATATTCTAACCTAGATATAGAGAACACCTATTGAGAATATACTAAACTAGACATAGAGAACACCTATAGACAATATTCAAAACTAGATATAGACAGCATCTTTTGAGAATATACTAAACTAGACATAGAGAACACCTTAGATAATATTCTTGTTATGAATAATCAAGAGTGGCCTTCCCTTGTTTTATTACTCTCCTCTTTGAGAGAGCTATTTCTGTTTACTGGGACTATAAAAAGACACTTTACGCAAACCTTGTATTCGCAGTTGAATAAAGCTTTCTTAAAGCCTACACCTGCGTAATTTTGTCATTACAATTCTAAACTAGCTACAGACAATACCTGTACCTATAGATAATATTTTAAACGAGATATTGCCAAAACCCATAGACAATATTCAAAATTAGATAAGGACAACACCTATTGAAAATATTCTAAACTCGATATAGGCAACACTTAGACAAATTTCTAACTAAATACAGAGAACACATATAGACAATATACTAAACTTAATATACACAACACATATAGATAATATTCAAATATAGATGGAGCCAACGCCTATAGACAATATTCAGAACTAGATTTGTCTATATTTCTGAGATGAGGTATTATGTACAGTATTTACATTAGTCGGACTATTGTCCTCATCTTTGTCGCCATATTTGTCACAACGTTTCGGCCGTTGTACGCTCCGGCCTTCTTCAGGTGGTTGGAATTTCGAACTGAACCCTTTATTTCGATCGCTGGGGTAGACTGTTCTAATTCCACGTGCCATGTTTGAGGAATTGAACTCACCTTCTTTCACCCAAAGAAGGTGAGTTCAATTCCTGGTTAAGGCAGTGGAGAACTTTCAGAGGGAAAATTAGCAGGAGATAACTGATAACTGACATCCATCAAACATGGCACGTGGAATTAGAACAGTCTACCCCAGCGATCGAAATAAAGGGTTCAGTTCGAAATTCCAACCACCTGAAGAAGGCCGGAGCGTACAACGGCCGAAACGTTGTGACAAATATGGCGACAAAGATGAGGACAATAGTCCGACTAATGTAAATACTGTTCAGAACTAGATATTACCTATTGAGAATATTCTAAAATCCATATAGACAACACAGACAAATTTCTAAACTAAATATAGGCAACACATATAGACCTTATTCTTATCGTACATCACTTGATTCAACATACACCCCAAGAGGACCAAAGACATCATAAGCCAAAATCTAGAGATTAAAGCAAAAGCGTGAGAAATGTAAACTTTTCCTGTATATTTCCTCGTTTCTTTGTCTGTAACTTCTGTCACATTAAAGAAAACTATATATATATATATATATATATATATATATATATATATATATATATATATATATATATATATATATATATATATATATATATATATATATATAATTAATAAATTAATCCTGTTATGATTCAAATACCCAACCTGAAGGTAAGCAGACAAGAAAAATATCCATTACCATCCAACTGCTAAACTGCCTGGTAGAAAATAACTTACATTAATTTAGCTGCTACAGTGGTATTAGTTATTGACATTATTAACACACTTCTATGTCACGAGATATTTTGTCTTATTTATTACAACTCAGTTATTTCTTGCCCCGTGTCTAAACCTACACTACCCGGCGCAAAGATTGAACTCGCTATGTCGACAAATTTCACGAACTAAAGTTTTAACCCACTAGACTATTGTCGAGAAAGGAGTTCACAACTTGGGGTCTTCAACCTAATTTACCTGCCTGCCCACACTGCTTCTCATGCTTGACTGCCTGCTGCAGCTTTTTTTGCTTATTACGCTTGGCTGCATTCACAAAGATCACAAAGAACACACTGACCAGAACGCTATGATAATAATAACAATGATGAGGACAATTGTCCGAGTCTACATAATAATAATTCCTCATCCCAGGAATTCAAAGACTGATTTTAGTATTTATAGGTAAAATCATACATTAATTCGGCACACGGCCTGAAAAAGTGGAGCTGGAAGATGGATGGTTAGGCAGAGTCTAATTAAAAAAATAAAACTGTTCTCTCATAAACCCATACACACAAGGAATATTCCTTCTAACTATCCCTTCCATTAATCCATCCTTGTTCATTCGTCTATTGCCTATTCGTGTTGCTTATAAATAGTGGCATGCCAAGGATGGGTGATTGGATAAAAAGTGGGGTGTATGGATCTTACTACTAGTTTCATTTTGCCAACACTTTCAGAACCGGGGGGGAGTTCTTAGGGTGTGTGACTCTCCTTGAAATAACACATGTTGTTTTAAAAAAAAAAAAGGCACTCAAAATTGTCAATTTTCACACGTACCAAACTCGTTACCTTAACAATCTATCGCTCAAATCCACCTTGGTCAGTTTGTCATGTCAGTCACATCTCGTCTTCAGACAGGTCATGGGGATACAGTTGATGACCAATTTAGCACCATGCTTTGCCTGGTATTCCTGACAAATATTCTATGGTGATATAGTGGTTGTGAGTTCAATCAAGCACTGTGTATTTGCACTCGGTAGAAACTGAACAGTACAAAAATAAGAGCTAGACGAGATATCCCTAGACATGAGCACTGGGACGAGAACAATCTACCCTCGGAGATTAAATCAAGGTTCAGTCCAGAATTCCCCGTAGGTTACCTAGACCGATATATACCTGAGGAAGACAGGTGAGCACAATGATCGAAACGTTGTGATAACAGCAATAAAGATGCGGACATTAGTCCAAATATAAATAGTGTAAATATCCTTGTTATTGTCAATATTGTCGCATAAGTTAATGTCAACCGACAAAATCTTTTTGGGGTCCATATGTGCGACCAAATTCCCTAAATAATCCCAGAGCGGGATTTTGAGGCCAGGATTATTATATTCTGGTAGATGGTTTTTCTTAGTCTCGCAGAATTCATTCTTGAACAGTGTCACATGGTATTAGTGGCGAAAGGAGTTTTCTGTGATGGGCCTCTGAGGCAGAGTGGAGAGAGCCAGTTCTGAACCATAGATAGGCTGCTCCAGTACGTGGTCTCTACACACTGATATTAGGCGGTTTGAGGAGTAACATTTCAATACAAGGCAGAGGGTACAGATATTCTAACTATTAAAAGATCTGACCTCTATGTAAAATAGTTTTTGACGGTTCTTATGTTAGATAATAATCTTATCTTGTTCTCACAAAACTATTCAATTTAATATTTTCCTAGCTACAGAAGTTGAGTGTGATTTTATTTTCGTTTTCATATATAACTGATAAATTTTTCGGATATACTTCATAATTTATATAATTTTCGCATACATTTCATAGAAAATTGATGCAATCTGAAGGCACACAAGTGTTGTCTTTGATAGCAAATAAAATTTAACACGTGGAATTTTGTGTTGTTATGGTAACTCGAAGTACCAAAGAATTCTTGTCGCCAATTTAGAACATCTATTTTAAATGTCTGCTTTTGTTGACAAATCTAACATGTTTTTAAGTCTTCGTCTTAAAACCTGTGCATGTACGAAACAGCAATTTTCTATCACCTGTGATTTCATTATTCCTCTTGTATTGAACTACTTTCCGGATCAACTGAGTGAAATAAATTTTAATTAACTTAATTTACCTGTGTTGTCATAAAATATAATCTCACCAAATTGAATTAGCATGAGCGATATCCAGTGCACATTGTGTTAATTAGTTTTGGGGTCACGAGAATTTCAAGTGACACTACGTATTTTTATCCTAATTAAAAGAGATTTTGCGTTATCTAATATCGGTGTTGTATTGGGTTGGTCAAAAAGTTATTTTCTATTAGCTAGATGGCATTAGGAGTGTTAAGTTTTAACTACCATATCATTAAGCAAAGATCGCTTTCGATTGAGACAGTTGTCATATTATTATTTTTCTTCGCATTGACAACCGATTAAACCAACTGAATGCAGCAATGTGCGGAAATCGCCCGCATATTTCTGTTCTCAAATGTATCGTGTGCCATCACAACGCATGCGATCACAGTTCTCCACAATTTTCTATCCTTTGTAGCTCTTAGTAAGGTTTGTCTTTATTATCTCTCCTAATCCCTCTTCTGACAACCATTTATAGAAGCTCGTTAGGTAAGTTATCCGCTGTTTTTCTCTATACCTCTTCTCTTCTATATATCCTGTGAGTGTCAAATTCTCTAAGTCCTCTTTCCTCATGACGTTCCTTAGAAATTCCAACAGCCTCTTTCTGATCCTAAATATAAGTATCCCTTTTTCCATCTTCATTAAAACAGGAACACTGTAATATATGTAATATATATGTAATATATGTAAAAAGTAAATAAATATATATATATATGTATATATATATATATATATATATATATATATATATATATATATATATATATATATATATATATATATATATATATATATATATATATATATATATATATATATATATATATATATATATATATATATATATATATATATATATATATATATATATATATATATATATATATATATAATATGTAATATATATGTTATATACGTAATATGTAATATCCATAAGGCTAGGCTGCATTTTCTTCTGTCTATATTTCTGGGATGGCGTATTATAACTATTTATACTATCTACATAGTTCGGACGGTTTTTCTTATCTTTATTTCCATATTCACGACGTTTCGGCTGTTGTACGCTCCGGCCTTCTTCAGGTGAGATACGTTGGAAAGAACAAAATCTTGGAGAGTTAAGTTAGTAAAGGGAATTATCTGAAACTGAGATATTCACAAAAGACATAACACATGGAATTAGAACAATCTACCTCCTGGACTAAATAAAAGGTTCAGCGGAATTTCCAAGGTACATCAGCTGAAGAAACGTCGTGAATATGGCAATAAATATGAGGACAATAGTCGGTAGTGTCAATTGCATTTTTCTTTAGGAAAAATGTTATCATTTGACTGGAAAGTTTTTACATAGCCACTGCCATCCCCAAATATTTTATCTTCGGATTTTTATTTATTCTGATTTTTACAAAATCCTGTTAATACAAAAAAATATTTATGAATAAATATAAGAAAAAACGTGCTAGGAGTATATATTTATGAAGCTGGTTAGAAGATAACAGAAAATAGCAAAACGGTTATATAGGAATAAAGTGTCGCTGCCGACACTTGGGTTTGAACATAGATCGCAAGTGAGCAAACGCAGGCGATCACATTATTGAATTAAGTAGACCACGTAACCACAGGGGAGACGCATATATGAGAGGTAGCGTGTGTCTATTTGATATCCATTCTAATCTATCCTCTATTACTATACGGACCGCTATTCTCTACTCTATTCACTACACTATTTCTCTATTCTGATCACTATACGGATTGCTATTCGAGCGAGCATTATCGAGTAAGTATTATTTGTGTGAGTGTTATTCGAAGGCGTCTGACACAAGTATTGTTCAACGGCGTTACTATAGTTGTATCTGCTATTACAAAGTCTCTAGAATTACAAAAGTGACAATGAGTATTCGTTGGCATCACAAAAGTGGCAACGTGTGTTCGTTGACATCACAAAAAACATAACGGTAAATATGCTTTTTAATAATGAAAATTACGTATTTTAAAATTTACTTTTAATTTTCTTAAATAAACTTAACGAACATTTTAAAGTTACCTAATAACTAGAGGAATGACTTCTAAAATTAGATTCATAAACTTTCGTTTCTCATTAATATCACCTTTACAATTTAGCCGCCATTACAATGGCACTGTTTGTCACTTCTTTCTTCAAAATACTTGTTTATGTAAACTTTGAGCAGATCTTGCCATTGTAATTTTTAATTAGAATATAATTTTCCTTGACATTTCAGTAACTTGGATAATAATGTGAAACTAGAAAAATCATGTAAAGTTCATGAAACTATTGCCACATTGGGGCAGGTTGATTTTCCACTTTTTTAGAAAAATCAACATTGCACTCGTTTCATAGCTGAGGTTAAATGCGATAAGTAATGACATCAAAAACTTGATTCATAACTCTTGCCACTTCTTGACTATCGATATTTAAAACCCATCTGAAAAATATACAGAAATACCTAATTTCCACAGGTTTTTATTTCCAAAATGGATTCAGAATCTTACTATTTCAAGAATAAATCCAAATAAAGCTGAATGGAAAATATATTAATACCAGAATTCTAATTATCAATCACAAGCAATATTTTTGTAATTTTTTACTATATTCCATAAGTGAAAACCGTAACAATTGTAAAAGATTGCAAAACTCTTGCCACTTCTTGACTATCGATATTTAAAAACCATCTGAAAAATATACAGAAATACCTAATTTCCACAGGTTTTTATTTACAAAATGGATTCAGAATCTTACTATTTCAAGAATAAATCCAAATAAAGCTGAATGGAAAATATATTAATACCAGAATTCTAATTATCAATCACAAGCAATATTTTGTAATTTTTACTATATTCCATAAGTGAAAACCGTAACAATTGTAAAAGATTGCAAAACTCTTGCCACTTCTTGACTATCGATATTTAAAAACCATCTGAAAAAATATACAGAAATACCCTAATTTCCACAGGTTTTATTTACAAAATGGATTCAGAATCTTACTATTTCAAGAATAAATCCAAATAAAGCTGAATGGAAAATATATTAATACCAGAATTCTAATTATCAATCACAAGCAATATTTTTGTAATTTTTTACTATATTCCATAAGTGAAAACCGTAACAATTGTAAAAGATTGCAAAAAAGGCTAACCAACGAAATTAGACTTGTAAATTGACATGACTAATTAAATATGAATAAATGTTTACTTATCTAATGAACAATTTTTATAACTTCTTCCCTCATCTCCAATTTATCTGACAAAGTGAAAGCACTGTGCTGTAAATTTTAACGGAAAATTTTATATTTCGGTCGACAGTTGCTTTATTCTCGGAATTATTTTGAAGATATACAGTTGTTGGTTATGGAATAATTTCAAACCAAGTAATTGCATATATTACAATTATAAATTTTATAAAGCTAAACTATGAGAATTAAATTCCAATGCTCTAATTTTTAACATAAACATAATCTTTAAAATCGTTTCCTCAAAATATGATAACGATTTCAAAGAAAATATTTTGTGCCATTATTTATCACGTCAAACCTGAACCTGTAAATTGATTGCAATATCACGATACTAAAACCGACCAGCCTTATTGTGACATAGTAAACCTAACAAATAAATATTTCAGTGGATTTCTTTCATGATTTTCTAAACATTAGACAAAATTAAAAGTGGTTACTAGTGTAAGACAGTCAAGGAGAATTTTACAAAGACCCATGAAATTTAGCGGTTTTGACATCGTTTGGATCACTTTTCGAATTGGCCTAAATACGTCAAGAAAATTTAGATTTTTTTCTTTTTCGTAATACGACATAAGTCGTTTTGTACAAAAATAGAATTGTTTTTAATTATTTAAGGATTTTTCTGTTTTTATGCATAACATTTCTATATGTTTTAACGAAATTGGGAAAAAAACTTAATAAAACTTTTAAAATAGGGTATCGATAAAAGTATAAAAATTGTGTGTTCATTATAAAGTAAAATTGAACAGTGAATCCGATGTAAATATTTTTTCATATTAACGTTTCTTTTAAATAATATCAGAATTATTGATATGAATACATAGAATTTCATTTGTTTAATATCGTTCAAATTGTAAATGGGGAATGCATTTCACAAGATGCCACTATTTTTGAAACGGCACCTAAGTTAAGCAAACTCCAGTCTGGTCAGCATCTAGATGAGTGACAGTTTGCGAATACCAGGTGCTATGAACTTGGATGTACGGGTGAGGTAATGGCTAACAGCTCGGAACTGGAAATCGGAGAGCCGAGTTTAAATTCCAGTCGGGTTCGTTATATTCACTTATGTGTAAATACTCTTGAAAAAGTTATGATCGACCTCTTCTACCCCGACCTATGGGTTAATCAGTAGGATGTGTATCAGTAAATAATTAGTTGCTAATCTTAATTGCATTCAATTTTTTATTCTTCATTTCACCAGAAGAAGGCGATAAGGGGTTACTGGGAGTGGAACTGAATACGGAGACTTTAGTGAAGAGAAAGGTCTATAAAGATACAGGTTCCTGACGAGAGAAGTTGACGATTGATGTTGCATTTACATTTTTAAAGATTATAGGTGCCAGATAAGCAAGACATCGGAAGAGAGTTCCACAGTTGAGAAGTGCGAGAAATGAAATTAGAATAGAACTTACAATTACATCTAGCCGGTTAAAGAGTAAAACGATGTGATTTAGTAGCAACAAACTACAAGAGATTTTCACAAGTGAGAAGTGCAAGAGAAGACACTATTAGAATAGAACTTACGGTTTCATCTTGCTATTTCAACAATAAAAGAATGAGACCTAATAGCCAACCTAGTAATTTGTTTGTTTCGTTTTGTTTTACGTCCTATCAACCACAATGGATTATTTAATGCCGACAAAATACTTATTGCTGGTATTTTTTTTTTAATTTTTTTTTTTACAAATGATTGGTAATTTTTTTTTCCTTCAAAAATTTATTTCTGTAAATATTTTTTCTTTAAAAATGTATCGCTTGTAATTTTTTTTCAAAAAAGTATAGCTGGTAATATTTTTTTTCAAATATGTATTGCTGGTAATATATATTCTTTCCAAGAATATATTGCTGTTAATAATGCATTGCTGGTAATAACTTTTTTACAAAGTATTTCTGGTATTAAAACCTATTTTTACACTTTCAATGATAGATGTGCAAGATGGACTCGGATTAATAAAAATTCCATTCTAAAATCCCCATGAATATATACAGGGTGCGGCTGGTATTTGAGGACATACAGATTTAAGATTAATACTGCTTCCCACTAACTTCTAATGCTTTTATTTTTCAGAAATCAAGAATGGCAAACCCTATGATAACTAATGAAATGAAAAGGCATTCTGCGATTGTGGCATTAAAGGCTGATCATAGCGATATGGAGATTGCACGTTTCCTCAGAGTTACAAGATCGTTTGTCCACAAGATACGAAAAGAGTTACAAAATACTGACAGTTCCCCACTGTCTGTATCAAAACGTAAAAGACATTCTGCGCGTTGTGATAAAGTGAGAACATCCAAATTTATTCAGGAAGTCAAGCAGAAAATTGATGAAAACCGGTCAATCAATGACGTCAATTGCCAAAAAGCTGCATGTGGCTGAAAAAAAATCAGGAGTGTTCATGAAGACATTTGATACAAGTCCTACGTGATGAAGAGAGGTCAATTTGTGCCTGAAAAACAAAAGAAAACCATTTAAACAGATACAAAAGTCTTTTAAACAAACTTAAAAATCCTTCAATGATTTGTTTTTTCTCAGAGGAGAAAAATTTTGATCAAGATCAAAAACTTAACAGAAGAAATGACAGATTACATTGTTCAGATCCTCCTGAGGTGCCAAGAGTGATGCGCACAAAATTTCCTTCTAGTGTTATGGTATTGGGTGTTGTTAGCAATGAAGGACATGTTATGATACCACACCTTTTTTCCACGCGGTCTTAGAGTAAATGCTGCTGCTTACATTGAGGTTCTAGAAACAGTTGTCAAGCCCTGGATTGACAACATATGCAACGGCGTGCCTTATATATTCCAACAAGACTCGGCTCCATTCCACAGGGCTCTACGCACACAAGAATGGATGGCTGACCATTTGTACGACCACATCACACCCAACATTTGGCCTCCTAACTCTCCAGATTTCAATCCAATAGACTATTATGTGTGGAGCGTTGTTGCGAAGGAGGTTAATAAACAACCTCATAACACCAAAGACTCTCTTAAAGCTGCAATAGTTTAAGTAATATATGACATAAATAAGGACCAATTAATCAGAGGTTGCAGCCTATTTCGACCTCGAGTAGAGGCAGTTATTGATGCTAGTGGTGGTTTTATTGAATAAAATTAAATAACAGTTAGCTAAATTTCATGTTTACTTGTTTGTAATCAAATATAATTACATTCATTTGTTCAGCAAGTTTTTTTTACTAATCCATAAAATCTGTCCTCAAATACCAGTCGCACCCTGTATATAGAAAAAACAAAAGCAAGCCACCTCATGATGGGGGAAAAGTGAATGATGAGATGCCAGGAGAGGACCGATAATATTACAAACTCTTTTGTAGATGTTGTCGAGAATTGGTTTGGTTTATTCAAAGGAATATCAACTCCTCGTGGGTCATTTAATGCCGAAATTTTCTTTTCTTGAGAGCTTTGATATTTTTTTTCCAAAGTTGCTGATAATTTTTCTCTTCCTTTTCCAATAATGTATTGCTGGTAAGTTTGTTTTTTTTTATATGAAAATGTATTGCTGATATAATATATTTTTATACTTTCATAATGTTTTGACCCCTGTTCGGAAGTTCAATATTTGCCTATAGCTATGACCCCAGCAGATGCTACCACCCCTTTTGTCGAGAATCTCGAAGGAAAACTATCCATGCAAACATTTTAAGAGTGTTTTTTCTTTCTTTCACATACTTAATGAGAAATATAAGTTCAATACTTACAGTAACAAAATGTTATTGTCATATTGCTGAAATTTCCTGCACTCTTTTGGGATCTCATGAATTTCTTGGTGGTGGGGTTCTCGGGAAGATTCCGATAAGTTTTCAGTTAAAATTTAAACTTCTTATTCTCATTCCTGTACAGTGCATATCAAAATCCTTGTATCCAATTATCAAACGAACCATTTATACCACCGTATATAAGATTTAACAACTAATCCGTAATTTATCAATATCTTTGTCTCTTACGTACAATCATGGGTATGACGGTAAACTACATCCGGCATCAAGGCCTCTGATCGGGAGGACTTGAGGAGCGTGGAACCACTTCTTAATTGCTGTTGTTCCTAGGTCCCCCACTGACCCTAGGGTTCTAACTATAGTCAAATAATGAACCGCTCAAACACACGAACACTGAAAGTATAAAAATACATTTTTATAGTAAAGTCCCAGTAAAAATATATTGTCATAGTAAAAAAAAAATACCAAGAATGAATTTTTGACAGAAAACATTACTAGCAATACATTTTTTAAAAAAATTACTAATGCTCCCAAGAAATTAAAATTTCAGCATTAAATTTCAGCCCATAAGCAAACAAAATTTCAAATTTGATTTTTCATGACATATAATCTGACGAATGATCAATTGTGATGATCTGAGAGAAAATATTCCATTTATTTTTCAATTTCTTTTGTGTAGTCTCAGATAATCATGCAATTTTGATATGGTCAACTTGTCAGCGTGTCACATCAAACATTTTATATAGACAGAGATAACGCCTCGTATTATTCAGCTGAGTCATAAGTAGTTTCTGTTTTGGAAAAACAGTTGTAATGAAGAATGTTTTATCCAAACTATTAATCATATGTGACAGTTAAGAATAAATTTGGAGTATAATGACACAACTTAGTTTTGGCATGGTAGTGGCAGCGTACACAGTGGATTAAATGAAAGATATTGTTCTCCCCCCCACACCATGGCAATACAAGGGCATATACAACAAAAATAACATAGGAAATAATATTTTGAAACTCTCTAGGTCTGTTCTACCTCACCTGCCACATTCACCTGGCTCTGAATCAATTGCTTATTACCATTTTCGATCGCTACAAAATGCTTTAATGGATAAAACTTCTCTCTGGTAAGACCAAGAGTTTGCCAAAACGTCTTCACTCCAAAACCTGCGAAATTTTACTCAAAATGTATCGAAACCCTGCCTGATAATTTACAAGCCACTGCAAATAATGGTGAATATATAACTGAATAAAATGTAACTTTACTTCATTTTTTTACGAATAAAGTAAATTAACCAAATTAGAGACTATTTATTACTCAACCCAATAATACAGCCACATTATGCACATATGTGTTTCTTTCTCAATAAATATTCGAAAACTTAAGCTGACCACCTCTGCTGCTAAAAATCAGCATCAATTTCCTGTTGGTGAATATGTTTGCTAGTCATAGACTTTATTTGAAAAGAATCTTTTTTTTTTTCGTTCAAGCGTTTCGTTTCATCGAAAGATGTGTCAGTGACATTTAAATGGAAAATTGGAAATGATTGCTATTCACCTCAGTTTCTGATCTTTTTTTATATATATAATTACTTGAGGCCTTAAGAGACCGAATGAAAATACTTCATTAAAAGAAATTCTTGCTTTCTTCTCTTCTGTTCTCTTTTATTTAAGTCTGCAGTATAAAATACTTCAAAAACCATTTTATATTTCAACCACAAGGAATTGAAGTAAAACAGAAAAGGATGTTTAATTTTCGTTTTATTTGCAGACAAAATTAAAACCAAACATTTATTTTTTTCTATATATTCGTTTATTTTTTTAAAAATAAAACATGAAAACATATTGTTTAACCAGATCGTAACCAAATACTATGATTGCCAATAGGGTTATGCATTATGAGAGCAAGGTTCTTATGCAATTTCTTTTAAAAATCATAAAATATTAGCGTGTTCGAAAAGTGATTAAATGTTTCAAATTTAATCTCCTTTGGAATATTTCTTTCTGAAGCCACACATTTTATCCAGTGTCGTTTCCATTAATGGAAGCACTCCTAGAACACCTTATGTGTGATAGCGGGCAGCTGCCTTGTCGCATTCTCTTAGATTTCTTCGACGTCTTGAAATCGTGCTCCTTTCAAGTGGGATTTAATTGGAGAGAGGAAAAAATCACAAGAGACAAAATCTGGGAAATGTTGTACTTTGCCAAAAACTGTCGCACAAGCCATGGTCACTGATGGAATCTCTGTGGGTGAGACGATAACATTCTACATACTTTCCTTCTGCTATAAACAACGGAAGTGATTGAGAACTGTATAACTGTGCATGCGTGACAGAGTTGAAAGTCAGTCTGTGCCAAGCGGTTTCACTCCGCGTTACTTTAGCTCCGTTACCATAGCAACAGTCTCAATAATATTTGATCATACCTCGTAGAGTACATTTCATCGTCTAACTTCTTACGGGTTATAACTGTAAAAAGAAAAATATTCGCGATTGCTTACTGTATTACAAAGGGGTAGTGTGGCTAGATGGTGGTGTAGTGGATAGCGGTTCGGATTGAGGAATCAGAGAGCCGAATTCCTGTCGAATCCGTTACATTCATTTACGTGCTAATACCCTTGGGGAACATATGAATCCTCTTCTTCTCCTCGAAAGGTTATGGGTAAATAGCAGGACAGGCCGGTTTCTGTAGCCTTGGATGGCAGTTGGTCTATCGCAGAAAGAAATGACAAACTACTGCGGTAAAAATCTGCCTCGTCAGTCATGTATCACGCATGACACATATCTGAGTGAGTGTGGCTAGAGAGGAATTTTGGGCGGTGTCTACAGATGTAATGAAGGTTTATAACGCGTCGTCTCTTATTTAAAATATTTAAAATATCCGACAAGCCGCGCTCACTTTTGAAAGAATTGGATCCGCATAAAAGCACCAGAGTTAAGATGCAAAACCCTAATGGGTCATGTTCAAATATCTGCGATCCTCTCAAACTAATTCGGAAAATACGCAGAGAGAAAATTTGATTCCCTCATGAGCTTTCGCTTGAGAACGAAACATAACGTTCCGCCATCTGAAGTATTCTTTTAACCGGAAAGGACAATGTTTCAATTTTGTATTGCACTGTTTCAGCCGATAAAAAAAATGAATTTTGCCTGTAGACAGAAAATGAAAAAAAAAAAAAAAGACAATGCTTATCAGAAAATGTAAAACCAGTGTCAGGCCTCCATCCACAAATTTCCTTGCTTCGTATTTTCTGTAATATATATCCTCAGTTATGAGCAACTAAAACATAGAATGACTATCACAGATATTTATTGCCAGCAATTTAATCTGGCAAACGAAACATTATGTCGAAAGCTTCTTGCTTTGTTAAATGGAAAAGCTGTTATTCTCCAGGATGATAATTAGACAATCTCCAAAATAAACCCATGAAAAAATAAAGACAGTTAACATCTGCCACATTATCGATACACATCAGATTTAGCACGTACAGATTTCCATTTGTTTCGTTCACGAGATTCGATAGATTTTTACGGCTTATCAACCCTTTATGGGTTACTAAAACTGAAACATATTTTGTATTGTAAGAATACAATTATCTTTGTAAATGAATAAAGTTTTTTAGAAAAACCATGATTTTCCAGATATAATTTACTATTTAACCCATAGCTGAGAGGAGAAAATGTGGATTCATACCTTTCCCAAGGTTATTTGCGCATAAGTGAATATAACGAACCCTACTGGAATTCGAACTCGACTCTCAGATTTCTTATCCCGCGACGATATCCATTACACCACCGGCACATCTTCGATCACGAGAAAATTGCATAAGTGGTAGAACAGAGAAATTGAATAGGTTCTTTCAAACATTTTTTAGGAAAAAAAGAAACATTTGTTTCAACGGAGAATCGAAAATTTATATTCCCGTTGGGTTGTAGTCTTTGAAAATGTAAGTAATTATATTTTTGATAAATAATAATTAAATAAATTTTATTTATTTTTACATCTTTTCAGTAAAAGTGCATTACTTTTTGAACATTCTAATAATAGCTTGAAAGTGAGAAAACAGAAAATCACACAACAGCAAAGCTTCGCTCAAAAATCAGACAAACTTAACGCAACGAACGACTTGAAAATTAAAATGTTTAATCACTTGACTTTTTTCTTTAGAGAAATCAACATGAATATCGAATTTGATCTAAGTTTTTCTTATTGAAGAATCAGATTATAAACAAAAAAAACGGATGCCTTGTCAAGCCTTGTCAAAAAAAATACTATGTTACTTAAAAATCGAAAACCGAAAAGAGAAAATATACAGTATAACAAATAAATAATAAACTAACCGTTAGAAAAAACAACTAAAGATAATCAATCCAAATAAATACATGAAATAATAAACAAATTAAAAACTGTTCCCGACAAAATAATAGTTAGAATAAACTACAACAATCAACCCCAAAATTGAATAAATAGCTTTAATTATCTTCTCAAACCAAAACAAAAAATTTTACTACGTTAATAAAAACACCGATCAAAAAATAAATAAATAAATAAATATATGAGATAAGAAAGAAAAATAAAAAAATAAAAACAAGCAAAATAATTTAATCCAAATATTTATTTGTTTATTTGTTTATTTATAATAAACAAATAAACGACTTCCGGTAAAATAACCGCCAAAATAGACTACCCACAAGAAAAATAACAAATAACAGCACTCGTGGCCTGACGATTGTATCTAGCATGAAACAGACTGTTGCCTCTAAGTGTTGGCTTCTATGTTCACTTTTATATTTGTACACGCTCTATCTCTGATATTGAGCACTTTATCCCATAAATATAGCACATATATTTCTTCATATTCAGCTCCTGATAAACAGTAGAGCACTTTCCCTACATTTATAACACAGTATGGACATAGAAGATTTTAACCTCGACTACTCCCTAAAAAACATACCCATCCCATCCCATCCCATATATAAACTAAAATTAATTGAAAAAACAGAAAGTTTCCTAAAAAGAATGAGTTGGAAAGTCCACTTTTTAAACCAGAACCTTCACAATAACAATACACTCAAGGAAAAATACGGCTTCAAAACAAAAAAAAAAATGCCCCCCACAACAAAAAGAATTAGACGACTTCGAGAAAGACTTAACTGACTTAATTAGGAACATAAAATTCGATAAAAAACAAGATGCATTCCAAAAAAAACTAAAAGAAGATATAACTGTTGTGTATTCCGGGATGAAATCCGGTCTCAAATGAATGACAAACGCAGGAATGAAATATAGCAAATAAATATATTGACGTAATAATACAATTGGTAATACGGTTAGTAGATCCAGAAATGCGGTTAGTAGCAATAATAATATATGTATACAGTCTGGGAAATTCAGTATCGAAGTATGACTTCCTTCTGAGTTTACGTGCTCGCAACTGTGACTCCTAGAAAGCGGTTACCTCACACTCTTACTCTCTCACTGTTCACTGTATCAGTGTATCTCTGTTACTCACTCTATCAGTGTATCTATGTCTCTGTTACTCCCGAGTATTCACCGGCAGCAGTACAAGTACACCCTGGTCGAGTCCACTTGTATGAAAAAGAGGTGGACCCCATAACAATAACTAAAATAAACAATTCAGCAAATGTATTTATCGCAACTGACAAAACAAGAAATTTATACAAACTAAGCCCTCCTACGCACAATAAATTACTCAAGAACAACATAACCAAAACATACAAAACGGCACCCAAAACAATAGAACACGATATCAATAAGGAAGCTAAAACAATCGCCCAAAAATTAGACCTAGATGACCGAATAAGTTGTATTAGCAAGGCGCATGCCTTTATCACACTAAAAGACCATAAAGAAAATTTCAAAACCAAACC
Source organism: Acanthosepion pharaonis (assembly GCA_903632075.3). NCBI lineage: Eukaryota > Metazoa > Mollusca > Cephalopoda > Sepiida > Sepiidae > Acanthosepion > Acanthosepion pharaonis. The sequence continues at coordinate 1,064,219 of CAHIKZ030005467.1, read as the reverse complement.
TGCATGCAGACTCATAAACCCAGCCAAAAGCGAACTAGGTAAAATAAATAAAACGATACTGGAAAGAATTAATTCTGAACTTAGGAAGAAGTTAGGAGTAAACCAGTGGAAAAACACAAAAGCAACTATTGACTGGTTCTACAGCATAAATAACAAACAAAATTGCCATTTCCTACATTTAGACATAAAAGAATTTTACCCATCCATAACAGAACGCATGTTAGATAAGGCCATCAACTTAGCTCAGGAACAAGTAATAATAAAACCAAGCGAAATCAACATCATTAAGCACTCCCGTAAATCATTATTATTCCACAATGAAGAAGCATGGATAAAGAAAGATGGGATATTTGACACTACAATGGGAAGCTTTGACGGTGCAGAGACATGCAAAATCATAGGTATTTACTTACTACACGAACTGAGCAAAATAATAGATAGAAATGACACAGGACTCTACAGGGACGACGGTCTCATAATCTTAAGAAACTGTAACGAACAAAACACAGACAAAACTAGAAAAGCAATAATAAAGATTTTTAAAAATAACGGATTCGACATAGATATAAAAACTAACCTAAACGAAGTAGATTTTCTAGATGTTACCTTCAACCTAAGAAAAGAAACATATAAACCATATAGAAAACCCAATGATAAAACACTATATACCCACATCCTCCAACCACCCGCCTTCTATAATCAAACAGATACCAAAATCGATTAACCGCAGGCTTTCCGACAATTCCTCCAATGAATCCATATTTAACAAAGCTAAGAAAGACTATGAAACACGCCCTAAAAGATAGCGGATTCCCAGCAACACTCACATACTCACCACAGAACACAAAAAAAGGCCAACAGGAAAAGAAATATCATACCCACCGTACAGCAAAAACGTAAAAACAAATGTAGGGAAAATATTCTTCAAACTCTTACACAAACACTTCCCGGAATCAAGCACCCTACACAAAATATTCAACAAAAACACAGTAAAAATCAGCTACAGTTGCACCGAGAACATGGCACAAGTAATAAAAAAGCACAACAGGAAAATTATCAACAAACCACACGAACAAATTAAACCCATGTGCAACTGCAGAATAAAGAACGAATGTCCCTTAAACGGAAATAGTTTACAAAAGTTTACAAGCCACGATAAAATCACCAGATAATGAAGAAAAAGTATACATAGGAGTAACTGAAGGACCCTGGAAACAAATAAATTATACACACAAAACATCTTTCACAAATAGTAAATATGCGAACGGTACAATACTTTCTAACTATATCTGGGAAATTAAAAACAAAATGCACATCACACCAAAAATATCTTGGAAAATAAGGAAAAGATCATCAGCCTACAAAACCAATCAAAAACTTGCAAACTTTTCTTGGAGGAAAAAATAGCTATCATTACTTTCCCAGTCAAAAATAAATAAATAAATAAAAGATCCGAGCTCATCTCAAAATGCAGACATCAAAACAAATTTTTACTACGTTACTTAAAAATCGAAAACGGAAAAAATAAAATAAAATAAAAATAAATAAATAAACAAAATAACAATAAAATAAGCAAAATTAATTAACCCAAACAAATTACCAAATCACACCTGTTAGAATAGTCGAAATAGAATAGTAATAAAAAAAAACAACGAACACAAATAAATAAAGTAAATAATAAACAAATTAGCAAACCATTATGACCAAAATATTAGTTAGACTATAAAAACCAAACAAAAAAATCGGACGAAAAAAATAGATATAACTGTTATATAATGATAAAAAAATACTATGTTACTTAAAAATCGAAAACCGAAAAGAGAAAATATACAGTATATCAAATAAATAATAAGTAAAATAAATTGACCTAAATTCATTCAAATAAATAAATAAACCAATCCCGATGAACTAACCGTTAGAAAAAACAAATAAAGATAATCAATCCAAATAAATACATGAAGTAATAAGCAAATTAAAAACTGTTCCCGCCAAAATAATACTTAGAATAAACTACAACAATCAACCCCAAAATCGAATAAATAGCGTTGTCTGAGTGATCAAAAAATTAACTTGACCCAAAGAGTTGTGAGGTCGATATCTGCAGAGGGAACAAAAATAGAGTTGGGTTACTAAAGATACTGAGATACCCAGGGTATGGCACGTGGAATTAGAACAATCTACCCCCGTGTGCTAAATAAAAGGTTCGTACGAAATTCCAACGTATCTCTATCTATAAAAGGCAGGATGTGTGTGTGTGTGTGTGTGTGTGTGTGTGTGTGTGTGTGTGTGTGTGTGTGTGTGTGTGTGTGTGTGTGTGTGTGTGTGTATGTGTGTGTGTGTGTGTGTAACGAATGCACGGCCGCAATTTTTTGATGGATTTGCACCAAAATTTACATGCACATGCTCCAAGTTAGCGGAAAGGCCAAGACCGACTTTGCATTTCCCAACTCCCATCGATAGTGGAAATAATCGGTTTTTTCATGCTTCTACAGCAGTTTTCATGTAGTTTGCGGACATTTTGTACTGGCCAGAGTGAGAGCCTATAGCTGACTGATACGAATGTTAACTAGCATGCTAGCATGCAAAAAAAATCGATAGCTGCATTCGTCACAAGTGGGAAAAATTTAAATCTGCATGACACTTTACTCCAATTGGCTAATTCGCTTGCTTAAACTTAACGCTTGGAGGCAGATATTTTAATAGGACATTCAATAGTCTAGGCTAGTAGATATTAATGCCACTGTTTAAAAAACAAAAAACATAGATATCTACCTATATATATATATATATATATATATATATATATATTGATAATTATACATATACCTACGTTTGGTGTACGACTTAAGTTTCGTTACATCTTGTGCCCGACGAGTTGAGTAAGCAACGAAACTTAAGTCGCACACCAAACTTAGGTATATGTATATTTATTAATATATATTTCTTAGCCCTGTCTAAGCACATTGAGCACTATTATGTCTACACCTCTTGGCAAAATTTGGTAATTATTTATTTGCTTACCTGGGTATGCACGCCAGCACGCGCGTATACGATTGCTAATATCTAGTTATTTCATTCACCTAACCTTATATATATATATACATATAAATATATATATATATATATATATATATATATATATATATTTGGGCGCGCCAGAAAGTAGGTATACCCTTAACAGTTTTTACATTTTATTACATTTACATATATTTATTAAAATAATATAAGTTTAACACTTTTTAATATTATAATTGCTCGAAATGTCCTCCTTCATTACAATGTTTCTTGAACTAATCTAGAACACTGTGACACACACTGCGACACAAATTCCAATCAGCACCAATGTCAATAAATCTTTCCAAGATTAACTTTTTTAATTCTTCTACTATGTGGAATTTTTCTCATAAACCTTATTTTTTTATTACGCCTCTTAAAAAAAGAAGTCCATTGGTATTAAGGGAGGTGAACGTGGTGGCTATTCAATGCTGTCACGTCGTTCTATCCAACGTCGTGGGAAGATTTGGTTAAGTTAACTCTAGTTCTGATAGAGTTGAATTACACAAGGGAAATAGTGGTATTAAAAGTGTCAATATTGACCGTAATCGCTTGAAGTTACCGAAAGGTTAAAACCAAGTTAGCAGAATTGGCAGATCTCCTAAATTTATATATATATATATATATATATATATATATATATATATATATATATATATATATGTATATATTGTCACTATTTTTCGCCTCTTTTTCTCTGCGAGAATTATATTATATATATATGCAGATATAGCAATGTCTTTGGCTTCCATCTTCATTTGCAGGAAAAATTCTCCAGAAAATGGCATGAACTCAGCAATCATTGTAACCTCGTGAATCCTAGATTTTCTCATTAGTCATATAAACTAAAATCATGAAGGAAAGATACCGGTATCGTTGGAAAACTTTTAAGACAGGAGCTGATGATAACTGTTAATCAATTAATCATGCCCACCGTTTAAGGGTTAATATTGACAGTCCTTTTAATTCCCCAACAAATACAAAGAAAAATTAACATTTAGCCATGTTTTAATCACGTCTGCTGCAACATAACAACAAATAATTATTTCAGTTTCAAAATCTTTTAATGGTTACGTTTTCTGTGTCAGTGCCGCATTAAATTCTTGTATTACATTCTTTTAAAGTTTTTTTTTTCCAATTAACGTTCCATCAAACCAAAGAACTTGGTTCTATCTCACTTTACACACAGGTTTTTCTTTGACATTAATGAAAATTATGTCCTCTAATAGTGGTTCACGTTTCCAGCCGCAAACAAAAAATATCACTTTAAAAGAAAACTTGTTCCAAATTTAATAAATCTACCTTCAGTAAATCAATTTGATAATTCATTATGGAAATTTACAGCTTTTTTTCTTCTTTTTCTTCTTAATAAATAATAATATGAATGCAAGTATTAATGTTCCACATTGGGTTGGGCTGGTTGATTTTTACATCATGTCAAATTTATTTAATTTTCGAAGTCAATCGTTTTTAATTATATTTGAGCCTATATACATTTATTTGGATCAGGGATAGGTAAAGATTGGTCCTTTATATGCGAGTAAATAAGCATTTAGTTGGTTCGGAAATAGGTAGATATTGCTTGTTTATATTTGAGTCGATAAGTCGGGGATTAAGTGATGTATTTATTCCAGGCATCACCGACAGGGAAAATCAATGTTTAGTGTTAACTGTGATTATATTAAAATACTAAAAACATTTTTGAAGCTTTATGAAATCGGTTATAAAATCTACATCCCTTTGAATATCTCCTTTGAATTTTGATAAATAAATCTTTTATTGTTCAACATGAAGCCTATTTAATTTCGTTTTCCTGGGACATGTACTTACTCAAATATTCAGATTTTAAATTATGTAAGTTTTTTGGGACACCCCGTATAGTTACTCATTATTCATTTTATTATAGAATAAAAGTTTTAGGCTTGGGTTAATGCGAGTTTATAGGATGATGTTATACTTATTGACAATAGTTTACGTATATTTACAATTCAAAATAGCCACTCTTTTCTTCCACTTAATCACTTCTCAACTGAAAGGCATTATTTCTTCACCAACTCTTCGCTCAAATTGCATCACGACGTCATAAGCACTTTTTTCTGATCCAACACACATGAATATAACATACACGAAACATCGCTCTCTAACCAGAAAGTCGATATGATTAATGTCAGGGCTTGATGCAGGCCAAATTAAACTTATCAAACAAATCCACAGAAATATCTCTTTGCACCATTTCTGCGTCAAATTGCCCGTGTATACGGAAGCTCTGTCTTGGGTGAAGACATATCGACTTTCAAATATGGCCGACAATCAGAGCAACGCATTTCCTTCCATCTTTTTCTGGAAAATTCTGCTATTCCCTGCCTTCTTCAATGAAGAGTAAGGGTGATTTTGAACCAATAGAAACAACAGCAGTCTAAACCACGACAACAGTTGATTTCAACACTGTGTCCACTTCATATCTAACGTTGTTAAATTTGCAGCCGCCAATAATAAAATTCTAATTATCTCAGGATTGGTTCACTGTAAATATTTAATAAGTATGGCGACAAGACGCATCCTTAATCATATGCCTATTTCTATTTTTGTCTATTTACTGAATTCATTTTCTATCTGTTTTCAACCCCACCCCCACCCCAATTATTCTACTATTCTTACCAATGAAAAACTTTGATTCGGCAATTGAAATTTTCTTTCTGTCAATCCAGGTAGTCAGACAGACACAAGCGCGTCACTGGGTTCTTAATGTGACAAAATTATTTACGTATATACATCAATAGGTCTTAATTGACATAGGTTCATCAATAAATACATCGCCTAATTATAAAAAATGCATTGACGTAGGTACATCAATAAATGGATAGCCTAATGAGAAAAAAAGTTTGATGAATATACATGAATATGTTCGTAGCGAAATTATATAAAATTATTGATGAAAGTATATTAATTAGTTCGCGGTTTAATAAAAGAAATATTGACATACGTATATCAATAATATGTAGCCTATTGATAAAAAAACATTAATGTAAGTTCATCAGTCATCCTGTAGTCTAATAACTAAAAAGCACAGACGTTGACATCAATAGGCCTGTAGACAAATGATACATTATGATGACATCAAGTACAGCAATATGTCTATAACCAAATGATAAAAAATCACGTATTTTACTCAACATAATTTCGTTGTTTGTCAATGCACTTAAACAAACACTTCGCCATTAATCCCAAAAGATAGAATATAAGAATATCAGGGCTTAGCAATGGGCTCGCCATTATCACCTGCAATGGCGATTATATACATGGAATACTTTTAAGGAAATGGCATTAGAATCTATATTTCTAAGGCCAACTGTATGGTTAAGGTACGTAGATGACACCTTTATGCCCTGGCCACACCAGGAAGATGTTCAGGTTCTACTAGACCATGTGAACTCAATAAGACCTTCGATACAGTTCACAATGGAGAAAGAGAGTAACAACACACTCCCATTCCTGGATGTTCTAATATCTCGAACAGAGCATGGATTCAAGACATCCGTATACCGTAAATGGACAGTCACCGGAAAGTACCTCAATTTCAATTCCCACCATGCATACAGCGTAAAGAAAGGGATCGTCCGCTGCTTACAACACCGAGCAAAAGTCATAAGTGGCGACCCAAAGACATTAGATGAATAACTGTACCTAGGTCCAAAGAGTGTGAGTTCAATACCCGGTTAAGGCAGTGGAGAACTTGGAGAGGGAAATTAACATGCGATAATTGACAACAGACATCTCTTAAACATGGCACATGGAACTAGACAATCGACCTCAGTGAGCGGAATAAAGGGTTCAGTTCGACATTCCAACCACCTGATGAGGGCCAGAGCGTACAATGGCCGAAACGTTGTAATAAATATGGCGACAAAGATGAGGACAATAGTCCGAATAATGTAAATAGTGTACATAATACCTCGTCTCAGAAATATAGACAGACACGAAATATTAGTTAAGTTTTCAGGTCCAATTCGGCTAATAATTGATGCGGGCTTCTTTAAGGGAGGCTTCTTTATTTCACCTTATACAACTTTTGATGTTTTTTTTTTTTTGGAAGTGGGGGCTCGAATTGAGAAAAGGACGAGTTTGAATTCCAGTCGAATTCACTTACTTGGGGAACGAAATTAACTTCTCCCCTATAAATATGAGTAAAATAGCAGGAAAGACTGGGTTCTATACCTTTGAGTGGCAACTAGTCTAGGAGAAGGAAACTTTGAATTCAAACCAGATCGCACTATCCTAACAGGGTTTATACATGCGGCTAGGGTCTGCTTTTGAATCTAAATTCCCACTGAAACTCATCCTATGGATTCTCACGACCGAATGAATACGATCTCTGCTACGCTTGGTCAACTTGCGTTCGGATGTGGTGAGTACGTTTAACGGAGCCGGCCTAACCTTCAGGTTGAATGTCGGTAGAGGTTAGCATTTGGAAGGCTTCTTTTCCAATGTATCATTTTCTATCCTCTTCTAAAACCCTTCCAAAATATTTAAATTTTCGTACTTGTTTTATTTTGACATCTTCAAATCGTATCTCACATACTGGGCTATACCTCTTAACAGCAACCATACGTTCTGTCCTCTTACAATTAATGTATAGTTCTTCCTTTCTGCTTTCTTTTACTGCCTTTTCTAGATGTTTCTATAGTCTCTGTGTTTGCTATCAATGCTGTGTTAAAGGTCTTTATATACTTTATTTAGATGTTGTTTTGCAAAATGATGATAAAAATGGTGTGCAAGAAAAATTAAAGAAAAGAGATTTTTTTTCTTTCTTTCTGATAAAATATGTTTTTATTTTCTATTTATTATTCTTTGGCTGATGTGTCAATTGTTGATAGGAAATTCTTAGAAACAACAGATTTTAAACAATGCATCGAGACAGAATGAAGAAAATGTTGGATTAAACATAGAAATTGGTTGTTGATCGAAGGAGGTTAAAATATAGAAATTTGGTGTGTTTCATTTAGTGTGTCATCTGATCAATTGTGTAGCAATGTTTAATAGTAAGTTCACTTCAGATTGGAAGCTCCACAGTAGTAACCTTAGATTCTACTACGCTAAACTTATTATTAGTTGTTACATATATTCGTTCGTTTTTTACTATTTATTTTACTATTTATTATTTTTCAATAGTCCTGATGAATCATTCAACAATGTATTCCACTTCATTGTTTATGACTTCCTGCCAATGATCCAATATTCAATGCCTCGACGATAAAAATCACTAAGTTACGAATCGAAAAATTCATCAAGCTATGTTTTCAGCTCCACATCGTTGTTGAACGAAACACCCCTCAAATTGTTAGAAAGCGACCGAAAAAGGTGCTCGTCTGAAGGGGCTAAATCAGGAAAATATGGTGGGCGTGTTAATTGCATGTTTGGTCATTTTACCAAAGTGAGGGCTCGCATTGTCATGTTGAATAATCACACTGTATCGCCGGTCAGGTCTTTTCAATTAAATTGCCTATTTGTGCTTGTCCATGTGTCCAACAACTGCTTAGTATTGACCGTCTGATTGTTTTGAAGTATTTCATATCATTCTGTTAGTAATGGAGTTATCTACGTACACAGCACAAATCTCTCGAGAAGCTTTGGCAACTTTGTGTCACAAAGAATATGTCAAACTTGCTCATTCTTGTCTACTTGTCATTCCATCTCAAAGGAGTGTCTAATCTGAAATAAAATTTCAATAGTGTAAGTCAACAGTTTCACATGATGACTTTAGTTACTAAGAAGCAAAAAATTCTACAAAAGATTATTCTTCGAGAAAAAAAAACGAACTAATATAATATATATGTAGCAACTTAAATATTAATTTCAGTGCTTTGACTGAGTTATTAGTTTCGTTAACCATTACTATTATACATAGTTCAAGTGCTCAACACTTGAAGCCTTGTACTAAGCTTACTAAATAATCATAACAATTGCAGTAAGTTCGGTTTTCACTGTAAACCCAGCACTTTTGGCCTTATACAAGACTAAATGTTTATATTAAACCCCAGCTGCTAGAGCATAAGTTGCAGGGTTATTTTAGCGGGTATTTTTTAAGTGTGTTTTTCTGGAATGAGGAGTTATCACGATTTATATTATTTACAGTTGGACTAAAGTCCTTATCTTTGTTGTTACTATCACAAAATTCCTCCTGTTGTACTCTCCGGGCTTCTTCAAGAGTCTGGCCATCTTGGTAACCTTCAGAGAATTTCACACTGAACACTTTTTTTTAAAGCAGCGGGTATAGACTGTTCTCATTCAGCTGTGTATGTCTATGGATGACGCGTTTTGGTTAATTATTCACTCAGGAATGATGCCTCAACTTATTAAAATGTGAACATGATGACATTAATGTGAGTTCAATCCCTGGACTAGGCAGTACGGATAAACTCAAACACAGGGGAAACAGGACGAGTAAAATCTGAACTATTTTACCTGTGAAAGGGGGGATAAAAATAAAAGATGAATAGTGGTTTTTCCATCCAATCAAAACTTCTCCTTCTGGAGTGGCACAAGAGTCATTAACTGGCGACTGAGGCATTTCCAAAAGGCGAAGCGTTTAAAAGGGGAACTTGAGCAATATTTGCACCGATTCAAGGTACGCATGGGCGGCCAACGCGCTTTAAACTTGACCTTATGTCACTTTCGGTTCGAGTAAGTGAGCGGTTAAATATCTACCTTTGCGTTGGTGTAATGTTTTGGTCCGGATCGTAAATTTACCACCATTTTGTGTTCTTTTTCCCTAAGGAATATACCTGAAGGCGAAGAATAGATCAGTCGAAATATTGTGTAAACAACAGTCAATATGCAAAGAAGAATTTAAATTATCCGAATAATGTTAGGCATCTTCATGACTTATTGACGATGCATTTACAGAACTGACCGGATTCGATTCTTGAGATGAGTTGCTTAAATAATTCTGTGGAAAATAGCGGCTTCTTATTTATTTACTACGATACTCGTTCGGTCAAAATTGACTTCAAGAAGGAATGTATTATAAGTAATATGTATTATATTTCAAGTAATTTTCGTTTAATCCAAGTACAATTTTGTAACTTAAAATAGTTCGTTGTTAAGGTTAATAATTGAACAGTGTCCATTTTATAAACACCTAAGGAAAGATATCCGTACATTATCCTCATAAATGTTACATATTTACAACCAAAATTATGTTTCTGTCTATATTTCTGTGATGAAGTATTGTGTGCATAATTTACATTATTCGGACTATTGTCCTCATCTTTCTCACCATATTTATTACAACGTTTCGACCGTTGTACGCTCCGGCCTTCTTCAGATGGTTGGAATGTCGAACTGAACCCTTTATTTCGTAGATTCAATCTGTAATTTCAGGATCTGCTTATTTCTCATCTTACTAAGAGCAACGTATCATCGGATATATTTATTGTGTAAACTTTGGAAGGTCTGAGTAATCTTTGACAGTCTGTAAATTCAATCTGTAATTTCAGAATCTGCTTATTTCTCGTCTTGCTAAGAGCAACTTATCATCAGATTTTTTGTTACGCCTTCCTCCTCTTTTTTTTTTTTTTAAATGTTCAAAGTTTAAAATGAATTTCTAAAAATGAACAAAGCGTTCTTGAAGATGTATATGTGGCTTATTACATATACGAACCCTCTTTGATAGAGATATCAATACGCGTCAACGAGACCAAGTTAGCACGGCACTGGGTGGGCTATCGTTATTTTTCACATTGCCCCTCAATTGTTACACAAAATCGTATATATATATATATATATATATATATATATATATATATATATATATATATATATATATAGATAGAGAGAGAGAGAGAGAGAGAGAGGGGGGGAGGAGGGAGGACACGGTGGAGTAATGGATAGCGGCTTGAATTGAGGAATCGGAGAGAGCCGAGTTCGAATTCAGTCGTATCCATTACATTCACTTACGTGCCAATACCCTTGGGAAAGGTATGAATTCTCTTCTTCTCCCTCCAGCTATGGGTAAATAGCAGGACAGACTGGGTTCTATAGCCTTGGATGGCAACTGGTTGAGGAGAAGGGCAACTCCGAATTCAAAATTTGCGTAGGGTTGTTTGTGGACCTTGTGGCATGTAGTCTGTATTCGACCATTCAAAAAGTGTGGATGGTCCTGCACGAAACCTTCACCACTATAATTAAATCACATGTGCTGGTGTTGGTTCCTAGGAACTGAGTTGTTTGACCCTCATACGTCGAATACGACGGGAGAGTCGAATATAATTTGTTTTCCTCCCACTACCATAAAAAAAACACCGATAGACGCAACCATTTATAAATCAAAAATCTTGAAAATTAATCAGTTTGTCTGACGATTGCAAGTAGCGAGAAACCCCGGATCACAAACTCACATCAATTCAACGAAAAATGTTAGCTCCATCAGTGATATTGAGCGCTTTCCAATAAGTACCGCGCATTTATAATATATAAATAATATATATAAGAATGCATATATATATATATATATATATATATATATTTGTGTATTTAGGCAGCATATTTTCATTTATACACGTTTCATTAAATAATATAGACATTGTCTATATTATTTAATGAAACGTATATAAATATATATATATATATATATATATATATATATTTATTTATTTATTTATATACATACATATTTTACACACACACACACACACACATATATATATATATATATATATATATATATATATATATATATATATATATATATATATGTATAATTAGATAGACAATAACGTAGTTAATTATTATTGTGTTCCACTCGGCTTAGGGTGGAAAGATATATGAGACTGGACGCTGAAAAGTCGGATCAACCTCAAAGACGACACGAGACGCGGTAGACTTAATAACTTAATTTAAACTCCCCGATGAATCGGTCTTGTTCCCAGCATTCCATAATGGAACCGGATGTGCTTACAATCATCTTCATAATCAACATTATTGATGTTGTTATAACAATAAGAATGCTGCTGAAGTTTCAGAACAAAATAAATAATCGATTGCTGCCTGAAAAGTATTTTTTTATATCTGAACACCCACCACTACGGTTTTTGTAAGGATTTTGCAGATCCTTGAAAGCAGATTTAAACCTACGAGTTTCTCTAAAAATAAAACATTACACTATAGAAAGCCAAGTTGGTTGAGTGAATAAACATATCAGATTTTATACATGAAATCTCAATACAGTTGATCTTCAACATTTCTGGGAGTTAAGGATAAGCCATTCCTTTAGTAAATATCAATTTCTATTGCACATCCAATTACGTATCCTGTCAGTTGCATGAATTACTGAAAACTAACAATCGATTTTCCTTTTTTTTCTAACATCAGTAGTAATACATTTAAATTATACATATGATGGCCCGGTTCTGTCATTAATGCAAGTTTTAATTCAATTGAAAAACACTGACAATCTTCATTTGATTTTCATTGTTTCTTGTTTTGTTTTGTCTTTTTTTTTTGTTTTATTTTTATTTATTTATTTATTTTTTTTTTTTTTTTGCAATCAATAATTTCTTACAAAACTAATTTTAGGAACCAATCAGTGTGTTTCAGTGTTTATTATTATTATTATTATTTGTGTATGTTATGTTTCCTGCTTTGTATCCTGTAGAGCCGGGTTCAAACTATGGTCCTCAGGCCCTATAGGAAAAATGTCATTTGATAGTACTTTTCTTAGTATAATGGGATGTTCCTAATAGGGCGATCTTCTGGGCAACTCGTATGTTGATGTTACCTGGGACACTGTAAAATCGTTCCTTTTCTCACGAGGCCCAGAGCTCCGATTACTATTGGTACAGTCTCAGACTTCATTCCCCACATCCTGTTAACCTCGATCTCTAGGTCCTTGTATTTGGACAATTTCTTCATAATTTTTATGGAGGTGTTTCTCCATATATCAATAAGCATACACTTCCTAAATTTCTTGTCTTTTATGATAATATCAGGTCTGTTGGCTTCATTTCCCTGTCAGTTTGAATTGGCATGTCCCAGGTGATAGTTACATCGTAATTTTGGGTAACTGTGTCTGGTTTTGTGCTTCTGACATATCTTCCAGTGCATATAAGTCGCTACCTTTTTTATGTCTGTGGGTATTCATTTTTGCCAATTCCGGTTATCCTGAGATATTATGGTCGACAGTTTCATCATATTTTCCACAGATGCTGCATTTCGGGTTAGTTCCATATTTGATTATGTGACAGTGATAGGATCTCGTTGCGAGGCTTTGGTCCGGAGCTGCAGTAATTAGGCCTTCTGTCTTAGCTTTCAACCCAGTGCTCCTCAGCCACTGATCTGTTTTCTGTTGTTCTTTTTAGGTATTTGCCCTGCAATGTCTTGTCCCCCTAGTTTATTTGCAATTTCATTTGGTCAAGTTGTTTTGGTTTCTGTTTTACTCATTTGGCGTAGATGGTATTCGTTTCGTTTTTTTTGCTGGTAGAATTTCAGGTATATTAAGCTGTTTCTTGAAGAGTGTAGCTTCTTTGTTTATAGAGTGGATTTAGTGTTTTACTATTTGTTGGCGAGCGAAATTGGCTTTTGCGAGGTAGGCTTCCAATCCTATTGTTGTAGTTTTTAGAGTTAGTTCAAGTTGGATTAGACCACGGCCTCCTAAAGTTCTTGGTACGTACAGGCTATCAACATCTGATTTCGGAAGGTGCATCCTCGTTTGGGTAAGCATTTTTCTGGTCTTGGTGTTCAATGTTTTAATGTCATTCAGCTTCCATCTAATAATGTTGAAGTTGTACGTTACTTCTGGTATAGCTAAAGTGTTGATAGCCTCCATTTTATTGACCCCATTAAGTTCGCTTTCTAGTATCAAAAGCACTCTCCTATAATATTCTTCTCGGATCTTTTTCTTCATAATTGAATATTGTATTCCGTCTCCTTCTTTAATTCCTAAGTACTTGTATGTATCATCTTGGTCTAGTTGTTGATATCAAGATCTAAATCCGTAGTTTTCATTAGAATATCGCCTTTGAAGGTGGCTTTGGCACATTTCTCGATTCCGAACTCCATCTTATTATTATCATTATTATTATTATTATTATTATTTCCTTTGATTTCTGTTGTATACATATTTGCTTACGGATTCCAGTTAGAGACCTAAGGTTAGGAATGGCTTCATGACATTTTCCGCATTTTTTTGACATTGTAAAAAAAACAAAAAAAAACTAAGATCACACACATTTTACATAAATATGTGAGCTGTACTTGTGAGTACAATTTTTTTTCTTTAAGATATGTGCTACCAGGAATCTCTTCATTGAGTCTATCTGAAACATTTCCAATCAATCCGAGTGCTCCAACTACAACTGGAATTATTAATGTCCTCATGTACCACATTTTTTAGATTTCCACTTCAAGATCCTTGTATAGGTTTTTGAAGATCTTCAAAGATACATTACAATCTGCGGGGACTGACATGTGAATAAGAAAGCACATTTTGTTTTTGTGGTCTTTGTGTTTGTGATATTAGCTTTCATTGTTCTGTCTGTGTGTATTGGAAGGTCCCATAAAAATTGTTACAGGTCTTATCTCTAGGTGATGTTCATACCAGTTTCTTGCAGTTTCCTTACCGTAAAATTTGCATATTTTCCTTATTATTATTATTATGACTGAATAGTAAGTTCGATCCTCACTGAGTGCCCCATACTTTCGGCCTTGTGCTACATCTAAGCGTAGCTTAGAAAATCAATACATGGGCACATAGAAGTGGTGTAATGGTTAGCATGCCTGTCTCGCTAAATCAATTACGGCTGAGTAGTGAGTTTGATTCTCACTCAGTGCTTCACACTTTCGTCCTTGTGCCACATCTAAGCTACGCTTAGAAAATCATTAGGGCACCTAGAGACGGTGTAATGGTTACAAAGCTTGTCTCGCTAGAACAATTACGACTGAGTAGTGAGTTCGATCCTCACTGGGTGCCCCATAGTTTCAGCCTTGTGCCACATCTAAGCTACGCTTTCCACTTCAAGATCCTTGTATAGGTTTTCAAAGATTCATTACAATCTGCAGGGACCGACATGTCAATAAAAAATCACATTCTGTTCTTGTGGTCTTTGATCACGATGTCTGGACGATTAGATTTGATTGTTCTGTCTCTGTGTATTGTAAAGTCCGATTATTATTATTTTTATTATTATTATTAGTCCTGTTGTTGTTGTTATTATTATCCTATTATCATTCCTATTATTATCATTATTATTATCTTATTATTATTAGTAGTAGTAGTAGTAATAATGTGCCTTTTGATTGGCTGTTTTTCCACTGCTACTTTTCAAACTTTCCTTTACTTCACACTTTTTCATTTAACATTGCTTTCCCCTTATTTGTTTATGGCTTTATCGCTTTTGCATTATACTGCTTACAAGAGATGACCACCCTACAATACGTCATTTAACATTTACCTTCGTTGAGAAAATAGAACGTCCTTTGTTGCTATATTTTGCTTTGTTCCTTTCTGTACAATATTCTTGTAACTTCTGACAATAAAATATTGTTATTTATCCAAAGCTATAGCCTGTTACGATCAACTACTCTTTGTAATCACACATTTAAATTTGTATTCTTTTTGTGGCGATGTTAGATCAGTTTAACTAAATACATTAAACCTCAGGCGATTTAAGTCTATGTTTTGTTATTGTTATCGAGCTGGTATTACAAGCTATTGATATAACACTTGATTTTTGCTATATGTTCCACCATTATTGCTTCCGACGAGCCCATTTGAAACTTTGTAAATACATATCTCTGCAAAGTAATGAGAAAGCAACATACGCGAGAAATGTTGAATTGGTCAGTGGACGCTTGTCATGAGGAGAGGTAAATAGATTATATCCTACGCACACCATCCCTGAGTCATCAGATAATTTGCGCGCTTACTCGTCAATTCTCAATAAAGGATAAAGTTACATTACAGT
Organism: Acanthosepion pharaonis; assembly: GCA_903632075.3. Lineage (NCBI taxonomy): Eukaryota > Metazoa > Mollusca > Cephalopoda > Sepiida > Sepiidae > Acanthosepion > Acanthosepion pharaonis. The sequence continues at coordinate 1,048,206 of CAHIKZ030005467.1, read as the reverse complement.
TGTTTTCTTTACTCCAACTTTGTTTCCATTTTATGAGTTTATTCAATAAGATAGACGACTGGCTGTAGAATAGATACGTAGTAGCAGATGTCAGCAGTCTAATAGCAACAGCATTTGAATGACGCCTTAAAATAAATAAACCCTTGTCTAAAAAGAAGAAACATTTTTCTTCTATATTTCCGTTCTCTTCGTGCGTATGGTCATCGACTCCAACGAAAAGTGGTCATCTACATCCAGTTAATACGAAGTAATTTTTCTAGGTTCAGTAATGTAGACTCTCATTAACTCTTCCACGGTCAATTTTTTATTATTTAATTCCTATTTTATGGAATAGAGATTTCCTAAAATTTAAGCCTGTCGTGTATTTTGTTTTCGTTCTGTATCGTTTTGCTGAAAACATCCTGTGGGATACAGATAACTTCTCGTAAGATATACATATCATTTCACTATACAAAAAATATTATTGTTAGTGGTCGTTTCATGTTGACCAGTCAAATATAGTTTCTTTTTACCTCCTCTTGTAAAAGTGGGACCTAATGTCCATGAAAAGAATTTGACAAAATATGTTTAACGATAAAGGAAAAAAAAACTTGCGTTTTGAGCAATTTAAGAATCCAAACGATGGTAGTAGCTCCGAAAAATTCAGACCAAAGTAACTAAGCAAGATGCGGTACGTGATTTTATTTGTATTTCGATAATTATTTAAATCGTCAGCAAGACAACAGTATCTGCTTTGTGGATGATGTAAAAAGGGGTAAACGAAGGATTATTTTTTTATAGTCGTATGACAAGCGCAATCAACTACAGGGCGTCTCATTGTAGAGTAACGTTTAGTAGATTTATCTTGTTGACCGTTACTCCTCAATAGTGAGTTCGATCCTTACTGGATTCCCTGTACTCGTCGCATTGTGCGAAAATGAACTAAATTTAATAAATAACTATTACACTCCGATTTTTTATTTATTTTATTTACTTGGGATATGAACATGAAGCTTTATTGTAGAATTTTCTTCTCACAGAATACACTCATCTCATTTCAGCTTTGAATTTAAAAAAACAGGCTCCATAAACGTATTTGAAAAATAAAATTTAATATTTTAATCTTGTTGATCTTATAGCCAATCAGCACCCGTTTCCCCTAGTAATTCTTTTGATTTGATCAAAAGATATAAAAGTTCCGATTTCAATCAAAATTTCCAATTGATTTTGCCCACATGACCGGCAGACAGTCAGTTTTTCAACTTAGAGGTTATACTATTTCTACTACCGTCTCTCAACATTACATGTTTGTAAGTATACCTATGTTCTTATGGTCACAATAAATATTGTTACGACTACGTTAACACATCTTCCTTTATTCGTCCCTACTGTATGTAATATAAATGATAGTCAAGACACGACTCTGCGTCCCTACGTAAGAAGTTGGAATCTTCCGACATCAATGTCGGCCATATTGAAATTTAAAAAATGATCACGAAATTTCCACCTACCTATTTTTTTTTAATTTTGGCATTGTGACCAAATCGAGAGACTATTTTTTTTTTTTTTTGATAAATCAATCAGTAACGAAGTGTAGTGGAAAAGATACTCTCCAAAGACCTAGAGATAACTAAAAAAGCTCACTACTTTACTTTTTTCACAAGCTGGCAGAAAATGGAGTCATATTAGGGATGCAAGGTATATTAACATCGATTTATTTTATATATTTTACATTCTAAAATATGTTTTTACTTAATTATTAATAATCTCTTATTAATTCTAATACTTCAATATTACTTAAATTAGGTACCTCCACGAAATCGCTAAAAAAAGAGCATAGCTTGATGAAAAAGACGCCAACCTTGCCGAAAACAAAATTTTATTGTCTAAATGCTTATGTTATTATAAAGAGGAAAGACCAAAGTTTTTTTAATTATTTTTAAAAAAATTTTCCTTCTTTTTAGAACATTCTAAATTTTGATTAAAAAAACCTTTTTTCTATTTGTATCAGCTGAACTAGTAAATAACATAGACAATTTTTAGCACGTTTTTTTGGTATGACACACATTAATTTGAAAAATCGTGCAAAAATAGAAATAATTATCGGATGTTAATGAAACTTTCAAGAACTATTCACAGATGATCGAAATTATTATAAATGTTTTTTTCATGAAAGTCATGGTAGAAATAATTTTTTAAAATATTTATTACCCCCCCCCATAACTAATTTTATGAAAACGCTAGAAATTCGATGGCATCGGTTTTAGTGATTACAATAATTAAAAGCACAGGGCTTTGAGGAATGCAAATCATGTTTTTTTTTGTTTTTAATTGGATACGCAGTACCTGAAAATCAGCTCTGAATTGTAACATACAAAACTCAATAAAACAAAGATATTATTTAATTTCAAATGCTTTTAGTTGTTTTTATGAATATGGACAATATTTTCTGAAAGCAAAAAAATTTTTTCGATGAAAAATGAATTTTTAATACAATTATTTGTTATTTCATTAATTATAATAGATTTTACATTTAAGTTGTTAAAATATTATAAAATTAGTTAAAAGCCGCATCGGCTTTCATAAGTGTCCTTATGAGATAGATCTTTTTTTTAGCGCGTTGTAAATTGTATCATTTTGACTAATCAGAAGATCCCCAGTAATTAAGAAATGTAATTTTGTGCTTATAATCGAGCTGTAATTATAAAATACGGAAGACCAACCAGAATATAATTAAGTTGCGTTATTTGAGTTAAGCATTGTTCTCCGCTGTTAAGGCCTTTACTTTTGCGAAACACGTGTGGAGAAGTTAATTTGATTTTTCAATTTCAACTGAGAAGGGTACCTACAAGTATCAGTATCATCTTATGAAATTTATATGATCTTGTTTTTATATTAATCTCAGTTACGACATTTTTCCATAAATGAAATATCAAAATTAATAATAAAATGAATACAAATAACAGTAGAATGTAATAAATATACATAAAATTATAGTATTTTATGTACAATTCTGATAAAATTTCATAAGAAAGGTACCTATAAATTAATTTGATACCGTTCTTAAGAAATATGAAATTTAATCTCACTCTTAAGTTTTATTTTAATTTCTTTACAATATATTTCCCATAAAGCATCATAAACGTAAAGGTGAAAGCTAAGTACAAAAAAAAAAATTAGACCGCTGAAAGTTTTCGTTAAAAATAACGGGGTAAATAATTTGTTCACGTAAATGTAAATTATTTCCCTTTTCTCCTTCCGTAGAACAAATTCGCCTCATGGAATTCGTAAATATATCATTCATCACATGTCAAGAGACGCGAAAGTTTATGACCTGCTTTGTTTTATTTTCAAATTACATCTTTTTGGCACAAAAGCTAAGCTAAGTTAAGTTTGGTTCAAAATATTTTAAATAAACATTATAATTTCTGATTTTCTTAAAATAAGTTTTGAAAAATGATAATTGATATTTAAAAAATTTCAAAGTCAGATTTCCAGTTTTTTTTTTTTTTTTAAATGGAAAAAAAAATGGTCAATTTTGCTGACTCAAAAAAAAACTAGATTTTTAACGAAAATTTCGGACGTGCTAGGAACGATTAAAAAAAATGGAAAAAATACCCAAAAATACTTTGACCTTTCCTCTTAATAATAACAAACATTTAGACGATAAAATTTTGTTTTCGTCAAGTTTGGCGTCTTTTTCATCATGCTATGCTCTTTTTTTAGCGATCTCGTGGAGGTACCTAACTTAAATATTGAATTATTTCTTGTAACTGGTATTCAACTACTGCTTTTATCAACTCAACATATAATCAAACTAACAACTATAGTCTTAGTGTTTACTTATTTGTACAAGGGTCAATTTATTTGAGATTAATTTCACTGATAATCCAAAATGTTTTCTTCAGACGTGATACTTACTCACTATTGAATGTTTATTGACTTAATCAGAAATTATTCGTAATATCTCATTTCTTAATATTTTAAAACATTTTATTGCAGAAATGTGTTCAACAATGGTTTCCATGTATTTACTGGAATATTGAATTTTCTTTTATGAAATAGTCTTATTTGAAGAATTTCTATTTTTTTTATTGTGTTGACTCTTAAGGTTATTCTTGATGAAATAACATAGCGTAAGCTTTACAGAAAATTTCATTTTATCAATACTAACCTTAATTTAGTACAAACAAGAGTAAATTGAGACAAAGTTAGGACTGTCTGCTTCCTCGCTTTGAAGATCAACAATCGCAATCTCGTGTTTTTTATTTTTTTTCAAAGTGGGGGGTTCTAATATCTACCTTTTTTGACACCCTAGTAAATGAGGTCTGTCCACAAAAATAATAGATTTACTTTGAATATCTCTAGAACAAAGACACTCCCGGGAATTTTGTGCTTCTGAAAATAACCTGGGAAAATTGTTTCTTTTTTTTTTTTTCTTAAGTTTATTTATTATATATAAGCAGTCTTAGATTGTCAGGATATGTAGCAAGAATGGAAAAGATTTTGTCCAATGGGCAGCCTCTCCTTTTTGAGGGTTGGACGGGCCCTACTAACATCAGTTATGTTTAGTTTACTTTGTGTTGAGTTTTAGTTTATTATTGGGTTCATCTACCTCCTCTCTCATTCTTAATTATTAGATTTTTAAATATCATTAAATTTTTATGGCATGGAGCGCGTTATGTAGGTCCCCCTTGAGAGGATTGCGGTATTATGGTGTATGGAGGATTGAGTGGTGACGGACGAGATTTTATGTTGAATATGGAAACTGTAATGAGTGAATGGGTCGTGAATCGGATTAGCTCGGTATAGGATAAGTGTCGACCAGCCTCAACTCCCCCCACTTTTTTTTTAAAGGCCATGTGTCACTATTTTGTAATTTTCACAATAAATATAGCAAGAATGGAAAAGTCGATGTTACCACGTCAAGTCTTATTCAATGAGCTCACTTCAGGGAAAAGGTAATGAAGTTGCCCACTTCGATGATACAAGGACCAACTGAAAGCAGCACTAGAAGTCACTGGACGAGAGACTAAATCGTTTGAAACACAAGCCCGAGACCATATCAACTGGAATCGAAAACTTTGAAGACACCAAAAGAGAAAGTCAAGCGACAAGAGAGAAAGGTCAACAAAATCGACCGCATCCTCCCACCAACAAATACATGCAGTCAATGCCATTCTTCCATGTAAGAATTTTTTACTTAGTGATCAACGCCATCATCATAAAAGAAATGATCAAAAAAGAAATTCTTGGATAGGAATATAAAATCAAGGATTATATATGATTATTGGTAACTTATAATTTGTTTTTTGTTGGTTTTTAGTGCCCTACAATTTCCGTTTTTTTTTTTTTGGGGGGGGGGTATTTACCCCCCTCCTCCACGTCTCTTATTAAAAGACAAAGTATATTTCTTCGGTGATGTGGAAATATTTTGCTTGCGTATTTTTGCTTATTTATCTTTTATATATATATATATATATATATATATATATATATATATATATATATAATTTTTTTTTTTTTTTTTTTTTTTTTTTTTCGAATAGTGAGCTTTTCCGTCGTATTAATTTTGAAACGTTGAATTTTTTTGTAAAAGGTTTATTTCACATAAAGAACACATTTTGATGATTGTAACATAAAATATTACACACAAACTACGAAGTTATTTGGAAAGAAACATTTAGATCACTAAATGCGACTATCATAGTACCGCCTCCATTTTCGGCCATGTGTAATATTTCAATTTTAAAAAATACAGTAAACGCGATTAGGTTAGACAAACTTAACACCTAGTTATGAGATTCCAGTTGTTTGCCAGCCATTCGCATAAACCGTTTACTAAAATTGCACAAGCTCGCAGAACTTGATCTTAAATTCCGTTGATTTTTGGATTTCCATCGACAAAACCATGCAAGAATGTAAAGAAAAAATATTTTAATCTCATCAGTGTCCACACCTTCCCTTCATAAGCATTATTTGGTATTCTACCGTGACTTTTTTACAAAATAAATATTTTTATGCTTTTCATTTGCTCAAAGCTATTAATTCCAACAGAAATTGAAATCTTCGTCACTGGCAACGGCCTGTCATTTGTTTGAGGGTTTTACTTCACTCACCTTTTTACAGTCCTAAGTAAGTTTGTTTTTGTCTTTATTGTGGGGCGGTATTTTGTTACTGTAGTTTGTACCTCTCAGCACAGAGGACTACTTAGAAAAATATTTTACATCCTTAATCTTTTTCCCCAATCAAAAACCAAATATATATATATGATGGAAAATATAATTTTAAGGTATCCCGATGAGAAATGGATAGCGGCTCGGATTGAGAAATCGGAGAGTCGAGTTCGAATTCTAGTCGAACCCATTACATTCACATACGTGCTAATACCCTTGGCATGGGTAAATAGCAGGACGGCCGTGGATGGCAACTGGTCTACCGCAGAAAGAAAGGCAACCTACTGCGGGAAAAAAATCTGCGTCGTCAGTCATGTATCGAAAATGGCACATAAAATGAAAAAATATTTATGGATTAAAATGATCAATATCAATGATAGAGGGTATGTAAATGCTCTGATGATTGCGTTTAAGCATGAAACAAACTATTACTGCTGGTTGTTGACTTTAGTGTCCACTTATCTCCGAATTGTTTTTCTTTTGTGATCAGAGGCCTTTAAATTGAATCAATTGAGATTTTGTGTATCCCATCTCTTTCCCGGTAGAACCAAGAGGAACAATATGTAGACACGCGTGGAAATCCGGCTATTTAGATGTTATCAAGTATTATGAACTACAGCTGCCATGATAAATATATCTAACATTATTTAAATGATATGTTGGAGAAGATAATTTTACTGTTCACTTATCGAATACTAAAATCAATTTAATGGTAACCTGCGCATTCCGAATCAATATATTGGCTTTACATTGTTGTATTTTGTGTGTGTCTACAGAGTGTAATCAAACCACAAACGGAATTTTCCTTATTTATTATAAATAACCATAAAAATTTCACGGTTTTTCTATTTTAATATTCTGGTGAATCTTAATTCTGAAGTTAATGATTGAATAAGTTCATACGACAAAAAAATATCCGTAGAAATTCTCCTACCGTATCGTTAAATATTTAAGCTTAACAACTTTAACAAAATATTGCAATAACAATCATAAATATGAATGCTGGCTGTTATTTAAAGAAGTAAGGGGGGTACAAATGAAGATTTGAAATTGATAAATTTCTTCACTTCACTGAAATTTACATTAAACGCGTAAGCCTTTTTCCTATGTTCCATTTCTTTCATTTTCTCACTAAATTCAGGTAGCACCCCTGGTATATCTTTTCCGTCTTCCTACATATGATCAAAATGGAATACTCCATTATTTACCAGGTATTGTTAGAGCCTACGAACTAAGCTAAGGAGTTAAAAGAGTGGAAAAGGATAATTATGTTATTGATAGAAATATAACTCAAATATATTCTATCGTATATAATGATCATTTACTTGTAATCAATAGTCGGACATGTTTATTCTCTTGGTATTAAAGTTTATTTACGATAATTGTTCAAACCTAAAATGCATCCAAATTAGGTTATGGCCGGCTTTCAAATAAAAAAAAAATTGAATTCCATCAACACAGATTCATTGAAACGAAATCTGCTTGAATTATTTTAAAAGGTTACATTTGACCAATTAAAAAAAGTTATTAATAACTTTCAGGTGCATTTAGTTGAATTTCCCTGGGGATAAATAGGATTAAATCCATTATCTAAATGTGTTCTTTGTTGTGGAACTAAAATTTCAGAAATTTTTGCACTAATTTGGCTATCAATTAAGTGCTACATTCTATAGACTATATATTGAAACAGTAGCAAAAAAAGGTCTCCGGAGAATTGTTTCTTATTTATATTAAAATTTCTGGTTTGGTTTGGTTTGGTTGTTTTTTGGGGGTTTTTTAAGTTAATTTTTAAAGAGGACACATTATGCAGTGTATTTCAATGTTAGAACCAAAGTTATGGCTTTCTAAATATTTTTTCGGACAAAAGTTGATTTGCATGATATAGCAAAACGTGTTTTCACAGCTTTCTGTCCATGTTACACGCAACAAAAATTATTGAAAATCTCCTAATTATCAGAGTTCAGTTAATTGTGAATCATTAATACCATTAACTATAACCTCTTGTTAGGAAATTCGATCTTACATTAAAATGTTAATTTTTTTTTTTTAAAGTTGCTTCGTTTAATTTGACATTTTTAAAAAGTAATAAAGCAATGTCTTATTTTTTTTATTTAAAGATCATATCTGCAAGAATCTTTTCTGTCTTTAATTCTATTCATAAGATGTAATAAAAATGGTATATTGTCAATTGAATGTAATGGTTATAAAAAGTGGCTTCATTGATTGATATTTAAATTTTCTTTTGTTTATTTAATCACTTGAAAGGAACTCACTCAATCCAGAAGAAACGACTTAACACTCTTCACGCCGTTATATTTCATAATTTGATTGTTAAAAGCTATCAGTTTTGTTTTGTTTTTTTGTTTTTTTTTTTGTTTTTTTTAATTGATAGCGGAGTGGCTTCCTGTTGCTTTCTCTATGGAGAATTATTGAGACATCCACCTCTAGTTAGCTGGCCGTTGACTCGTCAAAAGTTCTTATTTTTCATCCTACAGGGTTGCTAACATCCTGCCTCACTTGCAAGCATTTGGAGTGAGGGTGCCGGCTTATCCGACAATAGCATTTACATACACAGACCCATAGACCCTTTTATGAGGGGGGGGCTGAAAATTCCATAGGCTGACTATGAAGAAGCAGTGCTAGAGCTGTGAAATCTTGCAAGCATTAATTTCAATTCTTCTTAATAAAAAAGGCATTTTGTTTTACGTAAACTGATATCTGATGGTTCAACGAAGACTGTTCATCCTGTTGGTCAAAAAGTTATCAACAGATATGACGTCATCATAACTGCTGGTTCTCAGCCAAGTTTTTATGTTGGATTAAAGATGATAGATAAGGCCGAATCGGTAGACTCAGGAAGTTGATCAACCAGTTCAAAGCCAATCACACACAGCAGTCATTGAAACCAAGGACGTCTGCTGGAACATTGTCCTGATGAAACAAGTTTGGTCTTGATAGACTTTTGTAACTGTCTCAGCAAGTTGGTATAGTACTCTCCATTGATGACTTCGCCTTATTTGGAGAAACCGAGGAGGGGTATTTCCACTTCTTGGATTGTCACGTTTGTCTCTTTGTATTGGCAAGTGATGAATTCAACACTAATCCTGAGTTAAGAAACTTTCAAGGAAAACATCCTAAAAAAAAAAAATATCAAATTTTTCCGCGATGTGATCAGCCTGGTGCGCTTTTGATTAAGTATCAGACGACGTGGTACCCACCGAGTAGTAAACTTCGTCATGTCAATTTCATTGAGTAGAATATTTTTTCAACTCTCTCACGGAGCAATATCCTTGGCTATTTTATTTATAGTTAATCGACTGTCATCCATCACCATGTGATGAACACGATCAGTGTTTGCCTCGGTGATGGTAGTTGCAGGGCGTTTATACTTTGAGTCATCTGGAACGTCATCTCCTAACGCAACAAACATGTTCTTGTTGACTAAACCCTATTTCTGCAGGTACTTGATAAAACCACGATGCTAAATTTTATCCAATTTGAAGAAAAGTCGCTACTGGTTACTTTCAACGTCTTCTTTGAACAGTCAAATCTCAGTTTACCTGGAAATAAACAACGCATTTATTAAGAAGAGTTTAAATTAATGCATATAAGATTTAACAGCTCTAAAATCACTCCTTCATAGTCGAATGACAGGTTTCTAGTTTCAAGAATACCCAAGGAGATGGAGAAGCTCAGGAAATGAAACGAAAAACAAAATCGACCATATGACTATTAATAAGAGGTTCGGGAATGCAGTTTTACACTGTAAACACACACCCAAGTACTGACTGCGGGAGCAACCACTTTGCAGTGATGTAAACTTTGTGAAACTATGGAAATTGAAGAGGGCCAAGGCTACCTCCAAATTGCAATACGACAGACACCTGAATGACCCAAATGTAAAGAAATATATGATCAGTATTAAAATCGGATAAAATTAACAAAAAATAATGGAAACTCTAAATGGGACGCATTAAGAGAAGTTTTAGTAACAACCGCGGCGGTCCTCCCAATGAAGAATAGACAAAAAGAACGAATGACAGATGAAATTCTCGACATGAAGAGAAGACGAAAAACAATCTCATGGTACAGCACAGGATATAGGACTCTGCACAAAGACAAAAAGCAAGCAACCTAAAGAGGAGTGGCTCAACAGAAATAGAATGAATATCACAGATAAAGCAGATATGCATAAAAAAAAATAAGAGAACCAACAAGACAAGACACTCATGAACAGGATGCATAAAATCCAAGGACTGGACAATGACATAGAAAGAAAATAATACTTCAGAGATGGAACAAGTACATCGGAGAATTCTTCCACGACAAAAGAACAACCGGCAATGCACAGAAATCAAAGAACTAGAAAAATTAAAATCTGAAGCACTGGCTAAATTGAACAGACAAATGCAGCAGGACTAGACGGAATTGTAATAGATACTGGCATCCTCAGATGATTTCGGTATTGACAAGATTACAGGTATAATGAATTAAATATACAACAGTGGTGATATACGGGAAGACCTATTTTCCTAGTACTACCTAAGAAGCCAAATGCAAACGAACGTGAACTCCATCGGACAATCAAAGTATTGAGCCATATAATAAAACTTAGCTGAATTCTGATGAATAGAGCTCATAGAAGAATTACACCGGGAATAGGACAAGAACTGTGTGGGTTCGTTGAAGATACTCGAGCAAGGAATGCGATATTTATGCTCATAATGATATCAGACAGAGGAAATATATTGATAAAGTATATTACAAAGAACTGTTTGAACTGCAAGGTAACCTTAATATATTTGGGAAGGATATTAGAATAATCCAGGACCAATACTAACAAAAAACCTCTTGCATAGGAAATGAATTGTGTGAAAAAAAAAATGAAAATAGAAAATGTTGTAAGACAAGGATGCCTCTTCTCGCCGGACTTATTCTACTTATACAATGAGTCGATTCTGATAAAATTACAATTCCTACCAGGATTCATTATAGGCGGTCACAATCTTAGCATAAGATATGCAGATTACACAATGTTGATAGCAGACACGGAAAAGAAACAAGAATCCCTACAGGTAAGTTATGAAAGAAAGCAAGACTAAACATCAATTGCAAGAAGACAAAATTCATGGTTGTTAGCAAAAAGGACAGCCCAACATTAAAATTACAAATTGGATATTAAAATCAAACAAGTACATCAATTTAGATATCTGAGAAGTGCGACACTAAAATCATTGGAAGAGGGAAAGATGTCTTCAAGAGCTAAGCAAAGTATCAACAAATAGAAGAATTTCCTTAGAAACAAGAATATTAAATCGTTATATAATATCAGTCCTCTTGTATGATTGTGATGCTGTGCAATCTTCTCACAGATGAAGAAGAGAACCTGAAGCAACAGAAATGTGGTTCTACTGAAGGATGCTGAGAATAACATAGACTGAACATGTGAGAACCGACAAAGTGTTGGAGAAAATGGAAATAAAAAAGACAATTATACTTCGCATCAGGAAGAGACAGTTGAAATTTCTAGGATACATAAAGCGGAAAGAGTGCCTGGAAAATTTTAAACCCACTAGACAAGATTGAAGGCAAGGGGAACAGGATAAAACAACGCATGACCACCCTATCGAGGATTATAAATGGATTGCTGAGCAAGGTTTAGAATAAATAAAAAAAGACAAAATTTATTAAGGGCTACAAAGGACAGGACATTGTGGAGAGCCATGATCGCTTACATCCTGAAGAGACATGGCACATAGAAGAAGAATGTATTGGGATTGATAGCGGCAGCATTTCTCGTTGTCTTCGCGTTGATTTTATTGAGACACCGCCTGTAGTTAGCTGACCGTTGACACAGGAGATTTTCCATCCTTTGATGTGTCTTATTTTTTTTCCTATAGGATACAGGAAGCAATGATCGAACACGTCCTAAAGGAACACGACACAAAAAGACTGTATATTTTTCTAGATTCAATATTTCCACCAAAAGGTAAAAAATTTCCTAAACATATTGTCTTCTGGAATATTTTCAGCGGTAAACGACTTTTTATAAAGGAAAAAATGAATGTAATCCTATACAAATCTCTCTGTCACTCCACGCGGTCTCGATTTTACGCAGTTAGCTCGAATAATGAAGAGGCCAACTGACGAGCAAAGTACCGTTAAAAAAAAGTCTGTAATGGACTTTCACTTCTAATTTTAGTTAATAAAACCTTGGCATATAGTTAAACGTCAACTGAACTGCTTTTGTTTCAGTCTCTGTCATAACAAGAGAAAATGCTTCTTGCTTTTACTTTCATTAGCAAAACTTCAATATGTCAGTACGCTGTTGCCACTGTCAGATCAACTCGTATCCAAACCCAAGGGGAATTTTGAATCTACAACTTCTTACTGATTTACTCCTTTACTTGTCAATGCGATCTCTCTTTATTTGTATGTGCGTGCGTTATATATATATATATATATATATATATATATATAATATCGAATGACGACACTCTGTTTTATGATTGAATACTATCTTCAGGCCATGAAAACTTCAAGCATGAAACATTGTCACCATTCGCTGTTGACCCGTGTCCACTTTTATATTTACATACTTTTCATCCATGATATTTAGCACTTTTACCCATAAATGTAGCATACCTTAAAAATATATTTATCATATATATTAATAATTTCTGGGCACCGCGAGTTGGTGCAATGGTTAGCAAGCTTGACTCGTTAGAATTACGACTGAATAGTGAGTTCGATCCTCACTGGATGCCCCATAATTTCGGCCTAGTGCCACATCTGAGCTACGTTTGGGAAATCACTATATATTAATAAACACCACATCGCTTTGGGTGTTTGCTTCAATGTCCACTTTTATATTTACATATGTTCTATCCCTGATATTGAGCACTTTAACCTATAAATATATCATACCTTGAAACTTGTATATAAACAATATAGAATATAGCATACCTTAATTTTTTATTATATATGTGTGTGTGTGTGTGTATATATATACTCTAGCATACCTTTTAATTACATTTGTACAAAATGTGATGTTTACGTTGATGTAACTACACTTGCGCACGAAGGAAAGGGGTCACTGAAGTTTTAAAATCTTAAATTGAATTTTTTAAAAGTATTTGCATATACAGTCAAGGCAATTTCATTCAATTTCTTTTTGTTTGTTTTTATAACTTGTTATTAAAAGATCCCACATTATGATAATAAAAACTCTGTTAAGAAAGATGAAATGTTATAAAAACACGGGCGCAAACTTGTTTAATCCATAGCCCAATCATCAGATCCATGGTTTGAATAATTAACTAAAAACATGCATACAATATAACACCCTTCATAATCCATAGTCCAAATAAAGTTTAAATACCCTACAAAAAAGATAACCCTTTATGAAGTCGTCAAAAAATAAACGTTACGACAGTTTTTTATATGCACAAATCCCTTTCATAAAAAAATAAAATAAATAAATCTCCATAGACATGCAAACTAGACGAGGGTTAATACATCTTCCGTTTAAAATTTAGACACCCCTACCTTTCCCTGACTTGACATCTATGAAAGTAACTCTATACTGATACTTATTATTAACACCCAACACTCGCCTACCGAATTTAAACAATTCGCCCTAGCTGTTACCATTGAAATTTGATTTCAATTTTTAAAACACGTAAATTTCAGATATACGTTATTCCCAAAAAAATTTCACTTGAAGATGGAACAGAGCTTATTTTAACTCGATTTAATTTAAATGATTATATTGAAGTTTTCGGCTCTTGTTTTGAAACATGAGACTTCTTATGTAGCGTTTTGGAATCATATTTTTAAATAAATAATTATATATATATATGACATTTTTCCAAGGTCATAAACTTTTCTAACATTTCTGATATATAAAATTTATATAGCATTTCTTCACACATTTGAAGTTACTATTAGTTACTTGAAAGTTTGCAAGAATAAAATCTATATTATTAAAATCAGCAAGACGATTGAAGAAAATGCTGGTGCAGTGAGGATACTTGCCATTGCTTTAATTTTAGTAAGAAAAACCTGAGACTACTGCTGGGAAAATCAGTTACTTAATAAGACATGAAAACGAACACACACACACATATATATAATACAAATGTAATTAAAGGTATGCTTGTATGTATGTATGCATGCGTTACTGTTCTTTCTTTTTATTCATACACACACACATATATGGGAAACATTTGCGTATGACGTTTCATCCTTTTGAATTTCATCAGGCTTTAGCTTTATTTTATATAAACTTAGTAATATATAGTTTCTCATGTATGCACAAAGGGCATGGGTCATTTAATGACCTACATATTCTAGCTTTTCTTATTAACATCCATTTTACTGTAGGTGTTTCATTTGATTCTTTTAGGTGCCAGAAGTATTTAGATAGAGATGTTTGATTTTTATATTTATTTATCCTAAATGAGGTTTGATGTTGGTTGAATCTTTTTTTGAACTCATGGCTAGTGCAACCTATCTATATTATGTTTTCCGGACTCTCGATCGAAGAGATATTGTATTGGTATACTATTGATTCAGTGCGACATTTATTTTATAGAGGGAAATTATGAGGGTTTCTACAGTTACATAATCTATATTACTAAGTTTATACATAAAAAGAAAAAATAAAGTTTACTAAATCAGAGAAATGAATTAGCTATTTTTGCCGTAAGTGCCAAAAATTTTACTTAAATAATATTTAAATATAAAATTTTAAACATCGTAATAGACATATACTTGATATGGAAAAATAATTTTACTTACAGTAAGTAATTCTAATACATTTACTTCTATTAAATGAAATATAGTCTATAAAAACTAACAATGAAAATATTTTAAAGTTGTAATCTAAAACAGATAAATGAATTTTGCAAAAGTGAAAAAAAAATTTACATAAATAATATTTAAATATAAAATTTTTTAAAAATCGTAATATACTTGATGTGATAATAATTCTACAAACTGTAAGGGATTCTCATTACATTTAATTGTTCTTAAAAGAAATATAGTATTTTAAAAATTAAAAGTAAAAATATTTCAAATCGTAGTTAAATAAGAAGTATTCTAACCTAAACACCCACCCCAAAAAATCTTTAAATATACGAAGGAAAAAAATGCTGTAAGAATTTTTGCCGTTAACAATAAAATTTTTAAAAAATCCAGACGACACGCTTTTAACGGATGTTAGATTTCATTGAAAAATACATCCCTACCCACTACCAAAACGTAGCAATAACTGATACATTAAAATATAGACATAATGAACACCCAGACACCCCCTCGTCTAGTAAATTGGATTCATCTGTAACCTTGGAAACATGAATTATGATTTTAGCTGTGTCTTTAAAACCCAGTAATTTAAAAAGTTACTCCAAAATTCGCTTGAGGATGAAATGGAACTAATGTCTTTAATTTAATTACAAAATTAAATTCGGGCCTTTTAGCTTCCATTTTTGAAACGTGGTTAGAACTGTGTAGCGGAAAAAAAACATATTTTAAATCAATCTATATATATATATATATATATATATATATATATATATATATATCTACACACACGATTGCGTCTAGCATGAAACAGCCTGTCGCCTCTGAGTGTTGACGTAACTGTTCACTTTTATATTTACATACGCTCTATCACTGATATTGAGCACTTTATTCCATAAATATAGCACACCTTAAGACTATATTTCTTTTTATATATATATATATATATATATATATATATATATATATATATATATATAATCTCATCTTAAGGAAGATGACAAATTAGTAAATATAAAGATCTTGGAGTTGAAACGACTTAAGATTTCTGTTATAACTGTAGTAATTGGAAGGCACGGTGGAGTTATGGATAACGGATCGGAGAGCCGAGTTCGAATTCCAGTTGAATCCGTTACATTCACTTAAGTGCTAATACCCTTGGGAAAGGCTTGAATCCTCTTCTCCCTCCGGCTATGGGTAAATAGCAGGACAGACCGGGTTCTATAGCCTTGGATTGCAACTGATCTACCTATTGCGGGAAAAAATCTGCTTTGTCAGTCATGTATCACGCATGGCACATAACTGACTGAATTGCAACCCCCGAGTACAATCAAAACGGTAAAGACAAGAGCATTAACACAATCCCGTGTGGCCAAGAGATGAAAAAATGACAGTGTGTGGAAATGCTCTCCTTAGGTTTATAATACCCAGAAATTCATACACAGATGAACACATGGCACAGTGGATAAAGGTGTTAGTATGATCCAGTGACAGGACCCAAAGAGCGCGAATTCGATACCTGGTTAAGTATGGAGAACTTGAAGAGAGGAATTAACAGGCGGTAACTGATAACTGACATACATTAAACATGGCACGTGGAACTAGAACAGTCTACCCCAGTGAACGAAATAAAGGTTTCAGTTCGAAATTCCAACCAACGGCTGAAACATTGTAATAAATATGGCGACAAAGATGAGGACAGTAGTCCGAATAATTTAAATAATGTTAACTAGTTGTAGCATCCAGTCAGCTGCTGTCTCTAAATAATCTTAAACCAATTGTTGTTCATTTGAATATTCCCACCAGAAGTCTACTGGTTATTACTGAATTCCTGTAACGACAGTTAGAAAACATCAATAAACAAAAACATAGGAGATTGTTCGGTAATTATTTTATAAACGTAGATTATCCTGTCACAAAACTGATATTCAGCGAGTACTGAACTCACTCCACTAGAAAAACTTGTTAACCAACAGGCGCTTTAAAAAAAAAAAACCTCAAATTCCCATGCTGGATTTGTTGATTCGCTTAACATTATTCCTTTCAATGTATTTTAATTGTCAAAGAATGTTATCGAACGGTAACCGTCTCCTTTCGAAGTGTCACGTTGTTTGTAATAGTGTAGAGATACAAAAGGCGATTATTTTTCTTTGGGCGATGTGACGGTCGCTTAGTGACGTCACTTCATAGTGACAAAAGTGGCTAGTCCGTCAGTCAGCATCCAAGAGTCAAACCAAGCAGTTGCTTACAAGCCCATAGCTCCGTTTTACTCTGGATATATATCTTCATTAGATATAGAAAGTATATCCGGCTCCCAGTCCTCAGATTGGGAAAACCCGTGGCTCAACATTTCCCATTTGAAAGAAATGTCCTCGCTAGTATCATAGATAAATCCGATCCGTTCGATACTTGAATGCTAAATATGGCTTCTCCAGAAACACAAAAGAATCTACGGCAGTTCCAATTCCAGTTGGGAATTATTACAAGTAAGACTCTCTTCCCCGCCTTCCACTCTGCTTGTTGTTGCATACATATTATAGTTTCTCTGTGTAGAACAAATGTAAATATTATGTATATAATTTAGTTTGACTTATTGGTATAAATTTTTTCTGAGAACAAGGCATGTTTGCCATTCCTTTCTTTTCAGTTGTTCTGTTCTGTCCGTGAAATAGTGTTAATATAATGCTCGAAATGGAAGAAATGCAAATAGAATATTCATTTCTTCCAAAGCTCACACATTATCTGATGATTAACCGACGTGAAATATTAGTAACCAATTAAGTTTTACTTTTCTTTTCATTTTTTTATAGAAACTTTTGTATACACTTAAAAACACCATAACATTATTCAATTTGTATTCAAATATTATCTTTTTTATATACTCTTTATTATAATTTTCTAATATAGTTAAATAATCTTGTTTCTTTCTCTCTTTCGGATATTTTTGTGTATATGCACATCACACTAATGTTCAATTTTTTTATTATTCATCTGCATCGAATAAATAACCTTATCATTTTTGTACGTTGTTGACTCCCATTCGCTAAAAAAAAGTCCTCGTTCAAGAAATTATATCTAGTCCTACTTCTCATTACAGACATGAATAACTGTTTACACGACTTCCGTTGATACGTTCCATCCAATATCTGTGGCCATTGGGGAAAGTATTTCAACAACGAAAGAGAATCAAATGCACCTGCACAATATAACAGTTTTGTTTGGACTGCAAATTGAATCCATTACGAAGGGAACGTAGGAAAAACCACTACAGCTCATTTCTATTAATTCTGTTCTTCTATCGATCGACCACAACACACGGAAATTATTGACATGGTAGGAATAAGTAGCGTTTCTTCTGTTTAATCTGTAAAGTATGTTCTAATCAAGTGCTCTACACTTGAAATAAGAAATTAAATATTAACCCAACTGATGTGTTTAAAATGGTCGCGTAATTATTATTAGCAATTGTCTCTGACATCAGCTACAGCGCCATACCCAGCAAGTTTTTTTTTTTTTTTCATGTTTTATCCTCACAGTGTCGTACGTTAGTTCTTTAGTGAGTGCTCCACTATTGAGGTCTTGCACCAGACATTTTAAGGTATGTACATACGTACTTAGGGCAACGGTGACATAACGCCAAATGCATATATAGTTACCGCCAAACATTCGCTAAAAATTAGCAAACATGATGAAGCATGCGCAAAATATGATAAAAAAAATTTTATCATCAAAATCTTTATAAAGAGGAATGATCAAATGATTTTTAAGCAATTTTTTTATATATCCTTTTTAGAACTTTAGATATTTTGGTTAAAAATCTTTTTTTCCTTTTTTTTTTTTTTTTTTTTTTTTTTCCAGGTGTCAACGTGGGTCCATGAATTTGTACAGGAAATTTGAGCGTCTTTTTGTGTTAAAAACAAAAAAAAAACAATGATTTGGAAATTCGTGCAAAAATCAGATAATTATTTGATTTTAATGAAATTTTCAGGACATATTCACAAATGAATGAAATTTTTAGAAATCTTTCTTTTTTAGGAAATCTTAGTAAAAATTTTTTGGGGCACAGTGGATAAAGGCGTTAGTTCTCAGAAATACAGACAGATACTGAATTTTATTGTCACGCTTCCATTTTTCATTGGTCATTTTTACTTACTTTAATTTCATTGGCTTAGAAATGCTGCCATAATAAAGGCGGGTAAATACTACTTTGCGTGATTCTGTTTATTTTTTTTTTCTCTTGAATGTTACTCTGTTGCTTACAACCGTGAGTTATTTCCGTTGTAGTAAATGTCACAGATAATGAAGAGACTTAAAGCAACAGGAATATGGTCCTGCAGAAGGATACTGAGAATACGATTGTCCGAACGTGTAATCAATGAGAAAGTTATAGTGAAAATGGAAGCTTCTAGAGTACATAATGAGGAAAGAGGACGTGAAAAGTTTCATACTCACAGGGCAGATTAAAAGCTAGTGGGACAGGGGAAACCAAGGTATAAACTACCTAATAAGATTGAATAAATAGACGTGAGAATAGGTCTTAGGAGAGATAACAAAAACACAAAATTTATTAAGAGCTCCAAGTGACAGGAATTTGTGGAGAGCTATGAACCCCAAATTCCATGAAGGGACACGGTACATAGAAGAATTTTTCTTACTTCTGCTTCAGTATGCTGGTAAATACCGACCAGTCATCTTCCAGTTGGCTTGTCATCGGTTGGATCCTAACTCACATAAACTAGAATAACTGATCATTCCTAACTCGGTTTAAAATAAGTATTATTTAAGTTATCTTGAATATCGTGTATTTTAGTAACCATTTATGTATTTTCATTAAGTATACTCATAATACTGTATCCATACAATGTTTATACATTAGGTTTTTCACATATATAATATGATGCTAGAATCAGATTTGCACCCAATTTTCCACCAGACTATCAAGAAAGCCAGATGCAAGGTTGATCCGAGATGAACACATCTTGGAAAAGAGAACTGTAATTAACCTCTGTCAATGGTGACCCTAGAGATGAACACCTGCGGGCCTGATATGTGTGCACGTGAGAAAAGCCCGTTGTAAAGATGGAGTGAAGTAGTCTCTCATACATCGCAACGAGATGGAATGTAACCTCGATGTGACTGGGTGGGCCACTATTCTCACACACACGCACACAGTAAATCACGAAGTATTAGAATGGGTAAAGTTAAATAAGAAAAATTCAAGCCTTGTGTTATTCATTTTGTCTGCACGTGTTATCATCCTCCATTACACCCATTTCATTAGAATGGTATTAAACCGTCTAATACCGACATTAATTTACAATTAATATAATTTTCCGTTTGAATTTCTGAGGTGATCTGTTATCATTACTTAAACTCGAACTGTTGCACCCCCTATCTATTATCTCAACGTTTCGGCCGTTATGAGCTCTGGCCTTCTTCGGGTGTCTGTCAATCTTGATATCTCTTTACTAATGTTTATTCTATACAAGACCCAAGAACCACCCAAAGGAGAGTTACTGAAGACTGTTGTTGTGAGCAGTAAGGGATAATAGGCGCAGTTTATAAAGATATGTGGAAAAGATGTTGACTTTTTTCTTATTTAGTACTACTCGGTTATTGTTGATCTTGTTTTCACTGTCTGTACTACCCGGCCCAGGGATTGAACTTACAAGTACGGATGAAACGTTGAGATAATAGCAAAAGTGAGGACGTTAATTTGAGTATAAATATTTTATAAATGCAATGTTTATACGGGTTTATATGTACAAATGCATAGGTTTTATGCTTGCAATGTTTATAAAAAGTTTAAGATATCTACAAGTAATTGTAAGAGGAACGATATTAAAATGTCAGTTTATCTTGTTTTGCTGTACATTTGTAATTAAATAAACAGAAAAACGTTTCAATTCAAATATTTTTGTTTATTTTTTGTTTTTTTGCTTTTTTTTTTTTGCTGTTGTTTTTAATAAACTCTAACTGACGTTTCTTTTTTTTATTTTCTTTATAAATATTCTAAGATTTCTTTATTTCTGTTAAATGTCATCGGAAGTTCATTTCTTCTATGTTTCTTTCTTTTAGTTGTTCTTTTGCATCAAAATGAAACCGAAAGAATGGTTTACTTCCTGATTTTTCAATGTACTTAGAATTTCAGTGTTGAAACTTGCTAAGTTTTCAAACTAACAGTCAAACTCTCTTTTAATACAAAAATTTACTCTATTGGTAAAAATATCCGTTCATACAAAGATGTTTAAAGTGTGTGTGTGTTTTAAGGGGAGTTAGCGATAAGCGATGCCAAAAACCTTGCTTACATATGTATTGGGTTCAAATGAAGTTAGTTAAAGTATTAGGTTGATCAGAAATTTATTTCTGGTTTTGTTTTTAGATAGCATCAGAAACTTTTAGTTTTAACTTCATTAAGAAAAATCACCTTCGATTGTTTTCATATCAGTGTGAGTTTACAAATATGTTTATCATTTTGTTGATTTTAAGTGATATGGTCGAAAAATAGTTTTCGACATGGGGTTTCTTTTTTTTTTCTCTTTTTTTTTTTTTAACTGGCAAAAAACAATTTAAACGTTAAAAGGATGTTTGTTTTTATTTGCAAGTTTCTCTGATCAAACGTGTCAAAAATGGTTTGCAAAAATTTGTGATGGAGTTCATTTCGCTCCCCAGAGCCATCTGAAGTTGACATTAAAGGCATTAACTGAAAATGACCAGCTTTATCTATTGAGGAAAATACAAAATATCCGAATCAAATACGGAAAATGATTGGTTGTTAATTTTTTTTTTTGTTTTATGTGTCACTTCCTCATAATTTAAACAAAACTAAAAGAAGCAGTTGTTTGTTTGATATGCCTCTAAAAAACAAAACACACTATGGGTCATTTCATGTTTTAATACATAAATTTAAATATTTTGTACGCATTTGTTTTTGTTTTTTTTTTATTTGAGATAATAATGGTTTCAGTGACACAATTACTAATTAACGTATAGCTGGTAGAAAAGAGGTAGTCCATACCTTTACCAAGCAAGGGTATTTACAGCAAGTCAGCCATTGAGGTAGTGACGAGGCTAGATGTTGCTTAACTTCGGTGATCGTACGGGGAAGATGTTTCAACGTGAGGTGACCGTAAGCGCTGAAAGCAATGAGTTGTAATCCCATGTGCAATTCACTGCTTAAATAAAATGAAAATGTTCAATTTTTCAGAAAAATTATGAGTTGATACGTTACAACAGCTTGAAACGGATAAGATCGTGGTGCAAGTGAAATAACCCATTATTAAGGGTGACAGAACTAATTTCAATTCGGAACCTCAAAAGGGTAATTTGCATTCCAAGCCCAGCGCTCAGTTTCTAATAAAATTTTCCCGAATAGTTCCATTTAGGTGTAAATCTACATGCTTAATTCTAAAATAACAAAGAATATTTTATAAAATCTACCGTTTTGGAGTTATCGACAATAAAATTTAGGACCCATTCGCGTCGCGGTGGGTGAAGTTGAAATTAATTCTGCACCCCATTATTAATGGTACCAAAGAACCGCCTTTATCCAAATATTGTGATGCTGTATAGTGGGATTGGGATGAAACATTCTATGAGAGCCTTCCGGGGAATCAACAGATTGATTCGAACAAGTGCTGCGCTCAGATTTTGACAACAGTGTATAATATTATAATAATAATAATAAGCCTACATTGAATGTTTTTTTACAAAATAGCTGAAGATTGACTAGCCTATTGCACGCATGTACCAGTGAAACTTAGAGCTTCCATGTATATGGTCTTTTAAGAAATTCATATTCAATGGAAGCCTGTAAAAGGCATTTAGAGCAGATCTTTTCTAAAGAATAAAAATTCTGGGAGAATAGAATTATGATGTTGCCTGAAAGATGAGGGGGGGATAGGTAAGTAAAACCAAAATCCAACACTGTTTATTGTTTTTATTTTCTTTATCTTTCTATAATAATTTGTCCTGTAACTAAATGTACACTGATTAGAATAAATGAAAGCTAGCAAATTTAGTATAGAAGAAAAGGAAATAGAATAAGCTATGCAAGGATTAGTTTCGCTCAACAAATTTCTGCAAAGCTAAAACATTAGCCTAAATATGCGAACAGTGTTTTTAAATAGCCTCGTCAGGTTGAGACTCTTACATGGATACTTTGTATGGTTCCAAATCCGTTCACAAATATTGAAACTGTCAACTGTATACAACCACTTTCTAAGAACAAACTGTTAAAAATGGCTTCGAACAAATGAAGCATATAGATCTCAGAAAGGACTATTCTTCAGTGAATCTCGTCAATTGTAGCGACAGAATTCCAAGGAACTGTACCAAATAATAGAAACTACCTCACTTGATGACATATGCTATACGACTGGCATGTATAGCATATGGAAATCGAAGAGAAAATAATGACAATCAAAATGTTGACAGTCCAAAATACTTCAAATAAAACGTTAGGTATGGTTAGGAAGAGCGATAACAACTGCAGGACTTGAAAAAGTGATTCAAGAGAAAGATTTTATAAATGTCAACCAAAAATAGTATTGGCTATTCAGTCAATGAATGGCAAATATTTCCGTATAAGAAAATGTTTAATATTACCGTTGTCATTTGAAATAACTATTTGATAAATTCTGTGTGTAATATTACCAGTTATATAAACAGCTAGTGCAAAAGTTTACAAAAAGAATTTTAGTATCCTTCTGGAGAACCGCATTTTTGTTGCCTCCATTTTCTTCATCTGTGGTGAAATTTCCAGCATTCATTGTCGTACAAGAGGATTGATATCACATAACAGTTCAACATCCTTTTCTTTGTTTCTAACAAAATTTTCCTCTTTCTTAGTACTTTGATAGACATTTTACTATTTGGATTATTTTAATTTACTTTAAATCAAAATTTACTATTTTACTATTTTTATTCTTTTACCATTGCAATGCGCGTTCGGATTCTGGTGTTGCCTTTTTCCATTCTCTGTTAAAACACTTACCAATTATTTAAACTTCTTTAATTGTTTGATGTTTGTCATCTGCAATTCGTAGTTCGTATCTTGGCCTTTTTCTCCTATTGACAACCAAAGTTAATGCGTTAACATTTTCTGTCTAAACTCTGAAATTTTTACTGTTTATCTATTTCCACAATAGTAGATAAGTTCACTCCCCCCGGTCTTTTGAACAAGAATAGAGGTTTATTCCTTGTTTCCTGTTTTAGGATTGAGTTTCTGTTTCCTTCTAAATTCTACTTTATACTTCTAACTTCTCCGCCTAAGCTCTGAAATATAAATATTTACTTGACGCCCCACTGAGTCAGGATGTGACACAAGGTTGGTTTTAACGTGGGGGACCCGAGTGTTTCCACTCGGGTCACTGGTCTTAGCTGGTCATAGTTTGTCCAAGGTGGTCAGAGCTGGTCTAAGCTAGTCATAGCAGTGATACTACCAGCAGCAGAGCCGGAGCACAAGTGGATATTTACTTGACCCCCCCCCACCCTACTGAGTCAGGTTGTGACACAAGGTCTGTTTTTAACGTGGGGGACCCGAGTGTTTTCACTCGGGCCGCTGGTTTTAGCTGGTCGTAGCTTGTCCAAGCTAGTCATAGCTGGTCTTAGCTTGTCCAGACCCGAGCTGGTCCAAGCTAGTCGTACCGTGATACCCCCAGCACGGGGCCGGAACACAGGTGCCAGGTAAGTCTAAGCTCTGAAATATATACAATTATTGGGCTTTTGGTTCCTTCTAAAGTATTTTCTTTCTTCCAGTACCCCCCCCTTGCGTCTTAGTGGCGTTATTGCCTTATTTGGAGTGAATTGATTAAAACAAAACATTTTCGCGCTTGTAATGAGGACTGTCTTTATCTTTCCCATCTGGCTGCATTTTTTTTTTTTTTTTTACTTTGGTTGAATATTCTTATTTTAGTCGATATGGGGCTTCCAAAAAGTAAAAAATATTTTTATTGATCAATTAATTCATTTCCTTTGAATATAAACATGTTTTTACCTTTGTCTTCTTTTCAATGGGTAGACATTGCTAACTTATATATATATATATATATATTTCTTTAAGCTTATCTATTTCGTATAATCTCTCTCTATCAACATGTATATATGTCAATATCTGTTTACTTATCATTATCTCTCTGTCTCATCTGATTTGACCGTACATAAGACGTACTTGTTTTCGACAAAAATTACTAAGAAAAATAGTTCGTACGAACGTGATTCTGTCCCTGGGCTAATTTTATCCCCGACATTCACTGCCGTAGGCTGTAATTTTACCTCATAGTCTCCTTTCTTGGTCGATTCCATAATATTTACTCAAACGTTGTCGAAGAAATAGCGAGATACCAGCGAATTCATTGGCACCAGCATGTCTGTCATATCTAAATATGCATCAACACGGTCTTATTAATGTGTTGCTTCATGGCACTCTGGTCCGATAAGTGGTGAGTCTCCGTGATAATGTGGTTGTCATGTATCCTATGTAAGACGTTTTGTGTTTATTTACAAAAAAAATATTTTCCGAGTGGGCAAGTATACTCATACACAACATTGATCTTGTATAGGGAATAGGAGTTTGTTTTGTAACTGTGGTATATTTGATTTTGGCAATATAAGTTAATACTGCTATTGTCAATATTATGTTTATAACTATGGTTATATGGTCATTGTTAAAATAGTTGTTTAAATGAAATCTGATTTCCTTGACGACTATGTAATTAGGTCACCCATTCAGACAACGCATTAATAAGCAGCATAAGGATCACAGTAACATTAGACAACTACCCACAAACAATATCAAAATGCTAGTATGACCAAAAAGTAAAAACGGACTTATGATCCTCGAAGTAATACTCCTACAACACCTAGCAGCTATTAACAAATAAGAATTTTACTTTAAGAGCCCGCACCCTCATATACATATAAAAAAATTAAATAAATTTAAAAAAAAAATAAATAAAACACATACACACGCCTTACACCTCAGCAACGTCACAACACGCTTTGACCACGTCACTGCACTCAATAGTTCTACGAAATTCGCCATTAGTCTCAACCTAAACTGATGATGACTTAAGAAAGTCGAAAGTTTCAACCATATTTATTTCAAAGTGCATTTGGACAATTTCTGACGGAACTTCCTCCTTATTGGAGAAGGATTATTCGTAACTTGGAAAAGTCGATCAATAAAATCAATTAAAACACCAAATGTTTGTTGTCTTTAATAATATTTGCTACCTAAATACACACACACACACACACACACATATATATATATATATATATATATATATATATATATATATTACAAGCAAAAGTTTGGGTAAATCCTTCTCATTAAAAAAAACATAAAATGATGTTTTTTGTATTTTTTAAGTAAAAGATTAACATTCACTAACTACATTTTGCTTTTATTTTGACAAAAAAAAAAACATGACAGACCTTTCCAAGCATTCTTCCAGCATTGGAAAAAGCTCACTCTCACTCTTTGGGTATTCACTTTGAACCCTCCTCTCGAATTCATCCCATGCTCATTCAATGGGTTTGGGGTCAGGAGATTTAGCCGCCGAAATCAGAATTTCCAAAACTGTGTTCTTTTTTTTTTTTAACTGAAGGTAATTTTAACATAATTTACAAGAGTGTTTTGGATCGTAGTTTGTTGAAAGTGAATTTTTTTCCAATTATGCGTATCTGGTATTGCATGTATTTGCAAAATTGAATGATTGTTTTTTTTTTGTTTTTTTTTTGTTTTTTTTGTTTTGTTTTTTGTTTTTTTACGTGATTCCCTTGACCTGAATCAAATCAATATCGCTCTCTCTCTCCCCTCCCTACCTACCTTACTACCATAACAGACCCACTACTATACTTAACTGTTGGTACCATACATTCATCATTCAGTCTTTTTCATGGCTTTTTTTTCTCACATATACTAACCCCTTACTACAAAACTTTCAAATTTGGACTCATCTGTCCACAATACATTTTGCCACCCTTTCAATGTTCAGTTCTTTATTTTTTTTTTTTTTTTTTTACACCCATAAGTCTTTTCTTATTCACCTGCCATAACAAAGGTTTATTTATTTATATATATATATATATATATATATATATATAGTGTGTGTGTCTCTGCAAAAAGACAATATGAAAAACTTACCAATGCGTTTCGTCCACTGATAGATTTTATCAATATATAAATTACAAATCAAAGTAAATAATAAATAATTAAATGGATATAAAAAAAATGAATAAAAACACAAAAATAAAATTCAATAACATTTACAGCGTAACCCGGATATAAGAGTTGTCGGGACCGGAGAAGTCTCTTATATCCGGGTTTGGTCTATTTATATACATTAACACACGCTCTAATTTGGGACCAGAGAAAATCTCTTATATCCGGGTTACACTGTACTTATTTTCGTTTATTATGCATTAAATTGCATCATTTAGCCTCCTTCCTCTGAGTCCCGCTGATTGAATAGGATTTTTTACAGTTGAGAGCGACACTGGTTGCTGTCAAGAGGAATTAAATTCAGTTGTCAACTCTGGAGCAGTTTTCTTTTGTTCCCTATAATCAAGTGATTATCTTCAGCAGCAATTGCCACTTCTGGTGCTTCAGCTCTTTTTCTATCAAAATTTGCACCCCATGTCTAAACATTTTCAACTTTGTCTATGAAAGTAGCCTTCTTTGAATACAATTTCAATTTGTTCCCTCATCTCAATGCTTAGCTGTTTTGATTTTGCCATTTTGTACAAATTAGGTCAAAATTAAGAGAAACTATGAAAATACTGTCGTAATCGCACAATCATTTCTTTTTTTCTTTGTACAGTGACAGTACAGTGTTAATATTTAGAACCTGTATTAACATTTATCTTAGTTGAAAAGTCTACTAAGATGCTAATGGTAAAAAATAAAATATTTCTCATTGAAATATGCATAATTTACCAAAATGCATTGTGGACAGACGAATCCAAATTTGAACTTTTTGACAGTAAGAACAAAAAGACTGAAAAACAAATAAACTGTAGTTACCGAAAAATTATCTTTTACTCTAAAAAAAAATACAAAAATATACCATTCATTTTTTTTTTTTTTTTTTTTTTTTTAAGAAAGCAGGGTGGCTCCGAAATGTTGCCTCCGATTTGTATGTATATATAGTCTCTGCAAAAAGACAATATGAATAAAAAAGTGAAAAACTTTCTTTACCAATGCGTTTCGTCCACTGATAGATTTTATCAATATACAAATTATCGAAATAAAATAATAAATAATTAAATGAATATAAAACATGAGTAAAAACACAAAAATAAAATTTAATAACATTTACTTATTTTCGTTTATTAAGCATTAAATTGCATCATTTAGCCTCCTTCCTTGTTTATCTTTCACAGTTAAGCCGAGTTTCAATTCCAATTGGGTTCGTTATATTCACTTACGCGCAAATACACCTTCTTCCTCCTGCTATGGGTTAATTAGTAAAACTTGTATCACTAAATCATTATTTTCTTATACTCTAAAAATATTCCTTGGCTTTTAATAACCTGCAAAGGATTGATAAGCTGTAGAAAATTAACCAAGCAATATATCTATCAACAGGCTTAATATATTTGAGAGTTCTTAAATTTAAACATTTGAAAACTTAATGATATTTTTACTTTTGCTTATAAATATGTTGCAAAAAAAAACTTTTATAAAGTCCATCAGTGGACGAAATGTGTTGGTAAAGAAAAGTTTTCCTTTTTTTTTTTTTTCTTTCTTATATATTAGTCATGGGGGTGTAAAAACACTGCTCGGTCTTAAAAAGCTAAGATACGTTTAAAAAGTGATATACTGTTCCTTACCGCACGTTACTACTTGGCATTATATGTGAGGCAGTCATCAGGCATAAACTTGAAATTATCTGTAAAAAGACAATATGAAAAAAGAGACGCTCATTTCTTTAATGGCTACAAGATAGTGGAATAGTCAGTTTTCATTTTAAAATATCAGCTGGAAAGGGCGATAAAAATTTGAATCTATTGATGCTCATACTCACCCGACTTATTGAGTTATCTGACATATATTCCTTCAGTCATCAATGTTTCTTCCTTCCTTTTACATACTTCATTTCATAAATATCAATATGTTCTACTCTCCCTTTGCTCATTAGAGCTTTTCAATAAGTCTTATTTTAGATGGCAGTTGGTATCGCCTTGGTATTCATCGACGTGAAATATTGCACAGACAATTTTGGTATGAATTTCTAGAATGAAGATTTATTTGCACACAATAGACCCCATCTTTGTTATTATCACAAGTTTTCGGACGTTGTACTCTACGACCTTCTTTCTCTCTTTTTTTTTCCGTACTGCTTAGTTATTGCTTGACCTGTTTCTACTGAGTCTAAGTCTGCATCACCCGTAATTGTGAGGTTGATTCCCGAGTCAGGTAGTGATAATAAGAAAAATAAAAACAATGGGAATATTCGCCGTTTCCTTACAAGGAAACATTTGGCATTCTTTGACCGAGTAGCCAGTAATATTTTTCGGACGAAATTTATAAAATATTTCTCTTAATACAATTTTTTAAAAGAGGTTTCTGAAGCCATATTGCTGTTATCGCTCTTTCCAGTGTTTCTTCTTAACCTTATAGTAGTATAAAATGTCAACATCTTGATTATGCTATTATTTTGTTTCCAAGTAACAGGTGATATCCATTTTAGTCGTTACTTCTGTTGGTAAGTCATTAAGTCGTGTGGTTTCTGTTAGTTGGCACAGTTCTTTGCTTGTGAATCTATAGGCTTCAGTCACCCAGTCTTTTTTTTTTTTTTTTTTTTTCACCATTGCTCTAAAGAAGCGGTTGCATAAAACTGACAGTTTAGATATTTCTGAATTGGTTTGGCGCCATGCATGACATCTTTATGAAAATCTCGATCTGATGAGGCTAATCTATGTCTTGAGATTGTTGTTTTGGTTTTGTAGCAATTTGCGGTATTGGGCGAAATTACCTCTGGCGCAGCCTATTTTACGTAAATAATGTAACTAATACAATTTATTTGTTGTTCTTTCCTCTAGTGAGAGATTTACTTTAGTGAGGTATCTTCACCGCCTGGGACTGTCTTAAAGTTTTACGAACTGCATATTTATTAGTTTCTCTCTGCTGTATAATTGTGGCCAGTGTATCTGAGTTCTGATCTGTTACTCCTGCTGGTTATATTTATTCATATATTTGTAGGATAATCGTTTCTTGTGTCTACATATCTCGGCCATTTATGTTTTGTTTAGTATTGTAAGTAATGAATACTCCCTTACATTTACTGTATCGGAATCTTATTTTAGGTAATTGTTATACTGGAACACACCTATTCTATAGTTAAGACTCTCCCACCTATAATAAGTAGGAGTAGTAGTAGCAGTCGCTCAGAGAGTTGGTCAGTCAGTTGACTGGCTGATCGGTTGAACTCTCTGCCTTCTGGCGGGGAGGAACCCGAAAGAGGCTACGCCGAAGGACGGGTTCTTTCGGAGAGGTAAACCGACCCTGAACCCGTTTATACGGGTCCAATGGGCATATTTTTGGCCGAGCCCACGGACTAGGAGATCCCACGTTAAACCGGCCTTGTGCCACATGATGCCCTCGTGGGGGCGGGGTGACTAAATATCGAGTTGGTCAGTCAGTCGGTGTCGGACGACCGTTAGTCGGATATTAAAGTACCAACCACCACAACTAGATTACTGCGTCATTACCTATTATATCAAGTTCCTAACGTTTTGTACGTCGAACCTATTTTAGAACCGACTTAGTACAAATACAAACCTCCACTGTGAAACCACTACATAACAGTAATTTACACCGAATGTCAGTGGGTTTTTTTTTTTGTTTTTTCGTTGTTTTTTTTGGGGGGGGTTGTTTTTTGTTTTGTTTTTTTGTTTACACTAAGGCTCACCCTATGCAAAACCCTGGTGCCGCTCGAGGTAGAGGCTTACGTTAAGGGATAGTTTATACAGATAAGGGAACGTAACGATTAACTGTAAACTAGAAATGGTTAAGATTGTAGTGATCGGGAAAACATCCTCTTGAGAGTCGGTTCCACAGAGCTGTGCTTAGCGGGAAGAATTCGCTGATATCTCACGGTGGGAATGTGGGTGGGGTTTGCTACAATTGAAGTGGAATGGCGGGTCCTAGCCGTGAAGGTTAGACCTGGCGGAACTAAGGAATATATTTGGTCCAGACAGTTTCCATAGAAGTAGCGATACTGCAGTGAAAGACTCGCCACATTCCACCTGTGAGGGAGAGGATGGAAGGTGGAAAATAATTCGTCACCCACAAGGACCCGGGGAGGCTTTTGAGTATTTTCAGAAAACGAGACATTATTACACAAGTCAAAATTGCTGTAAGCAAGCGTGGCTAAAAACTTATCATAGCCCACTGTATATCCAGTAATGTTCATTCACAGCTTATTTCTTTTTCATTGGTGTACTGTACTGAGAGGTATATTCTTCGATAAGATAGTAAAGCGAGAAGGAAATAACAATAGATTGCTAAAAGATAGAATCTATGGCTGTTGGCAAGAGAACACTCCAAAGAGGCGGACTACGAATGATCTTGTGCAATTTATATATCTAATGGGTAAATCCCAAACTATTAAAGTTTAATCCTCACCTATCTCGGCTAGGTGATGTTCTTGGCTTTGTAGTTTTAAGGGTCCATTACTCAAAACACTTAATGTTCACCAGTACTGAAAACCTCTGTGACCATGTAACTATATTTTTTTATATATTTAGGGAAAAATTTGGAAGAATTCTGTTCGTCTGAAACTGTTAACTTTTTCATTAGGTTGTCTAACAAGATGCGTTCTTCAAATGTTTGAAATCGGACAGAGACAATTGAAAGTCGCGTGACGCATAATGAGAAAAGTGGGATTTGAGAATTTGACACTTACAAGGCATATTGAAGGCAAGAGGGGCATAGAGAAACAGAAACGTCCCGAAAGGACATAATACATAAATAATCCAGTAGCATTTATATATCTACTTGGTAAGTCCAGATTCTTATGGTTTAATCCTTACCTATCTTGAACTAGGTTATACACTTGACTTTGCAGTTTTGAGGGATCATTACTCACAACAGACAATGTTCACCAGTACTGAGAACCTTTGTGACCATGTAGCTATACTTTTTCTTTTATTTATTTAGGGAAAAAAATTGGAAGAATTCTGTTTATATACGAATATGTTAACCTTTTCATTAGGTTGTTTGCCGAGACGCGTTCTTCAAATGTTTGGTCTGATTCTAGTTTTTATTGAACCACTGCCATTTACTCCTCCGCAGGTAAGGAATACAACGTCGAAGCTCACCATCTGAGTATTGAATACAAAAATATTTAATTTTATCTACAAAAAGGACTGAATTCTTTTCCCAAAATGTGGAATTATTCAGCAGATTAATCATTGTAAATGGCCCTGATCTGGCATCTCGTCTGCAGTCGCTCTCTCACAGGCGTGCCGTCGCTTCCCCCTGTCTTTTTCACAAATACTTCCACGGTAACTGCTCCGATGAGCTGCTTTCGCTAGTTCCCAGACTTCATGAATTTAAGCGTTCTACCAGGCTGGCATCTCGCTCTCACCCTTTCACTGTCGAAACTGTTAAATGTAGCCGTCTCTTCTACTCCAATAGCTTCATGTCTCGCACTTATCACCTGTGGAACTCCCTCTTCCTTTTTTTGTTTCCCTGATAGCTATAATCTCCAACTATTCAAACGTAATGTCAATTGACGTCTCCAGATGCCTTGATCTATCCCCTATCCTTCTCTTCATCCTTTCCTCCATCACTCCTATTTGGACTCACTCCAATTCTCTGTAAGTCCTTGCATGCTAGTGGCTTCCCGCCTTGCTTGGGGTGAAACGCTTAAAAAAAAAGATGAATAAGTTTGAAAGGAATCCACCTTATTTATGGATATTAAACTTACTACAATTTTGATTCGACCATTTATATCCATTTTTGCTGAACTGGTCTCCGTTTTTGTTCAAGATCTTTGAGTGTTTCCAGTCTATTCTATCCATTTTATATATCATGCCCCTTCAGGACTTTGTTATAATGGCTCTCCACGACTTCCTGTCTTTTACTCTAAGTAACTTTTGACAATTTACCATCCTTATGACCCTGTTATATCCATCCATTCACAAAAAAACTCGTAGCATATTACACAGTTTTTTTCTTTGCTTCACTTTCTTTCATTAATTACTATGGGTGTTAAATTCTCCAAGCCTTTTTCCATGTATGTACCAGAAATATCAACTGTTAAAAATAAACAAAAATCAACTACATAGACTGATTAAAACAGCTCGTCTAACAAAATTCCTACAAAAATGAATACACTAATTTTTAAAATAATACTTTTTACACCATGTTTACCGTTATCATATATCCAATTTAACCACATTTTGTGCCATTTCAAATACTGTGTTTTGGCGGGGAGAATTTAAATATATTTATTATAAACAATATAATACATCAGAAAACTGGTCATCTTGTATGTCATAGATCTACACTAGCTGGGAAATAGTACTAAACGCTAGTTAAATATAAGTTTTAAAATCCACTATTAATTATAAGTTTCTACTTACAAGATATTAATTCTTACGGTAGGTTCTCATGAGTTGAATCAATTCCCGCGTTTTATCTAATCCCGCTGTGGACAAATTTATTTGAAGTCGACTCTTGCTAAAAGTCCCACCCACGAATCACGAGAACGCATTGACGAACAACGGTTTGCAAAACTAGTAACTACACTAATGAGTTTCCTACAGCAGTTGTTTTGTTATCGGCCAGTAGATACTAGCCTAGTTTGACTTTTAACTAACGAATGTACTGTGTAGTCCTCATCTCGTAATGAAAAATTGTCATCTTATTTGAACCAACGCGCTTATCGTGGAAACAAACGATTACTGTCGATTAACGTACTGAAATCGATACTCATTAGGGGTCCGAGTATCGAGGCACATTATCAGATTAATCTCAAATAATAAGCTTAACATGAAGTGATTGTTAACAAATTCACGACTAAACTTTAGTCCGATGAATTGATTTTTGGTGGTGGCTGGGATACAAATCCAGACCTCACCTATTTCATTCAATGTCGCACTAATGTCTTTGGAAGGGGGAAAGCATGAATCTTATACCCTAGGGTAGGAGGACTGATTATACTTCAAACCGTGGAGAAGGCAATTAGAAAGTAATATCTTTGCATACAAGTTATGCCAATTCACGGATAATAAAGAAAAGGTGTCTGTAGAGATCCATGATCGTCTACATTTTAAAGGAACATAGCATTTAGAAAAGAAGTGTCAACAAATTTTATATGCAGTGGGAAACAAAGAAATTTTCGATGGTTCAGTTTATTGCGGCATCCGCGTGATTAGGGTGGTCGAGACCAAAGGTATAGGTATAATATATATATATATATATATATATATATATATATACCCAAGTATATGATTGGTATATATGGAATGAATTCCAATAACCAACAAATACTATTCTTAAAAGAGTGCTCAATACAAAGTAGAGCAGATATAATTATTCATTTAAAAAAAAAAAAATTTATAACATAAATATGTTATAAAATCACTACAAAAATAACCATTTTGTTTCAACACCTTCGGTGTCTTATCAAGTGATGATGTTGAATGTAAAATAAAATATATCTCTCTCTATATCTATCTCTCTCTATATCTCTCTCTCTCTATATCTATCTCTCTCTCTATATATATATATATATTAAGAAATGGACAAGGTCCGACAATTTATTTATTAAAGACTTTTTTATGTTTAACGTTGTTATTTTATAGATACAAGTATTTAAGCAAATGCTCTGTTTATGATAAACAGTATTAAATAACATTTACCGGCCTGAATGTCCGAGAAATTTTCATAGAAAATATTCGTTCTTTGACAGGATTCGAACCTTTATCTATACGGAACCGTCATATACGCTGACGTGCCTTACCGCTAGGCTACAAAGAATGTTCGGTCATTTTTAGTTTACTTATAAACTCAATTTTCCATGAATCTCGAGATTCATGGAAAATTGGCGTTTATAATGTAAACAAATGACCGTGTCATTGTAGCCTAAGGTAAGGACAAGGTCCGATATGACGGTTCCGTATTAAATGCTTTTTTTTATGTTTAAAAGAACGAATATTTTCTATGAAAATTTCGGACATTCAGGCCGGTAAATGTTATTTAATACTGTTTATCATAAACAGAGCATTTGCTTAAATACTTGTATCTATAAAATAACAACGTTAAACATAAAAGTCTTTAATAAATATATATATATAGATAGATATATATATAGATAGATATAGATAGATAGATAGATATATATAGATATAGATATAGATAGATATAGATAGATATAGATAGATATAGATAGATATAGATAGATAGATATAGATGAGATATATAGATATATAGATAGATAGATATAGATATAGATAGATATAGATAGATAGATATAGATAGATAGATATATAGATAGATATAGATAGATAGATAGATAGATAGATATAGATAGATAGATATAGATAGATAGATATATATATAGATATAGATAGATATATATATATAGATAGATATAGATAGATAGATATAGATAGATAGATAGATAGATATATATATAGATATATATATATAGATATATATAGATAGATATATATATAGATATATATAGATAGATAGATAAAGGTTAAAGTTGAATTAGACCAGGAAACAGTATTAAAAAGGGCTCAATTCATATGTGAAAAAATAAAAATAATACGTAGATTTTTTAACTTTAAAATCAGGAGATCAGTTGAATCTGCTACGTTGGTTACAACCTTACAGTATCCTCGGGCGATTTTTATCAAATCACGTCTTAACGCTTTATTAAATAAATACATAAATAAATAAACTATCGCACAACGTTGGGTGTAAGAGAAGATAAGTAAGGGTATTATGAAAGTATCCGTTGGGGTAATTGTAAGGTATTTTTTTTATCCAGCCTCATATGTGCTTAAAAGGAATTTCTTAATATGTATGCAAGGACTCAATACTCCGAATTTCTTGTTCGAAAAGTTCTTTGGATCTGGAAATGTCACTATTGCTAATTTTTCCTGTTGGTAAAGGTTGCAAATATTCTTGTAGTTGTTGTAAGGCTTTGCCTTTTTTTTTTTTTTAATTTTCTACCTTACAATGGGATCCCTGTTGTTTCTTTTAAATTCCACACATGGTCAGCAAGTTTGATAGAGCACCTAAGACTTACTAGCTTGAATTACGACCTATGATTTTACCATATTTGTTTGAAAGAACTTTCAGTAGATCCTATATACGTTTTATTTTGACCGTTGATATCTGTTACTTCTGCTTTATAGATTATTGCTTCTGTTTTACAAGCTCCATCTAACGGACATCTATTCTTATTTCTACATTTGCATAAATTACTAATGTTAACTATATTTTGCTGTGCGTTTCTTTTGTAATTCCTGGCGTTTTGTCTATTTATTATTCCTTCCAAATTACTAGTGCAACTGTAGCTTAATTAAACTGTGTTTTTTATTGAATATCTTATGTAATTCTGAATTTTTCGGGAAGTGTTTAGTAACTTGAAAAATAATTTCCCTATTTTACATTTTACCTCTAAGTAAAAAGGTGGGGGGTTAAACCAAATGATATTTTTCTTTCCCTCGAATTGTTCTTCATAAATTGTTTAATTTGAGGTTTAAATTCTAGTTTTTAAGTTCTCTCGTATTCTTTCTTTTTATCTTCAAAAAATATTTTACCAGAGGAGTTTCTGGATAACCTAGACTCTATTCTTTTAGGGATGTGCTTTATTATGTTCAGAGTGGTTAGATCTAATATTCACGTATTTTAATTTTGCATTGAGTTTCATGTATTATCAGACGCTGCCAGTTTGCAGATTTAATTCTACGTCCAGATAGTTGACAACTTTTTTTTTTTTATTCATTTTGACTTCTATTTCAAAGTTGAGGCTTTTGAAGAGTTTGAAAAGCGCTTTTCTTATATTGTCATCCTTCTGTTGTCTGGCGCTATCATAAGACTGTCATCTCTATACAGACCGTGGTTGTTTATATGTACAATTTTGCTAATTTCATATAAGATATGTAGACCTATTAACTCTGAAACCTCAGCACCATCAAACGAACCTTGTGTTACATCGGGGCCGTTTTTTTTTTTTTTTTTTTTTTTGCTTTTTTGGGGTTTTTTTTTTTTTTTTGGTTTTTTATTGTTTTTTTGTTTTTTTTTTTTTTGGTTTTTGGGGTTTTTGGTTTTTTTGGGGGGTTGTTTTTTGGGTTTTTTGGGGGTTTTGTTTTTGTTTTTTATTATTTCTTCTTTCTTGGTGAAGAACATCTGTTCATTAATGAATCGAGCACCGTTGGTTACTGGCGTTTGTTTACATCCGTAAACAATACGTTCGAATTCCCCCTTCTCTCCTGGATGTGAATGACCATATATATATATATATATATATATATATATATATATATATATATATATATAAATAGTTATACTCGTTTGAAAAAACCTTAGGTATTTTGGCTTGTAATTGAAGAAACCAATGCCTAAGGGACAAAAAAAAGAAAGAACTAAGACCATGAAATTGTGGCGAAAACAATCGTCCAGAATCCCAGCTCAAAGAAAAACACCTCCAAAACGAGTAAAGCAAAAGTAACTACATAAAGTGCTCAATACACTAAGTAGAGCGAACCTAACTATGAACCTTTTTTCTTTTTTTTTTTTTTTTTTTTTTTTTTAGTCACGTGGTCATGGTTGTTTTTATGTTGTAGGCTATATATTCTGTTCCACCTTTACCTCGTTGGCTAGTCGACCCTGACGATCCGTATAGGTGAAACCTAGGTAGGTTTGCCTGGCTCTTTAGGCACACACACACACGTGTTTGTGTGTACACGCATTCACACATTAATGAAAATCTACATGAACAAATAATTGCCCTTTTCCTCCTACACTCATATAATGTCATGCCACACAGAAGATCATGTCTCCCATTTTAATAGTTTCTGTCCGGGGAAATATGGCGCTTTATATCCGGAGAGGCGTTGTAAAAAATCAATGAGCCGCGAGATCATTTTATTTTATTTTTCACATTTGTATGTTTAGACTTTCGATGGCTTCCAATCTTTTTCTTAGCCCTATGTAACATAGAAACGTGCTGTTTGATTAATCACAATATAAGGCCTGCTTATTCTAGCCACAAACGCCAGACTGAGTTGACAATTGATTTTGCTTTATTGATTTGATTCTCAGCAAATTTAGTTAACTATGTGCAAATAGTTATCCAGCCTCAGAAAAAGACGAAAAAGCAGAGAACTGTCCTAACTTACCCTAAATAATAAATGTTTTTATTCATAATTCGTTGCGCTGTTCTCTCTAAAATGACTTTTATTAATGAAACTGGTGTTTATATGTGATCTCATGGCTAACACAAATCGTATTTTGGAAACAAATGGACCACAGAAAGACGTAAAAGCCTAGTTGTCATCCCAGACGAGTGTAAGCCGAGCTGGCCTTATCAAAATAAACATAATAGGTACTTATTAAACGTAGCTCCAGTGCAATACCTCGTCACGAGTCTCTTAACTCTAGGCGGCCTCACATGTACTGCAGCCAAAGCAGCAGTGGTATGTCTAGGGCAAGGTTACCTGAAAGAGCTCACCTTTCTTCACCCAAAGTTGTTGCTGCATCAATGCAAGAGAGACCAATCAGTGCTACTATTTAACCCGTAGCTGAGAGTGAAGGGGCGGGTTCATGCCTTTCCCAAAAGTATTTGTGCAGAAATGAACGTAACGAATTCGGATCACTAACCGTTAAACTACGCACACATCCGATACAAGATCTAATGAAGTGAAATAGGTCAAAGAAGATTGTGTTACGCCAAGTTTCTGACTAGGGAGAACCCGGTCATCCTATAAAATGAATATTCGAAATAGCTTTAACAAGTTTCGCCCTCTATCACCGGTGGAATATCAAATTCTTCGTGTAAGTGAGTTGGTCTGAGACGAGCTTGCAAGTCATCGAATCGTAGAAGATGCTCAAAATTATTTACTAAGCGTAAATTTGACACAAGGCTACAATAAAGGAATACCTGTAATGATCAAAGGAGACCAACTTCCTAACCACAACGCTGTGTTAGACTCGCATAAATAGATTCAATAGATAGTGTTAACTCCGATAATTTGACAGGAATGCTCTTGCGAGAAAAGTGTAAATGCGTGAATCGGAAAGTTCTTGAATATCGAGATAAAAGGTTACCTGATAAATTATTCATGAAGAAAAGAATGGATTAGTACGTACGAGGGCAAGCCGATATCCCCATGACTGCCTCACAGGGTTGTTTCCTTTTAATTGTAATTCATTTCAATTCAAATAGAGCAATTGGAATTCAAATGAATTACAATTAAAATGAAGCAACCCTAGGAAGTACAAGATTTGTGCTCCTTATTTTGAAGACGTACCTTTGGGGAAAGGTAAGAATCCATCTCTTCTTCTTCTCATCCCAGTTACGAATTGTATAGCAGGACAAACTGGGCCCTATAGACTTGGGTGGCAACTAATCTACTGCAGAAAGAAACTGCAAACTTATGCAGGAAAATCTTCTCCCTACTCAGTCAATAAATCGAAACGGCCCTGATCACCCAGGCGTGTATCACTTATGCTAATTAACTGAATGAGTAAGCAGTAAATAGGAGAATGGACAAAATTAATCTCTTAATGCTGACGTCAACCCGGCTTACATAAGGCGCGAAACACAATTGAGCCGTCTTTTTCGTTACATCCACGAACGTCTGTAAAAATTTTCTTTCCTTTTTATTCTCATAGATTTACTAAATGCTCATTTCTTTCTCACGCTATGGTTACACATCTAAGAGCATTGTGTTATTTCCCTTTCAAGCGAACGTACGTCGTTGTCCAAATACGGCATTAAATTTCCATAGTCCAGACACTGGTGGAAGTTTATTGCTCCCATAGTCAAACTTGACATGGCCCAATCATTATTGCATCAATGTAGAACTAATCAGTTACTTTTAGATAGCAAAATTACAGATTTTTAAATCAGTTGATTATTATCGCTTTTGCACACAATAATGAGCAAGGTTAAAATGCTTAATATTCATTGATTGTGTGTGTGTATATATATATATATATATATATATGTGTGTGTGTGTGTGCAGAGTCCGACCAAGAAATGTATACACACTTCAGGAAAGAAAAAGCTTGAACAGATATTGTAACACTAAATTTATGCGGACGCACAAGAGTTACTCAAAATGGTCTTTAGCTTGCAGATATTTATTACTACGGCGAATTACTGCTTGGACAACGTTGGCCACTGTGTCCAGTGGGATTGCTACGCATGGATTTTCAATTTATTGTCTGAAGGCCGGCAATATAATCTGTCGAGAAAATATCGTACTACAGCAAACACAGTTATCGCAATTTGATGAAACTACGAAAAATACGTTTTTCCTTTCCTGAAGTATGTATACATTATTTTCGCGAACGCTCTCTCTCTAAAATATATATATATAAAATGATAGTTTTAAAGTATTTCTGAGTTAAAAAGTGCTCGATATGAAGGGTAAAGCGTATGGAAATATAAAAGTGGACACTGAGGTCAACGACCAGCGGCGACTGTTTCCTGTTTAAACGCAATATGACAATTTCGTTTAAGCCTGAAACAGACTGGGTGTTGGCCTTAATGTCCACAGTATATATGTGCGTGTAGATATAGTAGGCCGATGAAAGAAATTCAAGAAATAAGAACGATAATTATTATTATTATTATTATATACTATTAGGTCTTTAGACCAAATAGAAGCATAAGATGCCAAAAATCGAAATTTTCGGAGACGCATACGTCCTTTCTCAATAACAAATGAAATGAAGTTTGACATTTTTTTGCTGGGGTAATAAAATATATATAAGAAACATACGGGGACAATATTTCTTTACTATCATTTTATATATATATATATATATATATGGCTTGACGATTGCATATAGCATGAAACAGACTGTCGCCTCTAAGTGTTGACTTCTATGTTCACTTTTATATATATATATATATATATAGTAATGTAATCCACATTACAACCCAAATCGTTTGCGGCATATACATATATTTAATACATTTACATCTATATATATATATGTGCCGCAAACGATTTGGGTTGTAATGTGGATTTTTCTTCTTTTTTCTTATGTTTTGCTTTATTTTCCACAATTTAACTACACGCATTTCTCGTCTCGCGACCGTCTTCAGGTAAAAGCGGAGATTTCCACATTATTAAGAATAATAATTAATTTTTTCCTTATGTTTTTCAATGTTAAATATTCTTAATATGAGACATTCTCTGTTTTTGTGTTAGTAATCCATTCAAGAAAGACATTCGGATTACTAACACAAAAACAGAGAATGTCTCATATCAAGAATATTTAACATTGAAAAACATAAGGAAAAAATTAATTATTATTTTAGTATAGGTACCTCCACGAGATCGCTAAAAAAAAGAGTATAGAATGATGAAAAAGACGCCAAACTTGACGAAAACAATTTTATCGTCGAAATGTTTATTATTAAGAGGAAAGATCAAAGTATTTAGGGGGTATTTTTCCCATTTTTAATCGTTTCTAGCACGTCCGAAATTTTCGTTAAAAATCTAGTTTTTTTTGAGTCAGCAAAATTGACCATTTTATCCATTTTTAAAAAAAAACTGGAAATCTCACTTTAAAATTCTTTTAAATATCAATTATCATTTTTTCAAAACTTATTTTAAGAAAATTGGAAATTATAATGTTTATTTAAAATATTTTGAACCAAACTTAACTTAAAAAAAATGTAATTTGAAAATAAAACAAAGCAGGTCATAAACTTTCGCGTCTCTTGACAGGTGATGAATGACATATTTACGAATTCCATGAGGCTAATTTGTTCTACGGAAGGAGAAAAGTGAAATAATTTACATTTAAGTGAACAAATTATTTACCTCGTTGTTTTTAACGAAAACTTTCAGCGGTCTAATTTTTTTTTTTTTTTGTGTACTTAGCTTTCACCTTTACGTTTATGATTCTATATCGAAAATATATTATAAAGAAATTAAAATAAGACTGTTAAGAGTGACATTAAATTTCATATTTCCTAATAAAGGTATCTAATTAATTTATAGGTACCTTTCTTATGAAATTTTATCAGAACTGTACATAAAATACTATAATTTTATGTACATTTATTACATTTTACTGTTATTTGTATTTGCATTCATTTTATTATTAATTTTGATATTTCATTTATGGAAAAATGTCATAACTGAGATTAATATAAAAATAAGGTCATATAAATTTCATATGATACTGATACTTGTAGGTACCCTTCTCAGTTGAAATTGAAAAATCAAATTAACTTCTCCACATGTGTTTCGCAAAAGTAAAGGCCTTAACAGCGGAGAACAATGCTTAACTCAAATAACGCAACTTAATTATTGGTTGGGCTTCCGTACTTTATAATTACAGCCCGGTTATAAGCACAAAATTACATTTCTTGATTACTGCGGATCTTCTGATTAGTCAAAATGATACAATTTACAACGCGCTAAAAAAGATCTATCTCATAAGGACACTTAAGAAAGCCGGTGCGGCTTTTAACTAATTTTATAATATTTTAACAACTTAAATGTAAAATCTATTATAATTAAAGAAATAACAAATAATTGTATTAAAAATTTATTTTTCTTCGAAAAAAATTTTTTGCTTTCAGAAAATATTGTCCATATTCATAAAAACAACTAAAAGCAAATAAAAGCATTTCAAATTAAATAATATCTTTGTTTTATTGAGTTTTGTATGTTACAATTCAGAGCTGATTTTCAGGTACTGCGGATCCAATTAAAAACAAAAAAAAGACATGATTTGCATTCCTCAAAGCCCCGTGCTTTTAATTATTGTAATCACTAAAACCGATGCCATCGAATTTCTAGCGTTTTCATAAAATTAGTTTGGGGGGGAGGGTAATAAATATTTTAAAAAATATTTCTACCATGACTTTAAAAAAAAAAAACCTTATTTATAATAATTCCGATCATCTGTGAATAGTTCCTGAAAGTTTCATTAACATCCGACAATAATTTCTATTTTTGCACGATTTTTCAAATTAATGTGTGTCATACCAAAAAAACGCGCTAAAAATTGTCTGTTATTTACTAGTTCTGCTGATACAAATAGAAACAAGGTTTTTTAATCAAAATTTAGAATGTTCTAAAAAGGAAAAAATTTGAAAAATAATTTAAAAAAGACCTTGGTCTTTCCTCTTAATAATAACATAAGCATTTAGACAATAAAATTTTGTTTTCGGCAAGGTTGGCGTCTTTTTCATCAAGCTATGCTCTTTT
This sequence comes from Acanthosepion pharaonis, assembly GCA_903632075.3. Taxonomy (NCBI): domain Eukaryota; kingdom Metazoa; phylum Mollusca; class Cephalopoda; order Sepiida; family Sepiidae; genus Acanthosepion; species Acanthosepion pharaonis. Next base: position 1,004,809 of record CAHIKZ030005467.1, on the reverse strand, counting down.
TTTAGCGATTTCGTGGAGGTACCTATTTTAGTACAAGTATGGAAAATAAAGCATAATACTTTTTTTTTTTAAATCCACATTACAACCAAAAACGTTTGCGGCACCTCTCTTCTCTTCTTTATAATATACATACTTTTCTCTCGTTGGAACCACTACAGACTCTTTCTTTTATATATATATATATATATATATATATATATAAGACAAGACATCAAGAAAATGGTAGATTCTACTTTTTTTTATGTCTATGGTGGTTAAGTAATCCCTGTTTCAATTTGCCATTATTCAATATTCACAGAACCAACCTGTGATTTATATTGTAACTGTGCTGGCCTGAACTTATTTACAACTTCTGGGAGATAATGCATATATATGTGTGGGGGTATTCCGCCCAAGAGCCAGTCAAGGTAGAGGGTTACTGAATGAGGCTATTGTAAGGGCGTAATGAGAGGAGGAGAGGTGCATAATATAAGGTTTTGTAATCTAACTGTTGACATAACACCGACTATTCATGTCACGTGCATATCTTAAGATTGTGATCGTCGAGGAAGCATCCTCGTGGGTTTCTGTTCCACAAACTAACAGTTATGTAGATGCTTCTTCTTGAGTGGAAATTCCTCCTTACCAAAGAAGAACATGAGGTTTATTTGACGCCCTGTACGTTGCATGGTGGCTCTTAGTTTTGATCATTCGAACTATGACACGCTGTGGTCGTCTTTCCTAAATCGATCATGGTGACATTTCAACTTTGGTCTCATGGTCAGAAGGCTAGTACAAAATTAATTGATCAGCCATAAGTCGAAATTTTGTAAGTTAGTTGGCTTCTTTTCTCCTTTACCAAATTACAAGACATGTTTCAACACGAAGCTAATAAATTAATGTTAGGGGCACATAATCCAAACCGCTTCATAACGTTTGGTAACAATCCCATAATGAACCGTTGCTCAAAGGACAGATAATAGTGCTAAAAAAACACAAAGTAAGTTAAAAAAAAATAAATGAGAATAGTTTCCAAGAGAAGTTTACTAGTTATTAGCAGTTCTTAAGGCTGCCTACTAGACTATGTATACCTAATGACTGCGCGGCTTATGACTGGTCAGGAGTGAAACGAATTTGCATGTTCATTGGCATGCAATACCGATCACTTCGTCCAGTGAAAAAAAAAACTTTTATATTGTTCTTCTTGTTTTGTGTTTGTTTTTTATTCTTTTTGTAATTTTTTGTTCTTTTTGTTTTTTTTTTTTTTTTTTTGTACATGTATCGACAGCAAATTCCCATGCATTTGAGCAATGGCTAAAATCTTCTTTACTATTGTTTCCTGCAAAATCTCTGTAAGAAAACTTGTGAATGTTGCGAGCACAATATAAAAATATTAGACCCAAATCGGAGTATTGTAGCCATATCTCGACTGAAGCTAGCCAGTCCTCTCTTCCCAACCATAAAATTCGTTTACTCAGTCTTCTAGGGAATCCCTAGAACATACACACCTCTAAAGATAGTCAGGGTATCTTCTCAATTTAATTTTAACGTTTTACTCGTCTATTTTTTACAACGACGGCTATTTGTTCGGTCGAATCCTTATAACGTTCTAGCGTATCATACTCTCACTATTTTATCAAATAAAGGCAAGTGATGTGGGGAAACACGGTGTTCATAAAAGAATTAGCCATTTTTATTAAAGAATGGTGGATGTTCACGAAATTATAAATTTATAATTTTTTGACACTCCAATATGTGTTTTTCACCATAAACAATTTTAGTCACCTTCTGGACAACGACCTATGCAAAATTTATCCATGAATTAAATATTCTTTACAAATGCTAGCCTTATTAATTAAACTCCATTTAACCAATCATTATTCTTCTTTCCTGTTTCTACTCACTTGTATTTTTGTCGTTTAATAACTTGTATGTTTTATTTGGATTTGTTATCGGATCCATTTTTACCTTTCTCTCTTTTTCCATAGCACTACTCCTTCCATTCATCTTTTCTGTGATGTTTTCAAGCAATTTTACAAATTGTCATATTTTCCGTAGTTACATATATTAAGTACTTGACGTTTTATGCATATTGGCAATGTAATTTTGTTTGTGTTTTCATTGGACTTTCAAACAAATTGTTGTTTTATTTCATTTTTATGATCATTCTTTTGAACGTATCACCTACCCTAAGTAGATATATTCCTGGACTTCTTCCGGTTCCCCATCTTCTTTTTTATGATCCTCTTCGAAAGTTACAATTGAACAGTACTTTCGTTTAATTTTTGTTCCATTATTTAAATATTAGTAAATATTCGTCAACCAATCGTAGACTGGTCAAATATTCTCCGACTATGTTTAGACCATATACTTTCTAGTCACGCCTTTAAAAAAAAAAAAAAAATGAATAAATAAAACATTAGGCAAAATCGTATGGTCCTGCTTTTCCAAATTTTATCTTTGCGTAGACGTCGAATTACTCTTAGATATGCTCGATTTATTTTGGAATTAGAATAATCGAGAACATTTACTGGGAATAAACCGCCTGCTTGCGGATTTGAATTCAGTAAATACACAAAAATAGAAAATGACGTAAGACAAGGATGTGTCTTCTCATTGGATCTTTCACCAGACGTGAGGCGATCCTGAGAGAATTAGAAGTCCTACCAGGATTCATTGACAACCACAATATTAACATAAGATATGCAGGTGACACAGAAATGAAACTAAAGAAGATCATGCAAAAGTGTTGTGAGTGTAATAAACTCTACTGGAAATCGAACGCTTTCTCCAATTTCTCATTCTGAACAGCTATTCATTACACCACCAGCATATCAATGTACTAAACAATGAAAATACGTGTTTATTTGGGGGGGTTTTTGAGAGAGAGTGTGCCGAAAGGTTCTCGGCCCTACCAACCCACTTCCCAAAGTTTGACTGAATAAACAAACATCAATTTCTTAACAAACAAAAAAAAAGACGAAAGAAATGCCATATCTGTCTATATTTCAAGGAAACATGGTACAGTGGATGAAGGCGTCAGTTAGATCCAATTACAGGACCCAAATGAGTGTGAGTTCAATACCTGGTTAAGGCGGTGGAGAACTTGGAGAGGGGAATTAACAGGAGATAACTGATAACTACACATCCATTAGACATGGCTCGTGGAACTAGAACAGTCTACCCCAGTGAGCGAAATAAGGGGTTCAGTTCGACATTCCAACCACCCGAAGAAGGCCGGAGCGTACAACGGTCGAAACGTTGTAATAAATATGGCGACAAAGATGAGGACAATAGTCCGAATAATGTAAATAGTGTCTGTTTGCCATAAGTTGAGTTCTTGTCGTTATTCTAGATTATTGCCAGAATTTTTACTTATAATCTGAATGGAATTAAGAAAAATACTTCAAGCATTTTTTGATAACCAATTGATTGAGAATTAACATCACTAGGTTCAAACGAAAAATTATCAGTTCAAATGAATTTTATGATCAGTTATTGATTTGTCTATTATTGATTTCTATACATCGTGTTTTTATGCACTCCATAATATCTTAGGCAGGATTTATTAAATCAATACTTTATAAACTTCTATTAACCCTAATAAGTGCATATCCAGTGACACGTTAAATTATGATACGATGAATGGTTGAAACAATAAACATGGCTAAAGTTTAACACTGACTGCATTTGTAAGGATGAGATTTTGCTTTTTGTTTTCGCTGCCCACTGAATCTACCGCTACTTAACTACTATCTTGCTTTACTTTAATTATTTTCACGCAGAACTTTGGTTATTTTCAGACAAATATTACGCCTATATTTTTTTTAAAAGGATACGCGGGTGGTGTAAAGTGATGGCGGCTCTGAACCAGAAATCGACGAACCATGTTCGGGTTCGTTATATTCACTTTCGCGCAAATGCACTTACGAGATATGGGTCAAATTGCAGCTGAGTCTAGACTCCTTTTAGTCTTGGTTTGTAACTAATCAAGGAAAACTTAATTTCTAAACACGAATACCTGAAACTCATTAGCTTGGTAAAAACCAGACATTAACACTAAAAGATTTCTCAAAGGTTGAGCGTGGGGCCAATCAGTGACTTCGTGCTAGCACAAAAAATCGCTTATTTCCGAGCAGTTTAATCTACCCAACTTTATGATGCCGCCCATTTGTATAGTCTACCCAGGCCAAGATTATTAAGCCATACACCCCGATGTATTGACAACGATGAGTTTTTACATATATATATATATATATATATATATATATATATATATATATAAACAAATCTGCTGGTATATAATCTAAGTAGATTCTACTAATATAAAATATTAAAACTGATCCACAAAAAGACCTCAGTGTATTTATTAATACATATCAATATATTTAATAAACAATTAAAATCCAAAATTATATCATATGGGGAATAGTCTATTTCGGCAGACGAAAATATCGGTCGTCTGTCTTATCAATCCCGGTGTGGACTGAGTCCATGTCTGTACAGTTAAAGAGGGGCGGAAAATGGAATTTAACTGTGAAAGTTGAAAAAAAAAATCAACCTGTCGAAAAACTAATACAGAATTTATCCATTTCAATTAGTATTAGTTTCTCGACAGGTTGATTTTTTTTTTTTTTATATTTTTTTAGTATATATTTTTTCCTTCATGATCCAAATGTACTTAACAAAGCAGTAATGTGTTTATATTTTTCTTGCTTAAATGACATTTTGTGATTAAAATATCTTGAAATTTCTTTGTTTTATTATATATATATATATATATATATATATATATATATATTAGATCTGAAAGGAGAAACTTGCAACATAAGATCCGGCTGATCAACCATTGAATAGCAAATAAATTTTAGTACGTATGCAACCACATACGGAGATATTTACTATACCACTATTGAGTGCTATGCAAATTAAATACTGTTCTTTCACTAGCCATACACTGAAGCACTGATTTCCAATAAAGAATCTAGTGAAAGAAAATGAGCTTGATATGATCCTACGTGGTAAAACCGTTGTCGCCAACAGGTGCTTCTAAATTCAAAATTAAATTAAAGCTTGATTTTGTACTGAGTGGATATTGATCCCTATTTTTTATTATTTATAAATATCGTTTTATACATTTTTCTTTTTGTATATATAATATACTCGTATATAAGTGACCTTGAAATTTCACAGTGGCTTTGTAGACTAAGCATTTAACCCGGCAGTGTTCTTCAAGTGGGCAATCGGACTGGTATATAGTATCAAAGAGTATTTTTCTTTCTATTTTTTACTCGCATGACTGTTTTATCTTGGTTGTAAATTTTATTAATGAAGTTTGTATTGTAGCAGTGGCTGATTTTAACCGTATTCTTGCTAAATCCTATGTACTATAAGTTATTGTGAAGATTTTACATACATACTTCTCACAAAGTACTTCCACGTAGCTATGCCTTCTGTTAGTATAAGTAGTGACATTGTATCCATCGCTAGCTTACTAGACTTGTCGCATAGCTTACAGCACCTGGCATTAACCAGCGGTCACTCATCTTAGTACTAGCCATGATCAACGTTGCTTAACTTCGGTGATCGGACGAGAACCTGTTTCAATGTCCGATCAACTGCTACAATACATATGAAACCAAATGCCGAATTGACTATACTGCCAGTTATTAATACACGCCTGTTTTTCGGGAACATCGTAAATAGTGGTTTCACCGAAGGACAAACAACAAAGAATAGACTTGATTTATATAAAAATCGATCTTGAAATCATACCAAGCACCAGTTAACATATTCTTGCGTACTGTCTGCAATATCAAGATTATAGATATAGCCAACAGTATCAATAAAAAGCAGAGTAGCGACGATATAAGGACTTCGTTATTGCCTTCAAGACCAGAATTACAAAGGATCCAACATCTATGCGTAAAATAGCTGGTAAACTAAAACCGGACTTCAAGAGCAACACAATGACCGTGCATGTGAACTTCAGCTTTAGATCATACACCAGGACATCAAGAAGGTCAGGAGGCTAGAAACGCCCAAGAAAGTTCTCTGGTATCCCAAAACTCGTGCATTTAATAATAAAATATCCTCTAACGAGAAATCCTTCACAGTTGACACTGTTTTGAACAGCCGAAACAACCGGTACCTCGCGGAGACAGTTGATGTCAAGAGCACCTTCAAAACCAAATATCAAGCCTAGTTTGCGGCCTCTGAAGAGAAAAGTATGCTCTCAGGTTTTTACAAACTTCAGGGAAAAATGAATACTGACACCTACGAAAAAATTCTGTTGTATCATGATTTATCATGGTTCAAGACCAACTGCTCACGGGGTAACAATATGCAAATCGAGGACAATGTTACCTGATACACATCAAAAGAGCTGCAAGAGATCGGCATCTTTTCTCTCCCTAACTACACGTGTAATAACACTGAACACTATGTCCTTAGTAGGTCAATTCTGAACTTACTTCAGCTTGAAAAGGAATGAGCTTCGTTTTACCATTGTCTTCGCAATTGCCGCTGCTACAACAGAGGCGCTATCACATTGAGCCTGAAATGGGTGACAGGAATCACGTCACAAGTCCCATGACCCATTAGAATCATAGAGACACCATATGCACTGAAGATATACTAGCAATGGTCTGTCTAGGGTAAGATAAGGTAACGAGAGGCATGCATACAAATATTTGTCAGTGTGAATTTCAAAAATTATTTTTCTATAATCAGATTCACTTCGAAGATTAAAAAAAAGCATAAAAGACAAATCTTTAACATCTGTGACTGTAGATGAATTTAACGATAAACTCCAGTAATTTTAAAATGCACACGATTTAAGAGATTAGATTAAATACTTTTAGATCGATATCTGCATAGATTATTTGATGCTTATTAAAATATTGATATTCGATTTTATAAATCAGCAAAATAAACATAAAATTTAGGGGTGAGAATGTTATGGATTATCATTAAATAAAAACAATTTTTTTCTCACGTAATTTTGTCTACTTTTCATTTTGTTCGTTAAATGTTTCAAAGTTTTTCTTTTTTTTCTATTTTCTTTTTTTTTCTTCTTTTTTTTCTATTTTCTTTTTTTTTCTTCTTTTTCCTATTTTCTTTTTTTTCTTATTTTTTCCTATTTTCTTTTTTTTCTTCTTTTTTCCTATTTTCTTTTTTTTCTTCTTTTTTCCTATTTTCTTTTTTTTCTTCTTTTTTCCTATTTTCTTTTTTTTCTTCTTTTTTCCTATTTTCTTTTTTTTCTTCTTTTTTCCTATTTTCTTTTTTTTTCTTCTTTTTCCTATTTTCTTTTTTTTCTTCTTTTTCCTATTTTCTTTTTTTCTTCTTTTTTCCTATTTTCTTTTTTTTTCTTTTTTCCTATTTTCTTTTTTTTTTTCTTTTTCCTATTTTCTTTTTTTTCTTCTTTTTTCCTATTTTCTTTTTTTTCTTTTTCCTATTTTCTTTTTTTTTCTTCTTTTTCCTATTTTCTTTTTTTTTCTTCTTTTTCCTATTTTTTTTTTTCTTCTTTTTCCTATTTTCTTTTTTTCTTCTTTTTTCCTATTTTCTTTTTTTTCTTCTTTTTTCCCTTGTCTCTTTCTTTTTTGGGGGGGGGGTAAAATTTCTTCGTTACTACTTTAGTGATCTTTGTTTTCTAGAAAGATAATAACGAACAAACAAGATAATAATCCCCATGATGATTTTCATCTTGTAAATATTGATCTGATGGCTCGTCTTAGTCTTAGAACTTATTCTCATATGTTTCATCTTATTTTCCAAAGATGGAATTTCTATATGAAGATGGAACAATTGTAATAACTGAATTCGCATAAAAAATTTAGATTGAAACAAAATTTTATACAAGCAGAATATATTGTTTGTGTTTCTCTAATTAAAGTAAAATTTCAATTGTCAAATACAGTCTCCCAACATAATTACTCTTCGAGGTTAATTTTTATAAGATTACTCAATAATTTTATTAGCAATAATGAATTTTTAAAAATTAGATGCTTGCTTTCAACAATATATGTTAAAATTGTATTGTTTCCATTCTGTCGGAAATGACTTTGTCAAAACTGTCTAGATTTAATAACCTTGGGGAAAATGATGGCTCGAAAATGCGAATTGATTGGTTGATATTCTTCACGTTCAAATTTATTTGTATTCGTTATTGTTCACATTGATACGATGCACAGTAAAAAAAAGAATTTTTTTTTTTTTTTTTGATATTTCGATATCAAACAGATAATTATTTCATTACCAGAATGATTTAAGCTAGTATCGACTGGATAGTGCTTCTTAAATCTTGGAAAATTGAAAGGGTTGACGTGTTTTCACATGTCCCTGAAGACATTTCGCACATACTGTGAAATAATTCCACTAGGAAATAAATAAAATAATTTCAATCAATTTATCTTTCGCTGAAGAAAGCATTTCACACATTAAATTCCAATTTTATTATGACAAACAGAAAAAGAAGAATTTCATGATTAAAATTTGCTCTCGCCAAAATATCTTCTTTTAGCCTTGATTACAGCGACACAATTTTTGGGCATTCGCTGCAAAAGTTTCTCAAATTTTTAGTTTGATAATTGATTCCATTCTTTTTTCAATAACTCTAAAAGTTCTTTTTCATTTTTTTTTCTTTTTTCACTCTTCTCTCAAGTTCAGCTCATGCTAATTCTAGGGTGTATTCAAACTTTTGTACTGTAGTGTAATAATATATATATATATATATATATATATATATATATATATATATATATATATATATATTTATAATTTATACGTATAACTATGTTTACAGTATGACTCGGATTCATGGCTTTCCCAATCATCAGGTACGAAAAATTATGAACTGTTCAATACAGTTGGGTTTTGGGGGGGGATTTTTAATTTGTAACTTTATGCACCTGATGATTGGAAAAGTTATGAAACTCTGAGTCGTGCTATAAACATAGGTCTATGTGTAATTATTAATATATACTTTATAGCTCTGTTTAACTACATTGAGCACTGTTTTGTATACACCACTGATTAATTAACAATTTATTTGCTCAGTTGTACGTGCACGTAATCCCTCACATATAAGATTGATCGTATCTCTTCATTTAGATCATTTAAATATATATAATATATGTGTGTGTGTGTGTATAATGACAAAAGGAAAACTTATCTAAGCCAATGGATTTTTTCAAATACCTCCTTTCTTGAAAGAATTACTCCTTTCCCAAGCCAACATACGTGACTGTAGAAGTGTAACAAAAATTAAAAGAAAACGGTTAAATTCATAACCTCCTGTTATTTAAAATATATCTCTCATCCGTATCCCCACGAAACATGTAGACCAGATGGTACCTCTGTAATAATTCTTAATGTGCCCCCGAACAGGCTCCTGTTCTCTCTAAATCGTATAATAAATGCCTCTTCTACTTGTTGGAAATTCTCAGTTCCAGTCTTTAAGAACTCTGAAGAACCGTCCAACCCTTCCACCTATCCGCCGATTAGCCTTCTATCACATTTGATAAACTACTAGAAACACTGAATTAATTAAGCATCTCACATCGCAGCTCCTACTTTCATCTGCTTATGCATTAACAAAGATCTCTGGCCTGACGTGCTATACCATTTAGCTACAGAGGAAGCGTCTGGTTAGCAAAGTCAACTTTAGTTAAGAATGTTGAAGTTCGGGATATTGGTTTGGACATCTCGAAAGTGTTCGACAGGCTTTGGTATTAACTTTTAACAGACACACTATCCCAAAAGAGATAGAAATTGGATTTATGAGAAGGTTGAACAATATATCCTCAATCCGTTAAGGTGTCTCAAGTGTCAGAAGTATAGACACCTCAAGAAGAGTTACAGAAGACACCAGGTATGTGGAAAATGTGTTCAAAAGGATTCAGAACCAACCTACTGAAGGAAGATTGTATTCACGCTACTAATTGTTCTGTCAAAGACCATTCAATCTTTTCGATATATATATATATATATATATACGAGAAATTTCGTAGAAAATGTGTCCTCCTACACTGAACCGTCATTTGGCCTGACGTGCTATACCATTTAGCTACAGAAGAAGCGTCTAGTTAGCAAAGTCAAATTACTATTTTTAAACAAACAAATTCCCCACGATCTTTCTAAAACGATCATATCTGCTCGAAGCGTATCTTAATGTAAACAAATGACAACATATATTATGAAATGGATTAAGCCCGACAATTATTTTAATATATTTTCTGTTTATACATTATCTTCATAGATACAATTAAGTAAATGCTCGTAGGACACATGTTTTTTATAAAAGATTTTCGGACATTCAAGCCGGCAAATCTAATTAATACTGTTTAGTATAAACAGAGCATTTACTTAAATAATTATATCTATAAAAATAACGTATAGACAGAAATATCTATCTCTCTCTCTCTCATATATATATATATATATATATATATATATATATATATATATATATATAGAGAGAGAGAGGTAGATATATAGAGAGAAATCATGGAGTTCAAGAAGGTCATACCTATGATAATGTAGCTCAGGAGGCAAATATCAGCAATAATAACAAGAAAACGACTGGCCAAAATTCCAAGAACTCATCAAAAGAACACACACGACTGAAAAGTGCCAAACAGAAATAGTAAATAAATAAAATAATCCATTTCAAACCAACCTACTACGACTCAAAAACCACCTAAACAAAACTCAAAAGCTCCACCTGAAGCAAACCCCATTGAAAAAATATCACCAATTCATCCACCAAATCTCAAAATAGGTATCTCGAAAAAGTACCCCAGAAATATGAACAACCAACAAAAAGAAAACACATTTGGCACACACAAAAAATAAATTCGAGGTCCTAGAAATAATGGTTGATACGCCCAAGCAAAAACCAGAACACTAAAAAGCATAAAATTATAAACATAGAATAATCCAATGAAATTGTCGTGGACTACAGCCGCATTTCAACGCACCGTTCATGCTAATAAAAACATTGTATCCTGATGTTATTTGTCTCCAAGACACATTTATTTAAAAAAAAAAAAAAAAGACAACATTAATATTAGAAATTATCACCAATACAATCTCATTCACAACTTGGGATTAGAGGCGTAACCGTACTAATAACAAATGATATAAACCAGAACAAAAGACCTACAAACAGAATTAGAGGCAGTTTCAGTGAGTGTTACTTTACACAGAACAGTCATCATAGGCTCTCTGTATATCTCGCCACATGGTCAGGTAGACAAACTGGAAGATCTGACCAAGCAATTAACCAAACCTTTCATTCTTTTAAGGGATTCTAATAGCTACAATATCATATAGAGATCCAAGGAGACAAAAAAAATAAATTTATTATGGATAATGATCTATGTCTACTCAGCCCAAAATACTGTCACACATCAATCCAGCACCTAGGTGTTTGCCAGCAATTGACCTTGCGGTGAGTGAACTCAAAATAACAAGATTGACCAAAACATTCACAAAAACTTCTTCAAAATCATTGTAAACGACAATTCCAAACTATAAAACAGAATGAAGAAAAATACAAATTAAACTTTAAATCAAAGAACCTGGAAACTTACAACAAACCATTTTCTTGGACAGAACTAATAGACTCCATCAAAAGCTCACATAATTCGGCCGTAGGACTACACGATATCTACTATGAGTTCCTAAAACCACTCCCAAAATGTCATTAAAATTGTTATTAAAATATACAAGGATATCTGGAAAAAGGTGAATTCGCCAGAACAATGGTAACAAATAACTGTTGTACAGATCCCAAAACCAGGAAAAGACGATTCACACCCTGGAAATTATGGACCGATTTCTCCCACAAGCTGTATATGTAAAACCTTGCAGCGAATGGTCAATAAACGGTTAGTTTGTTATTAAATTGTTAGATTCCAAGTAACAGACTTTCAATGTGGTTTTTGCAAAAAAAAAAAAAGAAGTACAAAATACCACCTAATTCAGTTGGAAAGCTTTATAAAGATAGCATTCATAAGATGTGGCTACTGTATTCTTTGACTTGGAAAAGTTTTACGAAACCGCCTGGAAATATTGGATCATGCTAGATGTACATGACCTCGGACTGAACAGTAATATGCATGACCTCGGACTGAACAGTAATATACTAGAATATATCAATAACTTTCCTTGAATAGAACTTTCAAGTCCGTATTGGATCTATTCTGTCCAATCCAAAAATGAACGAGTACTACAAGGGAGTATTTTTAGTCAATCGTTATTGAAATAAATAAAATTGCAAAAGAACTCACTCAAGGTATAAATGGATTTGTGTACGTGATTTTACTGTAAGTTATCGATCCCAAAATATCCACACAATAGAAAGGAAATTGCAGCAATTAATAAATAAGATCAACAAATGGGACAAATCCCAGTAGTAGACGAATTTAAGTTCCCGAGAATAATTCTCGTTGATACCATACCTAAAATATCCGATAACAAAATGCAATAAACCATTACAACTCATGAGAGTGGTGGCCCACAAAACTTGGGGATCAGACCAGCAATCGCTGCTCAAATTATACAGAACATTAAGTCGATCCAAGCTGGACTATGGGAACTTTATATTCCAATCTACAGGTAAATTTTATCTCAAAATACTTAACCCAATTTTTCCATAAAGTTTTGAGATTGGTGTTTGGAGTATTTAGAGCATTTCCTGTATAAAATTTGTATGTAGAAATGAATGAATAAGTCTGCAGAATGTAGAAATGAATGAATAAGTCTGCAGAATGTAGAAATGAATGAATAAGTCTGCAGAATGTAGAAATGAATGAATAAGTCTGCAGAATGTAGAAATGAATGAATAAGTCTGCAGAATGTAAGAAATGAAAATGAATAATAAGTCTGCAGAATGTAGAAATGAATGAATAAGTCTGCAGAATGTAGAAATGAATGAATAAGTCTGCAGAATGTAGAAATGAATGAATAAGTCTGCAGAATGTAGAAATGAATGAATAAGTCTGCAGAATGTAGAAATGAATGAATAAGTCTGCAGAATGTAGAAATGAATGAATAAGTCTGCAGAATGTAGAAATGAATGAATAAGTCTGCAGAATGTAGAAATGAATGAATAAGTCTGCAGAATGTAGAAATGAATGAATAAGTCTGCAGAATGTAGAAATGAATGAATAAGTCTGCAGAATGTAGAAATGAATGAATAAGTCTGCAGAATGTAGAAATGAATGAATAAGTCTGCAGAATGTAGAAATGAATGAATAAGTCTGCAGAATGTAGAAATGAATGAATAAGTCTGCAGAATGTAGAAATGAATGAATAAGTCTGCAGAATGTAGAAATGAATGAATAAGTCTGCAGAATGTAGAAATGAATAAACTTAAAGGAATATATAAGACTGAACACATACTCTGCTAACTATGCGTACAATATCACATTCGATTCAAAAGTACAGAAAACTCTTCCGATAAAGAGAAATCTATAAAAAAACTTTGGACCCCGGATGGAACCCATCCTTCAGAAAGGAGAAATACTTCCATAATACAATCCAACCAAATATACCACCTTAGACCATAAGAATACCAGAAAGCAAAAACTCCGCAAACGTCATAAAACAAGTACTTATCCATTTATATTCCAAGAGGAATTAGAAAATTCAAAAACAATTATCCCAGACATTCATACATTTTCACGGAGGGATCAAAATATTCAAGACACTGTATGTTCAGCAGTGTATAAGAATTAATTTAAAAAAGAAACTTCAATTTTTCAATGCAGAGATTCGTGCAATAGCCCAAGCATTCGACTTCATCTCTAGAAACAAAAATAAAAAAAACATTCTCTAACACCCTATCTGTTATAAAAACAATAAAAGTTAAGAAAAAAACTTGGCAGCTCCCCTGCTGGTAAAATTTCTATGCAGGCTGGATTCATTATCCAACAGTAAAGAAATGGTTCTCTGCTGGATTCCAAGGCACATAGAAATTAGATGAAATGACCAAGCAGATCGAGTCGCGAAGTCTGCCCAAAAGGAAACCCTTGATAATAATTTAAAGATCCCTTATACAGACCTGAAAAGTAATAAACACTCCCATTCAACAGAAATAGGAGAAGTGTTGAACCAACAACACAATAAACTTCACACAATCAGACCAATCTTAGGTGAATGGAAATAAATGTCTAGAGAAAGAAGAAAAGACGAAGTAACGCTAACCCGACTGCACATTGGTCACACATATTTTAACTGAATTTACTCACTTAGCCTCCTGTAAGACATAATTACTACAAAGAAAACAACATCAGAATACTATCAACATAAAGAAACCTTAAAGAAATACGTCTATACATGTAGTAAACTATCGCAGAGGGCAAAGTGACCCAGAGTTGCGTGCATTTTTATCGACGCTAGAATAAAATAACTTACCACCAACGCGAACAAAGATTCGAACGTGCCTCGCGTGTAAAAAGAAATGCCGGCTCTGCGTGTTACATATTTAAAACAGATACCCCCAATCAGATACTCTCTCGCGAGATTTCATGCTTACCTGTTGTATGGATCCGTCCTTGTGCTGGTAATATCACAGCTATGAATAGCTTGAACCGGCTCTGACCGGCTTAGACCAGCTTTAACCAGCTTGGACAAGCTAAGACCAGCGGCCCGAGTGCAAACACTCGGGTACCCACGTTAAAAAATGACCTTGTGTCACAATCTGACTCAGTATTGGTGGGGGAGTCAAGTAAATCTCTACTCTCTCACGAGATTATTTTTATGCATATGTAAATTTTGACTGTCAATGATACATAAAAATAGGGAGAACGAGGCGACAAGCAGAACTGTTTACTGCCGTGTCGAACAGGCTGCACATGTCGCGGACAGGAGAGTGTTTGAGAGAAAACTGATTGCGGACCTTGTTTGCAAAGAAAGAAACAAAAAAAGTTTAAACTTTTTTGCTACAATACCAAAATATAAAACACCTACAATAGATCATCTACATAATATAAATCATACGTTTCCCTTGAAAGACTAAAATTATGTACAAGATATCTTTAGTTGAAAGCATAAAACTGCGTTCAAAATATCTGTCGTTGAAACCATAAAATTGCGAACAAAATATTTAGATTTCGGCGTTAAATATCACATAGAGGTTGATATACTGCTAAATTAAAAAAAAATAAACTTTTATCTAGAAAAGACTGTCGCAAGGGCCAAATCAAAAGGCTTATTAAAAATAATCCCGATGTTAAGATATTCCACATATCTAATATGAGCGTTGTAAAGGATTTAAAAACACTTGGATACATGAATCGCTGTCATGATTGGGGTTAAAAATATATTAATTTTCTCTCTAAACTTTGCTAGAACATTTATTCTCTACTGAAAAATATTTAACTTCCTGTTCATATATACTCCGTTGGCCAGAAAGTCCTGATTCATTTAGGAAACGGAAAGAAAACAAAATTTTATGGAGCAACACCAACATTTTCTTCTTCAAGACATCATTCTCGACAATCTTCTGCCGGCGATCAGCCAGCATCCGAATCTGTCCCAGATACCAGTCCGCTGGCTTTAAATAAAAAAAAAAAATAAATAAAAAAACTGTAAACAATATTTCTTCACTTCATCAAGCGTTGAATCGCTCGTCGCAGAGGAAGTGTGCCATTGAGCGGAATAGACCACAGTCACTCGGAGCAATATCGGGACTAAATGGTGGATATTATTTTTATTTTTTTTTTTTTTTTTTAAGCGTTTCACCCCAAGCAAGGCGGGAAGCCACTAGGATGCAAGGGGTTACAGGAAATAGCAAGATCAGATAGGAGTGATAGAAGAAAGGATGAGGGTAGTGGATAGATCAAGGCAACTGGAGTTGTCGATTGACATTACACTTGAATAGCTGGAGATTATAGCTCGCAGGGAAACAGGAGAAGGGAAGGGAGTTCCACAGGCGAGAGGTGCGAGACATGAAGCTATTAGAGTAGAAAAGACGGCTACATTTAGGAGTTTCGACAGTGAGGTGGTGAGAGCGGGATGCCAGCCTCGTAGAGCGCTGGAACTCATGACGTCTGGGAACCAGCGAATGCAGCTCCTCGGAGCAATTTCCATGAAAGTATTTGTAGAACAGACAGAGGGAGGCGACGGCGCGTCTGTGAGAAAGTGACTGTAGACGAGACGCCAGGGCAGGGCCAACCATATTGCATATCCGCTTCTAGAGCCTATCAAGAACCCCCAGGCAAACAGAAGGGGCGCCAGACCATATATGGCAGCAATACTCCATGCAAGGGCGAATTGTGGATTTGTATAGCTGGAGGATCGACTCAGGGGAGAAAAACTTCAGGTCAGCAGTCAACGTGAGACCGAGAAGCCGCAGAGAGTTACTCTCGAGAAGTTGAGCGTCAGACATTCTAATGGAGGGAAGGGAAGGCTCTCTGTGGTGATTACTCACATGACACCCTCGCATCTAGTTAAAGACATTCAATTTTCCATTTTTCCCTTTTTCCCCCTTCTTTTCTTCTTTTTTTTTAACTTTCGAACCGGGATTTCTTACTAAACTATCAAATAAGGAGAATCATTGGGACAAAATGCCTTTGAGGGGGAGGGGGGAGAATTAGAAAAAATTTAAAAACGAAAAATTAAAAAAATGAAAAATGTAAATGGGTTTCTGCTAGAGCGAATACTGTACTCACATAGGCCAGCAAGCAAATGGTTGTCTGCTTTATCGTCTTGAAGGTGACTGAAGATTTCGGCTTACCTTAGGTCCAAGCGTCGACCAGGTTGGATATGGAAGAATCTCAACTCCGTCTATCTGTCTGAATTTCTCCTTAGTCAACCTGGCTCTGTATGACATCATATTGTCTTACTGAAACAAAGACCAACCTCGATTGACCAAAACAGGATACTCCTTCTTTAGTTTGTCGTACACGTGGCCTAGCTGCTTACAAGACAGTCTAGCGTTGATGGAACAAGCTCGAAATGCAGTACTCCTTGGAAATTCCACCGGACTGAGATCAAGATTTGTTATTTTCTTTCCTCTTCCTAAGTGAGTAAGGACTTCCTGGCTAACCTAGTATAACACTGGGAATTAAAATAATTTTTAAATCGTTTTGTGATTTTTAAAAAATAAAACATGTCTAGAATGTTATAAAAGTGATTTTCTGCCTAGTTTGCAATATTTATTTTTCTATTGTTCACTTGATTTTTTTTTATTGTTGCTGTTTATTTTTGTTGTTTTGCTTTTAATTATTTTGTTTTTAAGTTGTCTTTTGTTTCTGAAGGTTAATAATGAAACTTATGTCCAGTAATTATAAAAACAATACAATGGTTATGTTTTTTTATTGGCAAAATATTAGCAAAAGCCGAATCCTTTATGGCTGTACATCTTACATTCAAACCTTAATAACACACACTGTCATCGAGTTTACCAATTTCGAGAGCGTAGGTTGAGAGATTTTCTGCCATGCGTTCTATAATAACCTGTTTCAGTTCTCCAAGAATGGAATATTGCGTGTTATCGGTCAACACATTTCTTACCATAATTCCAAGAACATTTTTGTATGGGTTGCTGTCGCCACACAATTCTGGCTTTTGTTCATTACAGATGAAAAATGATTACAAAAGTACGACACGGTTTCCTTGTGAAAAATCAACTTTTTTTTTTTTGCTTTTTTTCTCTATATATTTGTAGTCCAGGAAACAAACTTTTCTCGCATCTCTTCGTACTTGATTGCTGTCAAAGTTCCATTAACAATAACTAGAGAGCATAGCCTGCAGTAAATATAGACACACTCCATAATTCCGCTAACACCAAACCGACGTACAACACATTTTTGTTTGTCTATATTTCTGAGATGAGGTATCGTAACTATTTACACTATTTACATTGTTCGGGCTGTTGTCTTCATCTTTACTGTCACACTCACGACGTTTCGACGGTTGTACGTTCCGACCTTCTTCAGGACCTGTCTATATTTCTGAGATGAGGTATCGTAACTATTTACACTATTTATATTGTTCGGACTGTTTTGTTCTCATCTTTATTGGCATATTCACGGCGTTTCGGTCGTTTTACTCTTCAGTTTTCTTCAGGTGATATTTTTTGGAATTTCGAATTGAAGCCTTTTAATCCACGGGGGCAGATTGTTCTAATTCCACATGCCATGCCTTTGTGAACTGAAAGTGAGATATCGAAAGGCATCACGCGTGAAATTAGAATGATCAGATTAATTAGAACAGAGCGAAGATACATATTAGTAAGATATAGTTGTTCCTTACCGACCGATGCTACTCAGTGTCATTCGCGTGGCAATCATCGGGCATAAACTTGAAATTACCTGTAAAAAAAAAAAATACGAATAAAGCGGCACTCTTTTACTTAATGGTTGCAAAATAATGGAATAGTTCATTTTCATTTAAAAAAAAAAAAAAAGACTGGAAAGGGCGATAAGAGTTATTGAGAATAGAATTATCATGGCGACTCTTCTGATGAGCTTTTTCCTCTGTTGCCTCGACTACATGAGTTTAAGCACACTACTAGATTGGCAACTGTTTTACTGTTGAACTCGCTAGATGCAACCGTCACTTCGACTACAACAGTTTCTTTTCTCGCACTTCCCCGATAACTACAACCTTCAAAAATTTAAATGCAACGTCAATCGCCATCTTCCGTCTTCTTGAATTTTGTTCCTTTTTTGCCATTGCTCCCTCCTCATCATTCTCAGTTTTCTCATTCCCTTTCACTCCCTTTAACACCCTGCGTTCTAGCGGCATTATCGCCTTCCTTGTTGTGAACAATCTTTTTAAATCTCAAAGGTTGGCTCAAGATTTACAAAATAAAGTGACTGAACGAAATAGTCGACAATGTTAAAGAAAACACTTTTTTAACTTAAAACACTGCGTTGCTTTTAATGCAGGTAAATTATAAGTTGGTTTGTTAAAAGGTAAAAAACAATTTTCTCCATTAATGAAAGACTTACAAATTGTTCTTCATTTAAAAAATATTTTTACAGCAAGCAAAGTAAACAAAGAGTACGCAGTAAACTTAGCTAACGGGATATCTGCCTCAGGAGAAATTAGTTTTTTGCCGGAAATGGCTACTAAGATATTTCGCCGCTAGGACGTCAAACGGTTCAACACTGTACTATTATTAAGACAATTTTCTAACATTAATAATGAAATTTATTTTTACATATTTTCACAAATGGTGATGAGAAATGAAAAAGGAGTTTGACTAATGTTAAATAAATACAAAAGGGAATATGTTTGGGGATACTGGCAATTATGCGATATCTTTGGTAAAAGTGAAATGGAAGCTATTCAATATAGCTACCATAAAATGTATATGCACCGAAGAAGAAATAGATAAGCTTTTCAACGCACTAGAAAATGACAATTACTTATGTAAATTGCAAGAAATTTATTATTAGAGACCAAAATGCAAAAGTAGGAAGGGAACAACTTAGTGAGATTGTTGGTAAATATGGATTTGAATCATGCAACCTACGCGGAGAAAAATGAGTTCATTGGTGCATTGCGAATGATTGGATTGATTTGTTTTCTTGGTTAGCTTTTTTACGGTTTATCAACATTGTGTGGGTTAATTAAAGTGGAATCATATTTTGGATTGTAATAATTTTTTAGTGAACATTGCATTAAATTTTTTGAGATACAAATATTCTTCCAGATTACTGTTTAATCCATAGCTGGTCAGGAACAATGGATTCATATCTTTTCCAAAGGTATTTACGCGAAAGTGAATGCGACACACTCTACTGGAATTCGAACGTTGCTCTCCAATTTTTAATTCCGAGACGCTATCCATTACACCACATTTGCATATTGAATGACCAAGTAATAAGCATCGTGTGGTTTGGAGAACATCCAAAACGCTTGTGGACATCGAAAAGCCCGGGTGGAGATATAAAAAATAGAATACATAACCATCAATAAAAGATTTTAGACTCTAAAACATACACAAGCGCTGACTGTAGGAGTGATCACCTCTTAGTCATGTGCAAACTAAGGTAAAAAATAAGATAATACAGAAACACAAAACAACACCTCAGCTACAATGCGACAAATTCTTGTATGACGCGGTTTGACAAAAACATATGCAGTTATAGATAAGAACAAATATAAAACTTTGGAAGTGTTCGGGAACTAAAAGACGAAGAACTTAAGGGGAAGCTTTAGCTTTGGTCGACTAAAAGACGAAGACCTTAAGGGGAAACTCTAGGTTTGGTTGACAACCAGTTTAAAAGAACAACACTGATTTCAACACCAAAAACCAAGATAAAATATGTATAAGTAAAAGTTTCTATCTAATGAAATACAGGCAGCAAATAACACCAAGAAACGACACAGAATATATGATGTTAAACAAAAACATTCGAAACAAATGCAAACAAGCAAACGATGAATGGTTCAATGAGAAGTATGCATAGGCTGCATAAAACTCTCAGCAGCAGAAGAGAAAACGTGTTCTTTGAAAGGATGTTTTAAAAGCTAAAAGGAGATGACCAATATAAAAATAAAAGATACTACAAAAATGGTACTTACACATTTAAGAACTTTTTCATAATAAAATAGGAGAGAAATCTACAGCGAATAAAAACATGAAAGAACTTTTATTAAAATTTGAGGTTAGACTAGCTAAATAAAAAGAGACAAAGCAGTTAGATGTGATTGCAATAGAGATATTGGCAGCCATAAATCACTTGGGAACGGATAAGATTACCGAAATGATATGACAGCGGTGAAATACCGGAATAATCCAATAGATCAATCGTCTTAGCGAAGTCAAATGAAAGCAGATGTAAATGAATACGAACTCCATAGGAAAATCAGCTTCATGAGCCATATAACTCATTCACTCACCCAACATTAGGTCGGTATTTCGACCTGTCAGTCCAGAAGAACCGCCACATGTTATGTTTTTTTCATTTTTTACTAGAGGGAGTGGGTAACCATTTCACCACCAAGCAAGGCAATAATGCTACTAAGATGCAATGGAGTGAAAGAAAATGAGATTTTAGTGAGGAGAAAGGACAATAAAAGAACCGGTTTTAGGAAGACAAATATTAGAATATAACTTACGGGTAGATCTAGCTATTTCAATAGTAAAAACGGTAAGATTTAATTGTCAATCTAGTAGTACGCTTAAATTCATGTCGTCGAGGTACGAAGGAGGAGAGCTCATTAGAACAACAGTCATGTAAATATTTATAGAAAAGACAGTGTGTTGTAACCTAGGGAAGGTTACTGAATAGAATAATAAAACGAAGGTTGGTAATGAACGATAATACTTAGGAGAAGAACAAAACATATGATTCACCAGCGGCGCGAAGAAGTAGTCAACTGCTAGAAGTACTACTACTACTGTACTGTACTGATGCGGCATTCGCCCTGTTATGAGAAGAAGATTCTTGGGATAAATTACAGAAGTAGGGTACCCAGGCCTACTCGGATAACGTTCTTGCTTGCCGCGGGATTCCCACAGACGCAGAGACAGGAACGACCAGAAGCCGCCGGTTACCGATGCAGACGCTCCTTGGATTTTCACCAGAGCCCTTGTTAGCCGGCGTGTGTGTCAGACCTGTCCGCCTTGGGTGGCCCTACCAGGAACGAAGTTCCGGGCGGCATAGCTCTGACACTACCGTTTACACCCCCACCGACTGTTAGGTAAGGGTTGGACTTTGGGAGCTTACAGTACCAGGTGTTCCCAAGCGGTCCCCCATCTAAGTACTGACCTGGTTCTACGATGCTTAACTTCTACTGCTAGAAGTGAGTCAAGTGAATCCCACAATGAATGTCCAACTGCAGGATATCTACCAACCACTCCACGAGGTCAAATGTGGCACAAGGCCGAATTTAATGTGGGGTATCCGAGCCCGTAGGTTCGGCCAAAAATTTGCCGTAGATGCCGTATAAAACGGGGTCGGGTAGCTGTTTCCCAAGACTAGACTCTGCCCTTCGACATAGCCTCGTCAGGGGATCATCTCTGCCCGGAAGCAGAGAGTTTGACCAGCACAGCTGGAGACAAATCTCCAACTGCAGGATATCTACCAACTGCCCCACGCGGTCAGATGTGGAACTCTCTTTCGGTTTCTTGTTTTCCAGCCAACTTTGATCTTCAAACATTTTAAATGCAATGTCAAACGTTATCTACTGTTTTTTTTTTTTTGTTTTTTCCCCCTTTTTATTGTTCTTTCTCTTAAGTAATATTTTATTTTTCTCATATCCTTTCACACTCAGTAACTTCTTGTGTCTTAGTTGCTTTGTTGCCTTTTTGTAGGAATCTTTTTTTTTTCAATCCGCTGTCCATCGAGCAGTTTTCAGACGTAACATTAGGCTTTTGACGAAGTTGGAAAAATCTTACAATTGATATCAAACAAATAAAAAAGACGGCTCATCGTGTCATAAAGATCAGCAAGATAAACTTGTTGATCATTAATCAATAGAAGTGCTTATTAAAAAGTAATGAAAATATATTATTAAGACATGTGTCATTTCTTTTTATGTTTTTTAATCGGTTTGTACAGGAATTGATTTGTCTCGATCGAGCTCTAATGAAGGAGGCATGAGAGTAGTTAACTCATTTCAATTCTCTCTCTCTCTCTCTCTCTCTCTTTCTCTCTCCCTCTCCGTATTTAGTGCCATATTTGTGGCTTTGTCCAAAATTAAGCTGCGCTTAGTAAATAACATCAAATCATAAGACGCCGTTAACATTCTAATAAAACACACTTTCAAAACAGAAAGCCAACCGACTTGAACGATTAATAACTAGAGCAGCGGGTTTTTCAGTTATTGAATAGAGATTAATAAAATTTGACAATCAAATTAAAAACAGATTGATCTTGACAAAAGTTAGATTAATAATTATAACGTAACGAATCTATAAGCGCTTTATTGTTATGGGTGGTGTATTGGCCCGAAAAAAGATATAGAATAACGGAAAACAACAGCAAACAAAATCATCTGGAGATTTCGACATAGTCTTGTCTAGGTTCCTCTCTACCCGGACAATCACACTTGGAAGTGAGTGAAATGTCTGTACTTAACTGGTGTCTCTAATATGGAGTGTACCCAGTTCTTGACTTGGTTACCATGATGATGTCGTAAATCAGTGAGTTCGTTCTTCGGTCGCGGTATTTATGCTTTCGAAGGTTGTCGATGACGTAGGATGCGGACGTAGTTGTAAGCTAAAATTCGACCTACTTGAGATAAATGATCGCGTCAAGGAAAATGAGTGGAGAAAAAAAAACTTATCTTCCGACCAATCGTTTTTTTGTTTTTGTTTTTTGTTTTGTTTTTTTGGTCCGCTACACTGGATGTGCCTTTTGTTTAAGATTAAATAAGCCTGAATATGAACATCCGGATGTTAATAAAATATATATAAAGGATATTGTTGGATTTGATCCTCTGTTCTCGGTTCCCGCTTGTGGTTTTATTTAGACTAAAATATGCCATAATTGAAATATAAGATTTCAGGTTACTTGATATGCAGTAAGTCTAATGGATACTGTTGGGTTTGAACCTCTCTTTTTTTACTTCTCACTTGTGATCTTGTTTTAGACTAAAATATGCCTCAATTAAAACATCTGGAGATTTCAGGTTACTGGATATGCAGTAAGTCTTATGGATTTTGCGGGCTCCGTTCGCACTTGTGGCTTTGTTTTGTTGAAATATCCGGAGATCCACGGTTAATGGGTTCGGAGTATATCTAAAGGTTATTGATGGGTTTGATACTCTCTTCTTGGTTCTCAATTGTGGATTTGTTTGGAGAGGAGAATTTAATTGAAATATTTGGACATTTCCGGTTATTAGATAAGCAGTAGATCTAAAGGTTATTGTTGGGTTTCATACTCTGTTCTTGCTTCTCACTTGTGACCGTGTTTTACACTAAAATATGGCTTAATTAAAACACTCAGAGATTTCATGTTACGAGATACGCGGTAATTTCAGTTTACTAGATGCGCAGTAAGTCTAAAGTAAATATTTGAATTTGGCCGTCCCTTTTTCGTTCACACTGATGGCCTTGATTTATATTAAAATATACCTTAATTGAAATATCTGGAGATTTCAGGTTAATTGATAGACAGTAAGTGTAAATGATATTTTGGGGTTTGATCCACTCTACTTGCTTCTCACTTGTGACCGTGTTTTAGACTAAAATGTGCATTAATTGAAAGGACTGGGATCTTATGTTATCACTTGTATCCTTTTTTAGACTAATTTTAGCTCAGTAGATATTAAATCGATTAAAAAACATTTCAGCTGCTAATATAAAATTTACTGGAACATATTTCATGTTACATAAATCCATGATATGTTAGAAATTGCTCTGTGCCATTATGTACACATACAGACGTGATTCATACGATCAGTTAATGCTTCTTCTTGGCTTTTGTTTTGTTCACCATTTGCCAACAGAAAACATGATATCCTCCAGCTGTTTCCTACATCAGGGTCGATTTGGTGATTTTTCGCAAAAGAAGCGCCTAAAACGAGATCCTCATTTTCGTGAATGTCTGCCTCAAAGCTCCTGGCGATATTCTTTCACTTTCCAAAACTCGCTCTAATAAACTACAATTCTCCATAGACGAGCGAACAAGCAATATTATGTAGACTATTACACATACATGCACTCACGCAAATATACAATCACACGCTTACAAATATGCCTACATACATGCAAACTTACATATGTCAATACACACACAAATCATATCAGCAACTTCTCACTCTAATCATTAATTAAAATTAATGTTAATATTAATCTAACGATTAACAGCGATTCTAGCATTATGTAAATGCTCAAAAATGCCAACCTTATGTCAGACCAATTAAAACTATATATATATATATATATATATATTAAAGAAAAACAGACCACTTTAAGGTACCATTATGATAATTTATTTCACCAGAGCCCTTTTAAAGGACACCGGATCATCAGATAGCACTTCCAAAAATGAAATGAAACGAAAAATGAATTTAAAATTAGTGGGTAGTGTAAGTTTTTGTAATTTAACAGAGAGTGTAAAAAGAGTAGTTAAAGAGACATGGTAGAGTTTAGGGAGGGATTAATTTCATATCTCTCTTAATCATACTTAGTATTGGAGGAGGAGGAGTGGCCAGACCTTGACCTATTTAGACGGTTAATTTAACGGAAATAATATATTGAAATGGGAGGGGAGAAGGGAGAAAAGAAAAGGAAAAAGAAGGGAGAGGGAAGTAAAGAGAAAGAGTCTGTAATTGGGTTTTAATAATTTATGTAAAGAATAGATTTTAATGCTTGATAGTAATTTAGATGTCTAAAAAAAAACGAAGAAATTAATATGATGCTTGCTGTGACACGATTTAGGGAAGCGAAGAAAAGAAGGGAAAGAAATGAAATTTTGATAGTGACAAATGGTGAAAGGTTTCATTGCAATTGTCGAAAATTCTAAATAGATGAAAATTAACTGTGTCGTGGTGGCGGACATATATTATCGGGAATAGATAACAGCCACTTGGTGCTGGCGAAAATCTAATTGACAAATTCCAGATCGGCTAGCTAAACTCTGGGACAGAATAGATAAACATTTAACTGTGTCACGAGAATGACCTGACCACCCACGAGCTGAAGAAAAGACAAAGAAAATAGGTTAAGTCTTTGTCGAGGGAAAGATATCGTTAGACAAGATTTGGGTTTTGTTAGAATCTGGCGATAATAGCGAAACTATTTTATCGGAAAAGTTGGCGGTGTTTGCTGGATGACCACCCACTCTGATAATTGGCGAAAATCTGATTGACGAAGTCCAGATGAAAGTTGAGGTTATCACACTACGGGTCGCAATGTTCTGTTGGCGGCCAGAGAAGAAGAGAGAATAGAAAAGAAAAGAAAAGAAAGGAAATTTAAAAAAAGAGGAGATAATTCTTTTTTTCTTTGAGCAAGATATTTTTTTAAGAAACAAGGCTAATCTGGTCACGCCCACACTGTTGATCGGCCACTGGATGGATGTTAACGAGAGCCAGGCGGAGTTGATCATGTGATGCAGGGAGGAGGCCTGCTACTACTCCTTAAAGAGGATAGGTATAAGATGTTACTGCGAAGAAGTAGGAAAATCGTTGACGCCCTCTGAAGGTAGGGGTAAGAGAAGACTTCCAAAAATGGAAATAATAAATTTTTCCTGACCGAAAACAAAAGAAGGGGATTGTGGATTTGGAATTATCAAGGAACCTCAAACCCCAACAAAGCCCACTCCGGTTTTGGTCGGCGTCCATATAAGCAAAGTCGCAGCAAGCGAAAATCAGTTTTCCAGTTCAGACCAGTTCGGTTCAGCTTCCAGTTCGCAGTTGAAGTGGGCCTCGCAAAGCCGACTTGTAAGATTCGCGCAACTTCCGAACTCATCTTCAATCCAAGAACAATTTATTTTTGAAGAGCGACTTAGATCCATACCACCAAAATAAGTTTTACGACTATCGCCTGAAGACACACCAAGAACCAGTTTCTTAAAGAACAGACAACTTAAGATGTTAAAACTCACCTAACAAAAACAACGTGTCACAATCCATATAGCGGGTCGGGAGATAGACGCAGTCCTATGTATCCAGCAACCAGATATAAAGTATTGTTATCCTTTTTTTTGATACCTTGAACTTTTGAGTTATTATTTTATTTTACACATATTTGTGCGATACCACCCTCATTTGAACTCAACTTGCATTACGGCCCCAACGACTGATTGATTTCGTCTGCCTAAGATCAATTCACAACGTGGGTAGGTGGACTGGAGATCAACGCAGTTACTTTGGTAACCAGACGTTGGAAGCGAGTTGGGAACGACGAGGCTGATATCGAATCTAACCAGATTCCCATCCGAATCACCAAAAGGTTAGAACGTCACATTTGTGTGCCGCGACCAATACCAAGCATTTTAGTCGTCACAGGACGGGACAACACGACTGACGCAGACAGGCGGACGTCACGTTTGGAGCGGCGACACCCGAACGAAGCAGCGAGGAACGTCACATTGCAATCAATTTAAATATTTAATTTTATTACAAATAGTTTAAGGATTTAATATAAGTTAAATACTATATTTATTAACACATTTATAGAGAACATATTAAAAAAAATTTAAATTATAACAGTTTGTTTACCCGACCAATCGTACTTTTTTTAATATTGTAAAACTTATATAAAATCCATGTTTCTCACACCAGATCATATCAGAATTGTCACTGTAGAGCCACATTGAACCATCAAGAGAGCGAGGTATAGAGTTGACCCAAGGTGACCTCCAAGCTGCATTTCAGTTGCAAGCTGGACAGTCTCTCACAGACGCGGAGGTAAGGTCCATTTCCAGGTTAGTCGCTACTTTCCTCGATTGTGTCCTTGTTGGGGCGCACCCACCTTCTAACTAGTAATGGACTGGTCCCTCTTATATAAGTCAGCTCTGGGGAGAGAGTCAGCGTGAGCAGTCCAGATAAGCTTACCCGGTACATACCGTTGGATTATAGACTTTGGATATTGTTTCGTACTAACCAACCTTCGTTCTACTAATCACTCTATTGTTAATTGTTTTTATGAATATACCAGTATTTTCCTCTACAACTGTGTTTGTCTTGATTCATACACCGACACGCGGGAAACTCACAACATCTCAACAGTCCTGCCTTCCATATGCCCCTGTGAGTGTCAGATCCTCCAGACCCTCTTTCTTTAGAATGTATCCTAAAATTGCAATTATCTCTTTCTGGTTTTATGTCTAAGTGTTCATTTTGTTTCCATTTTCTGTAAAACTTCAACCTTACAGTATTTATTTTCGTGTTTTCTATTATACGCGTAGCTGGATTATAATATATGATGAATTTTTGGAAAGAAATTAAATTTAGACACCCCCACCCTGTTTAATGTTTATATTAGTTAAAAGCAGAACTCATTGGAGAATTCGAATTTTAGCTTTCCGCTACGACTTGTGCATCAATGTCGATTTTCGTGCAAAAAGCGGATCACAGCTTCATACATGTTTCTGAAAACTTTAACTTCTCATTGGACAATAAATATTAAAATTATCTCGTATATCTTCACGTACATTGTTCTCAATAAGCAACACAAAACATATCAGGCTCAAGACTTAGTTTTGTAAGGCGCTTTCTGAGTGGTTAACAAATATAAAAAAAAACAATTTACCTGCTCACCACTACATCCGAATAACATCAACCTAGTTTTTGACCTGACGAAAAAAACAATGCTCTCAGGATCCTGTTACGTGATTAAAAAACATAAATTGAAGATACGAGCGAACCCAGTGGGTGAGAATTTACGACGACTAGCATTTGCTAAACGAGTTCACGACGCTTGTATCATTACTGCAGCGAAGTACAAAGTTAGAATCTCAAGTTCTTTAACACGAAATAACTTCGCTGTAATTCAAGCTAAAATATCAACCAAACAACTCACTCACCAACTTCTGCAATTTACTAAAACTATTCAATCACGTTATTGAATCTTACGAAACTTAAGTACGAACAATACATTCAACTACAAGCAACGAAAACAAACGGAACATTCACTTCTCCAACTTCTTTGAAGCTAAAAGATTATCGACATATTTTCAGCTTTACTAGATTCTTTCAGTGAACATTTTGTGAGCTCAGGTAAAAAAATATTTTAGTAGTAAAGACTTTAGCCCAGTCAAAGGGAAGTAACTCATATTAATAGTTATTGTAAAACAGTTGTCATTTATAAATATAAATATTGTACCTGTTATGAAAAGTTATTTTCTTGTGTTCTTTCTCTTGTTTCTCTTACACATTCGTAAAGTAAAAAAAATGTGCGGGTTGATTTATGCCGTCAATACCACTACAAAATCATCAATTTTTAATGTATAACAGACCACCCCCCTTTACTGAAAATCTGTTCAGTTTTATTACATTTTTCATTTTATCATTCAAAGACATTATTCAATAGTTTTGTCTTAAAAAAAATTGAATTTGAGTAATGAATTTTTACAAGAATTGTTTTCATTTTTTTTAATTATAATCATTTATAAAGTTTTTTTGTGTTTTGTTTTTAATTCCGTCTTAATTTACTTCGCTATTAATAAAAATTGTATTTACTAACCATAAATGGGAAAGCTTATTACAATTTACCTACCACTAATATTTTGTAAAAAAATTTTTTCTACTTTTTTTTTTTGTATGTGTATAAGCGTGCCTATTTTTGTAAATACGGTTGACCATACACGACATTGTCAGAAAATAAAAGCTGTAATTATAGTAAATTTAAATCCAAAGTACCGAAAATTCAATAAAACGTTAGACTACAGAGAATATTTTCATAAATTAAGATTATTGGGTAGTAAAAAATTATATACAAAAGACCATCACATTATATTTATCAAGTATTTTTTACAGATATAGTCACCATAGAACAGAATTAGATAAACTTCTGTCAGTCAATCTGTCAACCTATTAAAAACCTTAAATAAGCAGCTACTGCCGTGTTAAAAAATGCATTTCTGTGATATTTTAAACTTAAAGTAATTTGTTTCAAATCAATTTAATTAAACTTTAAATCAGCTAATATTCATCAAATAAAATTCCAGAAAAGTATATTATATTTTTGAAAAAAAGTTTTTAATAAAAATAATTACATCGTGTCGGTTCAAATATAAATTTTATTATGAAAACCCACATAAGAGATTCGGAAATTGATAGTATAGCTATAGAAATTGAATTTTCCTATCAGTAAGTTAGATTTTGGATCTTTTCTTTTAATTCATCCCCAAATAAAAAGAATTTATATTTACTAAAATTCACACCAAATTCTCCTAAAGCGAGGCCCTTTCCATTGGACTCCGATTCGGTTTTTCTAAATGCCGTGCCAGCATTCGCGCTCACCCCGATAAAGAAGCCAAAAATAGATTCTTTTTCCTTTTTTTAATTGTAATAAGTTCCTCGAATATCATGCACACTTACAAAATATGAATAACTTCTTGATTTCTGGTTGAAGGTGTTGCGAGGCAAGTTAACAAATTTTGATTTAAAATTTATAAATTCAAAAGAGTGCCAAAAATTTAATAACAAACTTTTATTTAAAATTTATAAATTCTCGGGATAACTTTACAATATTTGGGGTGAATTAACAGAAAAGACACTAGATTTTTTTTTTTTTTTTTTTGATAGGGATAGCAACTGAGTGATCATCTGACAAAATAATTTCTGGCGTGAAAAAGCGTATGAAGCAAAAAATATTGACCAGAGAACACAGTTTTTACCCATGTTTCTGTTAGTTTTATCCAAACTGCATTGTTGACCAATTAATATTTGTAATAATAATAGAAAAAAAAAAATAAGAAACAAGGCAGAATGAATAATTAAAAAAAAGTAATTAAAATATTGAATTTCAAAATTCGTTTCACCTTAAAATTAAAATAACATGGTAGATAATTAATTTTAACAATAATGTAGTTGTCTCCCTTGAAATCGCGTTTTTTTTTTGGTTTTTGGTTTTTTTTTTTTGTCAGAACATAGGCTAAAATAACTTCTACAATATTTTTTTATTATTCTAAATATCTTTAGACTCTTTACCTTTTTATTTGTACAATGTCTTCCGAGCACTTTAAATTTTCATAATCCATTATCAAAGATCATTTTGTAGGTTAAGGGATATGTCCATAGATATACATTGTTTCTTTGGTGATTTTTCTTTTTTTTCTTTTTTTTAGTCTTCACACATCAGTGTGTATCACATTGGATGACTTTTCTTTTTTTTTTTTTTTTTTTTTTAAAAATCATTTAACCATGTTGTGTTGAAGTCATCTCAGATATCATAAAAATGGACTAAATAATTTAAACAAAAACTTTTCTTGGTCTTCAAATACACTATATATATATATATATATATATATATATATATATAGTGTATTTAGGTAGCAATCCCTCTTTTATACATATTTCATTAAAGACGACTAACAAGGTACTATGATTAAGCTTTTTATTTTATTTTTCTCGTGTTCACACAAATGTTTTCTTTTCTGGACACAGTGTGCAAAACAAAAAAAAAAAGTTCTGCATATCCAGTCACTTTCAAATATTCTTTTAGCCATTATCAAGGGCGATTTTTATTTTTTAACTAAATATGTGGGGTTTTTAGATACTAAAATTATAGGAAAGTTTTATTTTCTGAACATTGTCTGCACATTGTGGCCGTGTTCATAGTTAATGTTATTGAGTATTGGCTTTTGAGAAAGAGTAAGTGAATGTAACCAATTCAACCTATAGGTAGGCTGAATTTTTATACAAACCACTATTTTTTATATTCAATAATAGTTCTACAAAATTGACAAATTTGTATGACTTTGATGTTTGGTTAGTAGAGTCTTATTTTTTTATTTTGGTTAGTAGAGGCTTATTTTTTTTTATTTTCTATTTTAGAATATGACAATCCCTTCCAACTTTAAAAGATTTGGCAATCTCATCAGCAAATTGAAAATATATATATATATATATATATATATATATATATAAATGCAAAAAATAAAGTCATGGATAACTTAGATATTAAGTTGTTGTTGACAAATGTTTACATTCTTAAAGAAATACCTCACAAAAATTAAACTTCTCTCTCCTAATCAGCAAAGTCATAAAAATTTGTTTGATTGTACAAACCAATGTTTCTCAAATTCAATTATAATTTTCTTGTTTAAATCCAGCTTACTTATAGATATGCTATATTTATTGGTTAAGTGCTAAATATCTGGGATAGTGTGTGCAAATATAAAAAAGGACATTGTCGCCTCTAGGTGTTGACTTCAGTCTGTTTCATGCAAAAACGCAATCTTCAGGCCATGTGTGTTGTGTTTTTCTTGACTATTTATATAAAACAGTCAGTGATGCATTATGTGTAACTGAAGCAAATCAGAGCAAAATGTAACAGAAAACAAAGAAAACAAGATCAGCTTGAAAAAAGAATGGAATCAATTATCAAACTTACTTTGAGAAACTTTTGCAACATATGCCAAAATTTTGTGCTGCAATATCAAGGCTGAAGGAGGATTTTTCACAAAGGCAAAATTTAAACATAAAATGCTTCAAATAAAAAAATCACGTCTCATTTTTTTTTAACCATGTATAATAATTTTTTTCTTATTTAAAGTACCAAACAACTATTTTTCGAACCAATTTAAAAAAATTACTAGGGTTGGTCTCTAACTTTTTGACTGTAGTGTGTGTGTGTGTGTGTGTGTGTGTATATATATATATATATATATATATATATATATATATTATAGTTAAATATAAAAACATATGTTAAATATTAATATTATAATATTGACCTCTACTTTGTATTGAGCACTTTTTTAAAAAAATAAATGCCGAAGAATTGTGGATTTTTAATCTGACTGTTCTTTCTCTTTATTTGGAGATACATATATAAAAATTATAAAAATCCACATTGGACGAAACGTGTTGGCTACTATTACAGTTTTCCTATTGTCTCTTACATTTATAAATATTGTCTTTTTCTACAGGTTAACTCTGAGAAATTTTTCATATATATGTGTGTGTAAAAGACATGTATAGATGAAACTTTGTAAATGAATATCTTGTGTAAGTTTCAAACATGTCTTTAATACTAGATACATTAAAAGAGAGATTGATGGGAAATTTCTTTCAGATACTGAAATTTTTACCTGCTCATGCCAGTTTACAACAGTAAATACAATGTACTTGCAGAATTATAATTTGATGACTTGTGTCAAATCCTAATACAAACATCTAACGTGTGAGTAGCAGCTTTGATTCAGCATAAGCCTTCAGTTCATCATCAATGTTTACAGGTCATCCTTTACAATTCATAATTTTTCAAGTGACTTTTTTCTTGTTAAACAAACCTCCTAAACTACTGTGCAGTTACTTTCTCCAAATTCTATAAATATTCTATGACCTGCTTCTGCTGCATTTATTCAGTTAAAAATTCACACAGTAGAAAAACTTTATCAACTTTTGAACATCCCTGGTGATTTTAATTATTACTATCATATGTATAGTCTTCTACAAGATATTTTATAGCAGGTAGGTTTTATATTGCTTAAGATTGATTACATGAAGAAATGTTTTTAACTGATAAAAATGAGAATATTAAAAAAAAAAAAATCACAAATGATTTTTGTTCATCTGATAATCACTTTGTTTTGTCAGCTTGTGTGAAGAGATGAAACCTAAATTTTATTACAATACAGTGTAAAACAACCCTTTGTAAGATTCCCTTATTCTCTGCCATATAACAGGAACTTATAACTTTATAAAACATATACTTATAAATTGTTTTAACATTAATTTGATTTATAATCTTAATTTAATCATTTCTAATCATATATATTTAATTCTAGGATAATTTTGAAATGTTCCATGCAAGGTTTAGTCTTGTCAGCCACCAAAAACAGGAATTGAGAAAGGATGAGTATAGCATGAGAATTAAATAACACAAGAATGAGGATTTTTTTTTTCACATCATCAAGTTCATGCTCCTCCCCAGCCAATTGTACAGTAGTGAAGGTTTATCCCTTGTTCCCTGATTAGGATGGGGTTTCCGGTTCCTTCTAAAGTCTACTTCAGCTCTAATGTCATTGACTGAATTCTGAAATGTTATTCACTAATTAAAACTTGACCTCTGCAAGACTAGAATTAGCTGTTATCTTTTCTGCATAACCCCAAGAACTTCAATTCTTGCCCTTTCTTACACTAATACAACTCCACACAGTAACCCTCTACTTTGCGTGGCTCTCGGGCCTTGTATTGTGTGAACATTAGTAAAATATATATATATATATATATATATATATATATATATTGAGAAATCACCTGATTCATGAAAGGTAAATTTTGAGTGAATGGTGTTTTCATTTACTTTTCATTCTATATGCTGTGTCTCTTCAGGACGAGATTGATCATGGTTCTCCACAATTTCCTGTCCTTTGTAGCCCTGAGTAAATTTTGTTTTTTTGCTATATCATTAGTAAAAAAAAACAAAACAAGACTAATTAACCCATGGCGGGGTGGGAGTGGATTCATACCTTTCCCAAGGGTATTTGCACATAAGTGAATTTAAAGAACTTGGCTGGAATTGAAAGTCAGCTATTTTGAATTCTGAGCTATTATCCATTACACCACCTGCACATCCAATACACCAAGTATTCCCAAACAGTCACCCGTCTAAGTATTGATCAGGCTGTGACACTGAGCTGTCAGCCTGTGGTCAACTTCCAGTCATGGTGCAAAACTGTGTTAATGCGTCGGTACTGAAGACGGCATCTTGGAAAAGTAAATAATATTAATTCTCTCTACTCCATATTGGAATATTTTCTCATGCTGAAATTTTCACAATGAACATATGGCCTCTCAACTTGCCAACACTTAAAAATGATATCTTGGGAAGATAAATAATATTGATTCTTTCTACCCCGTATCATCAAATAATTTCAGAATATCTTCTCATGCCAAAATTTTTATAATCAACATATGGCCTGCCACCTGACTTCTCAATGCTTTTTCTGAATCTCGTGTTTTCTCAGGCAAGCACTTTTACAAACATCATTAATCAATTGTCAAAAGCTCACATATGGCCTTTCTGCGAGTCCACTGTCTATGCCAATTTACAGGTCTTTGAGAAAATAACTCAATTTTATTCTTAAGTAAAAAAAAAAAAAAAAAAAAAAAATAATTAGTTAACCAATTATCCAGCTAAATAGTGTCACAAGGCACAACATTTCTTAACTTCGATGATCATACAAGAACCAGTATTTCAACATGATATGGCTGTAAGCTGGAATGAGGAATAGTTAATAACAGTGTATGTTAGTTTCAGATTGCTTGACTTTTAAAAAATCAAACTTGATTAAAGAACAAAATAACAAGAACATTGTTTTTATTTGTTTAACAATTTTTACAATCCACAATCAGTTTTTTATTGTGAATATTTAAAATTTTCTTCTTTAGCAGTTAAGAGAGTAGAGTGAAATATCAACAATTTTTGGAAATGTGTCCAATGACAGTTTATTAGTGCATTGCACCAAAATCTATACAGAGAGTGTCCATCAAAATGTATACACTTTACCAATGTCAAAACATAGAATACATTTGCTTTTATAGCTACATCTCACTGCAACATTATATCTTATGTCATAAAACTATAAAATTTAAGAAAACAAATACATTACACACACAAGAGGATGTTAAAAAGTTTTTGGTCCTAAACACATCTTAAAGTCAGTATTCTGATATTTAGTTATTGAAATACTGATTTGGAGAAATGGCTCAGTATGAAAATTTTTTAGTACTCCCTTTTCAGATTATACATACATATATATATATATATATGCACATAAAAATTATAATTGTTCATATAAGAAAAGTATACAGTTTAATTTCTTTAATATAATGAAGAGTAAATGTTGCAACAAGAAAAAGATACAAAAGCAGTACAAAACTTTAAAAAAAAATTACTAAATCAGTCTGATAAAGTGTATTGACATTTTTTTTTTGAAGACCTTTACATTTATACATTTTATTTATATATATATATATATATATATATATATATATATATATATATATATATATATATTTTTGGCAACATTCTTTAACTTCACAATGACTTACAATACAAACAAGTCTGACAATCTTTCAGATAAATACATTTCATAAAAACAAGTAACATTTTAAAGTATTCAATGAGATGTTTCCATTTTCACTTGACAGCATACAAAGAGTTACACTGAGCAGCCCTGATAGATCATTTCATGTCAGAGTGTTGGATAGGTGATCCTAGTTTCTACAATTAATCAAGAAAGATAATTCTGTTTGAAATAGGGTTAAGAAGTTATTTTTCTTTGGACAACTTACTTTTTTTATGCACCCCCCCCCACACTCACACACCACTGAAATAAATATCTACAATGGTTGCCTCCTCCTTCTTCTATTATATATACATTCTACTTGTTTTATTCACTCCCTTCATTCTCTATTCTCTCCCTTATTAACACAGGCTTCACAATATAAGAACAATAATACATTTTCATGACTCTTACATTATTTATTAACATTAGAATTTTTTTTATAAAGCAAGGAAAAAAAGAAAGTATTTCAATTGATTACTTCAATGATATACTGAGTGTACCTGGAGAGATTTGAACTCACTTCCAAACCTGCCAATCTCATTTATCCATGAGGACAAGAATGATGTATCTAAATAATTTGGATCAGGCTTAAAAATTCTTTGCTTGAGCACTAACCAATTTTCTAAGCCCTGAGTCAGTTTTATTATTTCATATTGTAAAGGAATTACTTATTTGCAAGTAAATATTAATTAGTGTATACAGATGTACATCAGTGAAACAATCAAACTGTAGAAACTTAATTTTCCCCCTTCTTTTATATATGTAATATTTACATAATTATTTACAACTAGCAGAAATTCTACCCATGAGTAGCTTTAGTATTAGTAATAGAATATATGTGCAACAAGAACCTTTTCTGGGGGTACCTGGACTGATCCCAATAAAACTTTACATCTGATGTATTGCCAAAGTTTCTCAGATAAACTACATTCTGGCAAAAAGAAAATAAACTGTTAATAAAACACAAATCATAAACCTCGATATTACAATTGACTTTTTTTGTTTCAGGCTTTCCAGGCCACTGATACTAAGTTTTTGTCTAAAAATTCAATCTGGCTGAACTATTTGTTCAGAATTGGAGAGTCCAAATATCAAATGCAATGATCAGTTGATACCAATTCATGCATTTCTAACAAGAATCATCCTTACAGACAATCTTTATTGAATAAAAATCTATATTTTATCTCCTGAGTGCCAATCACAGATCTTGCATTTGAAGGGACTGATAAATACAAGTGTCACTGCTTTCACATTATTTTTTTTCTTTCATTAAAGAATATATACGACTAATTCACATATGTGGATATGAGGCAGGCATGGAGAATTGAACTGTAGCCCACAAATTCATTATTGTGAGATAAAAACTGTTGTATAGTTGTTGATGTGGCAAGACAAAATGCAAAATTATCTCCCTTAGAAAAAAAAGGGGTGGGGACATATTTACAAATCAATAGCAGAATACTAAACAAGCACAATCATTTTTACTATATACAAAAATCTTAACAATCTCTTCAATTCATTGAACCGTAAAGAAAGTTAACGTTAAGTTTAAACTTGTTTTGGTAGCAAGATCAAAGGGAGATAACTCATATTAAGAATTTATGTAAATTACTAAAATATTAATGATTTTTTTCATGAAGTATTGACAACAGAGAAAACAACTATTTAGCTTTAATTAGAATTAAAGACAAGCTTTTAAAACTATCTAAAGATGAGCATGTTGTAACATAGTTTGAGAGATTTGTTAGAAGTTTTCTTTTTGTCTCAAAGCAAAAGTTATACATAAATTAGTAATGCTGTATCCAATATATCAAGTTTTCTTTTCTTTTTTTTATCAAATATCATTAGCATTTTACCATTGACTCTAGTTACAAGATTCGGCCTTGTGCCATAATTGTATTTATATACAATAAATATAGACTCTAGTTACAAGAAATAATATAATTTGTGGTCACTACAAGTTATTTTAACAGTAAACTTAGAAGGGGCAGCTTAACTATCAGTATAAGTCTCAAAGGGTTTTTAGTTTATAAATTTAAAAGATGCCAAATTATTTCCAGCATTTTTCTTTCTGTCAAATAAAGAAAAATTAGATATAATCCTAAAGATTCTCTACTTATCCTTAAAGAAAAGATTTAGCTACAAAGAAATAAAGAAAGAAAAATTTCATAGGTAGTTAATATATGATATTCAAACTATTGGTACTAAATTTTCTAACATTTTCAAGAAAAATATTATTATCCACATATCAATTATCTAGAACTACTTGGGAAATTATTATATCATCTTCTATTTATTATTCATGCTTCCTCACAGCATATCAATTGATTTCTTAAATGTTCTTTTCCTTACACTATTTACATGTGAACTGTTGCCTTCATCTCATAAGGACAATAATCTGCATGTAAATAGTGTAAATAATAACTCCTCATCCCAGAAATTCAGACAGAAGTTGTTTTTTTATCTTCATTCATGCCTGCTGGTAGAATGAGAGAAAAATTGCTGAATTAGTATTAGACGGTGCATTCTGTAAGCAAATTCCATAGTACTGTGTTAATTCTTTGGCAAGATTAACTGACTTAGAAAAAAACAGCCTGAGTGATTCTGAGAGGTAGTGTAATATGCCATGTCCCTGAATAGGATGGTCAGTACAAAATGCATAATGTAATGCTTGAAAATTCATGTAAAGATGAGGGCAAACACAGAAATAGTTTATCACAGAAGTAGCAATGTCTGTTTCAAAAGAATTTATTAATTCAGCTGAAAGCTTTAAAATATTTCAACCTGGCCCAACTTGTTATGAAAGTTAAGATTATATTTTTATGAATGGCACATGTGTTTCAGTGGTGATGAATACCCCACTAGAATGAAGTTGAACTTTAATATACTATTTCTGTTATACACTAGACAATTTTTTTGTTAAATTTTTAAACCTTGCAGAGGAGGAAGAAATGTGACCTTTTCCAAAGATTAAGCATGTTTGCTCATTCAGAATTTGAGCCATGATAAGTTTTGATCATTGATTTTAATTTTGGAAAATTGGTGAATAAAATGTTGTAAATTTGAAACTGATTTGGGATGAGGAAATAACTGAAATAGTCCATTCATCATAATTTGTGCTCTGCAATATTACACCAGAATATAGCAAGTCAGTTGATACTTGGTGACTTCTCATCTCATTCGCAGTTACAAAAAACACCACATAATGAACTTGATATGATCAGCCTTATCGAAAGATGTTTTTTTTTATTTATTTTTTTTTTGTGTATATATATATATATATATCTGATCTTTCAATGCTTCATATTTAAAAATCCTTGTAAAATCTTCAAGGTTCACTGCCCTCTTTGGTTATGGCATATTAAAACTTTCATGGTCTTTCTTGGAGAAACAGGCTTTGTTTTTCTTTCAGCATGGATCATCTGTCAATTACCCAAAGACAAAAATAGAAAACATTAGCAACAAAATAATTGAAAAACATCAAATTTCTGCTTATGTAAGGAAAAGTTATCTTTCATCCTTCATAAACACCAGTCAAGCAGAGCAGCTTAAGATCTCAAAACAAATACACTTCTTATTCTCTTCAACATAATATTTATGTGTCTACTTGACATTAAAATTGTCTATAATTTTAAAGAGACATTATCATTCCAAGTTTACTTATATTCTTACAACATTGTTGGGAAAGAACTAAACCAGTTGGTTTTTATATTCTATCTTTTTTTTATAAAAATAAGAAAGAGATAGAAATAGACTCTCTCACTCCTGAAGAAGGCTGTAGAACTGATTATCTAAAAGTTGTATTAACACATTGACTACAAACCATGAGTTAACTTGTGGTTGGCTGTTTTTATTATGACACTATGAGTTACCTTGAGCTTGGCATTTTCTGATACATTTTCATCTCCAGGTGCCAACAACAAGTTTATTCACAGTGATACCTTTACTGTGAAAACAATGTTAAGACTTCAGTTGAAGCTATAAATCAAGTCGTTAACATTTTTAAGTCAGATTTCGTAATCGACCTTTGGCAGTCAACATGTTAAAAACATCAACAACATAAAGAATTAGTTCAATAGTCTGAACAAGTTTTAAAATATATAACATAAGCCTATTCAGTTTCCTTTCACCTTAACACAGATATGTGTCATGGTTCAACTTCTTACTTATGGTAGAGCAAGTATTTGTCTGATGGTGGGCATTTTTTTTTTAATGGAAAGTTAATGCTTTTCCAACAAACATTTACAGGAAATAACTTTAAAAAAAAAAAAAAGTTATCAAAATAGTCTCATTGATACTGTTTAGTGTAACATCCGCAGAAGGAAAAAGAATTTTACCATTTCACTTACAGAAAGTATAAAAGAAAATATTCTAGAAGGAATCTTTAGCAAGAAATATCCAAGAGTAAATTAGGTATCTAGTAATAGTAATTTTACTATAAATTTACTATAATTTTACTATGTATTGTTAGTATTTTTTCATATAAATATGTATTGCTAGTATTTTTACTATAAAAATGTATTTTCATAGTGTTTTGTTTGGGAGTTCACTATTTGCCCATAGATGGGTTTCTAACAGATGCCACCACTCCAAGTCAGGGTGAACCTGGGAACAACTGCAATTAAGAGGTTGTTTTACATTCCTCAAAATCTCTAATCACTCAATCAGCAACCTTTCTGCCAGATGTAGTTTATCATCATACCCAGGACTAGAGTTGTATGAAATCAGTGTAAGAGAATATGGTAATGATTATGAGAAAAGATGACAATTGACCCCTGACTTGAAAAGGTCAAGACTGAAGTGTTCAGGAAAGCAACATGGTGGGAGTTTGTTCCACAAAGTGGCAAATCTTGGGGGGAATCTAAGTGGAACTTTCTTAAATGAAGAAGATTTATCTCTGTGAAAATGATATGTGACATATCCTAGATGAAAAGGTCTAAACTAGTGGAACTAAAAAAAATGGAGTTGCTATGGATATAGCAATATCTTTCCCCACAAATGTAGAGTGGAAAATAAGCCATCATCTGCAAAAACATTTAAATGATTTTAAACCATTAATGCTGGAAAGTGAGGCAGGAACATCTCCAGTTCAGTTATGACTGCAATACTCACCTTTTGGTATAATCTGACCAAACTATGTATGGCAGGAAGGAGTCCCAGAACAGTAGTATGAACCAACCAACCATTTTTTCCAGCATCTTTGGCAATAGATTGAATATATGAGTTCCACTTGAGATTCAAGAGAAAGAAACAATGAATGAGCATTTCATTAAGCTACTTTCTCATATCTACCTTACCTGACCAGGCAGTAGAAGCAAAAGTTAATATTTAGTGGACTTAAAGCAGGTTTTTAGAAAAAAAAAAAAAACTTAATAAAAATTTTTTATGAATTTTAACTGATGGTATCACTTAAATGTTTAGTCAGTGAATGCCAAATGTTTCCTGTATGGAAACAGCTAATTTTACCATTGCAATTACTATTCACACCCAGACATTCACATGATGATGATGTGCTTTATAGCACATCATCATCATCATCAATGTAAATTATGGAGCATGAAACATTATTCTTAAGTATTAAATAATCAAAAAAAGAGAGAAAGTAAGATTATCTTTTTCTTTTCTTTATAGCCTGTATATTAAATAGATAATCAAAACTGATGTCCACATCACTTGCACTGAAAAATCTAAATTAAATTAAAAAAACCAACAAATTTTCATTCACATCTCTTCACTAGAACATGTTCATTTTCCATACAATATTTCAACAGATGATTTAGACCAATTTGGTTCAAATTAATGTGAATGCTGATCAAAAAGTTTTCTTCTTATCTAAGAGTCAGAGAATTTGATATATCACTCAAATCTGATAGAAATGATACCACCATGAATATAAGTGTGCATTCTGCTTGGTAAACAAAAACCTAAAAGCAGAATATAGGTCTGAGTTTAAGTACATCTACTATTTTCCTTTGGTAATAGGAAGAGTAAGAATTACTTTTTATTCAATTACTAAATAAAGTAAATACAAGTATCTCAAAAAAGATAGTCATTAAAAGAACCCATTAGATTTCAAGGTCACTCTCTACTTATCTTTACATAAATAAGTAGTTATAAATCTGTATTCACCTTTGTGCACTGCTGCAGCTACAACATCATCATCATCAAGTATTAAAGATTCTTAACACAAATATTCAGTAATCCAATCCATAACCAAGTCCACTCCAACGGTCAGGTACAGGAGGGAAGTAACGGTCCATTGCTTCCAGAAAACGGCTCTTGTATAAATCAGGAAACACTACTGTTGGCATTTTACCTAGAAAAAAAGTATTTTCATTAGTAAGAATTATGAATTGACAGACTGTGTTAAAAATATTGATTTGCTCAGGACACTTCTTTTTTTTTTTAAGTCAGAAAAAGAGATAAATTTCACTGTAAGATGGTTGCCATTAATGCATCCACTGCTGTGGACATCCTTATACATCTTTATAAAAAAAACTTACATTGACTGCTGTCAACATATATATACATTGTCAAGACAACATGAAATTTTTGTCTCTGTCTTTATGTTATAAACTAAATAGTGCTATTTCCAAACCAGCATAGACATATCGTAGAGTAAAATACAACCTGTTTTGTAATGTATTTATTATATGGTGTGTGGGGAAATATCATTTAGCTTACTCTGCAGTACAGACTCTCAAAACAAATATTGGAGCACCCATTAGCAATGATTATCAGCATCTAAAATGCTCAGCAAATAGACAAAATTTTTACCAATTCAGATGAGGAAGAATTATTTGAGTAATAATGCGATGGACATTCTTCTGGCGATTCAGAGAGAGTCCTCAGCAGTTCAGGAGGACCAAAGTGACAGTGATTATCAGCCGCCTATCCCAGTCGTCATACAATATAATAATTGTAACTGTCAAAAGGGGTATTTCCTATTTTTCCCAAAGTGGGTCAGCACAGCCAGACAACAATGCTATAAAAGTGCAGCAAGGAAAATGATAGGTATGATACCATGTTTAACACTACACTGTCTTTCAGTTACAAATCAGTTAATTACAAAAGTCATTGGTTGAAACAGGTGCTTTAAACAGAAAATGTTAATGTACCATTAATAAGGCACATGTCATGTTTGAAAGCAATGGTTCTTTACTTAAATTAATGCCAAGTGTCTATAAATCATGATAATGGTTAAGAACA
This sequence comes from Acanthosepion pharaonis, assembly GCA_903632075.3. NCBI lineage: Eukaryota > Metazoa > Mollusca > Cephalopoda > Sepiida > Sepiidae > Acanthosepion > Acanthosepion pharaonis. The sequence goes on along the minus strand of CAHIKZ030005467.1, from coordinate 961,961 downwards.
ACAAAGTAGATGACGTGATCTAAATATGTATGTCATTCTTTTTAATCAATGCTAAAAAACAATGTTTGAAGGGCATCTAATAAAATGGCAACTTAAAGAAGGCAACAATAACAGAGGAATGAACAAGAAATTGTGTGTGAACTGGTCATTACAAAATAAATAAAACATTTACATAAAACAGTAATAAAAGATGCTTTGTTCAGCAAAAACAAATAAAAGAGTACTTGACTGTTATATAATATCAGTCCTCCTATATGGTAGTGAATACTGAACAATATCCTCACAGATGATGAAGAAACTTGAGGCAACAGATGTGGTTGCACAGAAGGAAGCTGAGGTTACCATAGACTGAACAATGATATAGTTCTAAGGAAAATGGAAACAAAAAAGATACACTTAGAATAAAAAAGAGACAGTTGAAATTCCTAGAACACATAAGGAAAGTAGGCTTGGAAAATTTGACACTCATTAGACATGTCGGAAGCAAGAAGAACAGAGGAAAGTAGCAAATAACCTTCCTAACAAGTCTGTGCAAATGGTTGGAAGAACATGTATTAGGAGAGATAGCAAAAAGACAAAAATTGCTAAGAGCTACAATGGACAGAAAGTTGTGGAGAACTATGATCATCCACATCCTGATGGGACATGACACATAGAAGAAAAAGCTAAGATTAAACAGCAAATCAACAAATACAACAAAATGTGAATAAACCACATAATAAACATTGATTTAAAAATAATATACAACTGTATATTTAATTCAGTTTTGCTTGACTCCCAGCAAATCAACAAATTTAAGCTGGCACGTCTAAACCTTTAGTATTCAACACACTCAAACCCACACTGTAAATATCGGTTATCAAAGTTTCACTGTTTGCATGTCTCCCTACGTTATTTGCAATGATGGCATCATATATTATGGCAGGTTGAACATTAAAGGTTTAAGAAATGGTTTCATCAAATAACTTATTATAGTCAACTTTCTCAGTATCAAACTAAATTCTAGCCAAAAGAATGATTTCCTTCTTTAGCTATTTTTCTTTGCTTTGATGCGTTTTTATTTTTTCACTCTAATACTCACCTTGACCTCCAAGGATTCCAGCAGATTTAACGACCATTTCTAGTTTTTTGTCCCATGTAAATGTCCTGATGTAATCTATTTTGAAAAAGAAAGAAGAAAATTGAATTCAAATGAATCAGAAAACCTTTAAAAGCATGAAACCTACAATTTAAATACAAATCAGTTTCTTAAAAAAAAAAACTCAGAAAAAATACTAAATCATCCAATTTTCAGTTGCTTTCTCTTTGGAGTTTTTTTTTTTTTTGTTTCACAATAATTTATGTATATGTATTGATAACAAAAAAAAGCATTCTAAATTATCTTCAGATGAAAAAATTTGAAACTGTTTATGAAAAACATTAAATTATAATATGAAATGGTTTACAGAGAAAATAATATTAAATTTACATCATACAACAAGGAGAATTTTAAGTTGAAGTTATTGGAAATCAAGAAATTTAAAGTATTTTATAAATATAAGTTTACTTTCGAATAGATTATATCATTTGTGATCATGACTGGTATCAGCAAAGAATAATTCTCTTATGCTCAGTAACATGTCCTGCTTTTGTATCTTCCTTTAAGACCCAATATGTCACAGAATGATGTGAGCCAAGGACAGATATGCTAATAAGTGCTGGAACAGATTTAACATGAAAAATTCATATATAAAATTATTAACACAAAGTTTTGTGTGAGCATTCATACTCAGGCCCTTGCCTTTTTTGTTTAGTCAAATGATATAAGATTAAAAAAATTTATCCCTCGTTCAAGCTCTTTTTCCTTCTCTAGGAAAGAGCTTTTAGCTGATAACTATTTATCTATACTATAACCACTGCAACAGAAGATTACTGGCCAAAGTGTCAGGATTTCATTGACAAATCTGTTCAGATTACATTTGGTACCATGAGTCTGTCTATGTTACAGGTTGTTGTATTTTGAGGTGAATTTATTTTTAGAACCAAGCTGAGTTATAAAGAATTAAAATGGATTATTTAAGAATAAAATGAGTGATTTCAAATCAGTGTATATTGTTTGCAGCTATAATTTTTTAGCTCTGCTCTAAAGATTAATATTTCTGACAACATATTCCACTCAATATAAGAAAATTTTAATTTAAAAACATTAACTCTTTTGTAACTTTGTTGCTAATTATAAATCTTGAGTTAATTACATTGCATTTCTTTGTTTTATAATAGAAGACACAGGCAGATAGGGTTTCAACTTGAATACCATCCTAAAGCTCAACAACTTGGATGATATTAGGGCTTACACTTTAGATTATAAAAACAATACAGAATTGATATATATAAAAAAAAAACAACAAAGATAAAACATCCTCATCCAACAATCATGTAGTACACTATTTTTGTTCCTTATTACTAAGCAAGTTAGAATATGTTTTTGTTTTTTGGAAACAACAAACACAACTAATCAAAACAAAACAAAAAAGTGATAAAAGAAGGTCATTGAATCAATAAATTTTTAACTCATTTATATTAAATTTCTATGAAGAAAAGAAGTTTAAAAGATATTAGGTTAAATTATCATACAAACCCAGATAGGCCATACACTGAAGTTATAAACTGCATAGCATATAACACACTAGGTCTAAAGTGTCAGTCATAATAATAAGGGGTTATGGTTTAAATAAAATAAATTCTACAATGTCCTGTTTGGATTCAAACCCAGAATTAACCACAAGTTAGCCAGTATAACAGGGGATGAAGGGTTCTGAACCAAAATATAAGTTGTGTTATCTGTAAAGGTTGCTTTTCAAAATTATGCCAATATAAAAAGAGTTAATTTGTGAAAAGTATTCTTGGAATTAGGGCAGGTTAAACAAGCATCTTCAAGTCCAAGTCTCAAGTGAGTTATTCAAATTTGTTTAATAGTTCAAACATGACCCAAACAGAATTATGAAAAACTGATGTTATATTATCACTTATTCTTGTTAAAATATAGATGGTCAGAGCTGGTCAAAGTCTGCGGATTAATAACCAAAAAGGGACCATTTATCAACACACTAATGGATACCAGAATCTCTGAATTAAGGAAGACTTCAGATGCCTTAAATATGAGCAAATTATTAATTATGCCAATTCTTAATAATTTTGAAACACAGAAGTTTTTTTTTCCATTAGATTTGGCTCCCAGGCGAAACATATTCTGTTTGAAGCATATTGCTCTAGCCTATCTCTCTTGGTGCATTTATTGATGTAAAAACAAAATCTCTCCAGTATACTTTGCATACTTGAGGATTATTATATAAAATACTAAGTGTTCAGCCAAATATCTTATGGCAATAGCAGAATAAAAGCATTTACTTCTTCAAGACAAACATTTGGCCATTTTTGGTGTCCATCTCTTTACACTACTGGGAACAGATCAACACAAAACAACTTTAAAACCTGTAGCATGTTTTGAATCAACACACAACTTTAGAATTAAATAGTTAAACCAGCTTCCTTTCCATGATAATAACAGATGTAAGATAGCAGTTGCTAAGCAAACACCAAAGAAAAAGAATAAAAATAGAGGTTTACATGTTTTGTATGAAAATAACCAACTTACCAATGATGCCAACAACAAGCTCTTTCCTTTGGTCATCTTGTCCAACAAGCAAAGAGTAATCCATAATGAGATTGCTTGCCAGGAATTGAGAATCACTGGTTATAGCTTGGCTTAGAACAACTTTGGAGTGTGGTCTGATGTAAAGAGGAGAGCCAACACTCACTAAAGAAAAGATTAAAAAAAGAAAACATTCATGAATAATTTACTGTAGTATCAGACTGAAGACAGCTAAATGGTTATATAAATGGGAAATAGGCCATCAAGTATAAGTTCAAATGCTGCTTGCTTGTGACTAGTTCTCATATAAAAAAATATTTTATGTGGAGATTGTGCAACAGCCTTTGTGATGAACAAAATGACAAAATTGTGCAAATTTCCTTCATGCTTTTCCCAAGGAAATTAGCACAAAATAAATCAGTTCTTGATATTTTACTTGTCAGACTCTTTTGAACTCTTTGATGACAAATTTTCTTTATTTTTTTAATCAGTGTCACCCCATGCAAGGGAATAAAGCCACTAAGACACAAGAGGTTAGAGGGTGTGGAAGAATTATGAACAGAAGTGTTAATAATGAGTGAGAAGAGAAAAGAGTAATCAGGAGGACATTAGATAGCAATTGATATTACATTTAAATTTTTGCAGATTAAAGTTGGCTGGAAAGCATACAGCCAGAAAGGAGTTCCACAAGCAAGAAGAGCAAGAAAAGAAACTGTTTGCATAGAACTTACGGTTACATCTAACTAGCTCAACTGTGAATTGGTGAGATCTCGACATCAGTCTAGTACTGTGTTTAAATTCAAAAAGTCTAAGTACCACCATGAAGAGCTTATTCGAACAATTACCATGAAAGTATTTAATTTATATAAAAGGTACAGAGAGGCAACATTATGGCAGTGAGAAAGTGACTGAAGCTGAGCCATCAGATCAGGACCAATAATATTGCTGATTCTTCTTTGGATTTTATCAAGGAACTCAAGACAAATGGACAAATGGTAGACTTATAGATATGTAAGATAGATTCTGGAGAGAAAAATTTTCTTGCATGACACAATGAGCCAAATTTCTTAGCAGCTGAACTAGAAATGGATTCCATAGTCTTACCACTTTGTGTCAGCTGAGAATGTTAGCCCAAGAAGGTGCAACAAGTCACTTTTATGATTACTTTTTTAATCAAAACAAAAATCTATCAAAGAGAGAAATTGAAATTAAGAATCGAGTCAGATTAAGCTCTTCAGTTATGTAAAAGTTATTTAAAAGTTTTAAATTGCTTAAAAAAATTATTTCATTATTAAGATATACAAATTTATTTGATGAATTTCAAGGTATGTTAATGTGAAATAAGTGAACTGTTTGGTGAGCTCTAATTAATAGTTAATGCTAAGTGTTTATTATAATGTTTATTTTGAGATCTCAGAAATATGTTTTGTCTCTAACATATTCTTAGTATATATACATGTTCAGATAATATCAGTTTTGTACATTTCTACCATCAAGTGCTATCCTAAGTTGGGCTTAGAGATTACTTTCATCTTTTCAGATTTGTGATTAAGCAATGACAGAATCATATAATGTGAAGTTCTCAAGAAAAATACAAAATGTAGATTATATAATGATCAACTAAGAAAAATGTAAAAATTATGTGTGAAGAGAAAAATGTTAAAACAATTTTATTCATTTTTAATAGCAATTTGGCAAAAAATGAAGCAAAATTCATTATTTCTGCATCTTGACAGAAATCTACATATTTAATTACTAAACATAACTTTAAACAGCTAAAATCATCATCACTGATGATGTGTGCTAAACCAATGCATTTCCCAAAATTAAATCAAGAATAATATTCAAGAAATCATCTGTTTGGTTTGGTTTGGTTTGTTTTACAGCATATCAATCTCAATGGGTTATTTAATGCCGTCAAAATTTTCTTTGTTGGTAATATATTTCTGGTAAGAATTTTCCTTCGCTGGTAATATTTTTTTTCAAAAGATGTATTGTTGGTAACGTTTGTTTTTCAAAAACATATTGCTGGTAGTTTTTTTTGTTTTTTTTACAAAGTATTTCTGGTATTAAAAACTATTTTCACACTTTCATAGTGTTTTGACCCCAGTTTGAGGATTAACTATTTGCCCATAGCTGGGACCCTAACAGGTGATACCACCCTGAGTTAGGGTAAACCTGGGAACATCAGCAATTAAGAGGTGGTTCCATACTCCTCAAAACCTCCTTATCAGAGGCATTCTGTTGGATGTAGTTTATCGTCTTACCCAGGACACAAATGTAGTTTATCGTCATACCCAGGACAGAAGAAATCATTTGTAGAAAGAGTAAATTATGAAGAGATAAATGAAAACATCAATATGAGATAATGAAAAGAAAAAATAATCTTCAAAAGTGAACATTAATGGTTAAATTGGGAAAATGGACAAAAGCATAACATGTTATAGCCCTGAATCAAACTAAACTAAGTTTATAAAATATTTATAATAGAAGACATACAAATAATCTGTTCAACTGCTATAACTAATCAAACAAATTTAGATTTTAACAGAGAATATAAGACCTTTTCTACATAATAAAATGTATTAATATATGTACTGTCAGGTGATGTTCTGAAATATTTGGTTGCACAAGAAGTGATTACTGCAAAAACAGGGTAAAGCACACCTATCAACTTCATAATCCTTTACCTAAATTAATACTTTATAAAATAATTTCATTTATTTATGGAAATCATAGATTTTGTTTGATAAATGCCGTGATAAGAGACTTGAAGCAATGGAAATGTTGCTCTACAGAAAGAAGCTGAGGATACCATGAACCAAACATGTGAGCAACAATAATTTTTAAAATAAAATTTTTTTTTTAAAATAAAAATTTTACACAACACAATATTACAGCTGGATTTATATATTATTTCAGCAATTTTTTTTCTTTCATTTTCTGATTCCAGAGTAGAAAAAATATATATGTGTATATAACATACCTTGTAAGAAATTCTGGTCCAGTAAAACAACTTCTTCTTCCTGTTTACCTGAAGTGTTGACTAAACGATTTCTGTCAGAGCCTTTCAGATCAAATGTCTACGGATTAATATAAAAATGGTCATTAAGTCATTTGTTTACAATGTATAATTTATAAACAAACTGAATAAAAAACATATTAATACACCTAATTCAATTACTTACCTGTGACACTTTACGATTGTACAACAGGTTTTCCATCACAAGCAGGTCTTGCTTCATTGCTGAATTTGTCTGAGTATTACGAAAACCAATGGTATAAACACCCAAAATTTTGGCTAAAACTGTAGGTCTCTGAAATATATTTTTATAAAAGTAAATCAATTTAAAAAGAAAGCAAAAGAATTTAAAGTTTGGAACTAAGCTCCCAAGAGAATGCTTCTCTGACAAATACAAGTTTGGTCATTCAAATCCAGGGTCAACCAATATATAACCTGGACATCCTCATAATGTACACTTACTCCCTCCCTTACAACAATCTCTTTCAGTAACCCTCTATCTTGAGTGGCCCTTGGGTCTTCTATTGGATGAACTAACAGTATAAGAAAAAATGATTAATTTTTCTTTTCATTGATTAATATTGACAGCCTGACATTCCATTTCTATTGTAGCAAATGTTAAACCTTTTCACTGGATGCATATGCATTGATAACCCTACCAACAGCAGTAACTGCTTTTCAGTTTTTAAGCATGTGTAGAAAAAAGACGAGAACATGCATACTGTGAATCTCAAGAGGCTAGCTCTCTATCACTTCAAGCTGAAGTCAGGATAGGAAACAAAAATTAGCACTCTGTCTAATAGACACACATAGCATAGATAATAGACCTCACTAACTCTTTAACTCACCAACAAAGTTCAACATTCTCTTCATTTATTACAGTGACTCTTAAGAACATTCCTTGAATTTTCACTTTCTTTCACAAACTATCCTTGAAATTTTCTCTACACAAAACGTTCCCAATAGAATAAAAATTTCTATTTCATTTTGTTTCACTCTCTAGTCTATTTTCTCAACCAATTCAACACTTAGTGCTGAATTGGTTCATCAACTCTTCTCAACTTCAATCAACAACCCCTAACCTAATAACGACACTATATTTGCTAATTTATATTTGCTAGGAGGCATGGTGGAGTAACAGATAGTGGCTCAGATTGAGGAATCAGAGAGCCAAGTTCAAATTCCAATTAAATCCCAGTCATTCACTTATGTGCTAATACCCTTAGGAAAGGTATGAAACCTCTTTTTCTCCCCCAGCTATGGGTAAGTAGCAGGCCAGACTAGGTTCTATAGCCTGGCATGGCAACTGGTCTACCACAGAAAGAAATGGCAACCTACTGCAGGAAAAAATCTGCCTCATTAGTCATGTATTGAAAGATACATGATTGCCTAAGCCTGTATCACACATGGCACATAACTGACTGACTGATATTTGCTAAAGATTTCATTTAGAAGGGTTTTAGTTGTAATTTTATTCCTAGATTCAGTTAATTTTTTTTGATTTCTCCTCAATTTTAGGTTACTTCTTCTGATGAGCAGTTATAACAATTTCATTGAACTTCGGAAATGTGCTTATTATATTAATATAATTCTACCAGTATACAACCATCTCCCTAGATTGTTATTTAATACAAGAGATCATCACAGTTGTATTTAAAAAGCAATGTTTTTTAAAGCCTAATAGAAACCTACTTTACAAAATATCAGTTCTGACCATTGCACCTGAGCATATTTAGAACTTGCAACTGATTTTTAAAGGTTTCAGAAATTCAATTGAAAACTGTCAATTGACTAAAATCAGATAAAGTACATTTCCCCCCACCACCACAAAAAAAGAGAGATATTAAAGTATACTATTAACAGTAAGATATTATTGAATAGGAGTTTAAACATTAGCTATCATTATATAGTATATTCATGTCGACTTGGAGCAAAGTTAAGATGAAAACAAGTAATGACTCATCAAATAGATCTGGGCTCCAGAAGGCATCTGAACAGGGTACTGAAGTGAATGGAAGATGAGAAAGTTAAAAATTATTAACCAAAAGATATTTTTTTTAAATTCAAAAAGCAAAAAAAAAAAAATTGCTATTCTCACCTGTTCAAGGTATGCTTTTTTAATGTATTGAAAATAGTTTGGAGCAAACACCTGGAATGACTCTGCTTCTATACTAGACATCTGCTTCAGGATAAAGCGATTATCTACAAAAGAAAACCAAACATCAATGGTCACACAAGATTCAATATCCTTAGAACATAACTAATTTTCAAACCTGTAACAAGATAACTCTTGCTTAAAAGTGCATGTAACTATGTGCAAAACTTACCACAGGTTTTCGAGAAGGCTGATCTGGATTTACCTCCCTTTGCTGACCAATGCTTACAATGGTTGAGAGAACGGATAAAACTGTAAAGAATTGCATATTCCACTGAATAGAAAATACATTTAGAAAAAGAAGTCTAAAATTAAGTAATGCTTAGTATAACGATAAAAATAATGATTTCGTTGGGTGTTTATTTTAGATAAGAGCATATTAACACATGAGCAGGTCATTAAAATACAATATTTTGTCTTTAGTTTACAAATTACAACTTCAGTTTAAAAAAAATGTAGAAATATTTTCAGTTCTTTTCAACAATCAATAAGTGAACTCGTGATAGATTAATGATTTACTGAAGACACAAAAACCAATCAATCCATCATTTTATCACATTTTCTGTTTTTGTTAAATTCTTATAAGAAAAATTCAGAAAATACACAAATCAACATACACATCTTCTCCTGCAGGGAATATGAGTGTGCGTAAATGTCTGAACTGTTCAGCAAAATGCACACGGCAATAAAAACGAGATGATGAATCAGAAAATTCTGTCAAAGAGAAAAAAAAAAGAAACATAAAAATTTATGTGATTTTAAGTGAAATACATCAACTGTAGAAAGGTTACAATGCATAATATTTTTGTTTGTATTGAATTATAGAAAGCAAAATCATTCTTTCTACCACTTTTCCAGAAATTGCAAGCCTTACAGAAAATTGAATTACTAACAGAATGTAGTGAAGGAAAGCAAGAAGAATGGACTAAGCATCAATTGCAAGAAGATAGAATGCATGGTTGTCAGAAAAAGTAAGAGCCTAACATGCAAATTACAAAATGGAGATACCAATTGGCTACATCTATTATTTGAATAATATTATCAATATTGTTCAAATAAATTCTATATATATATATATATTTTTACTTACGAGTCTCAATATGAGGGTTGATAGCTAGCTTTCGAGGTTGCTTGGCTTTTTCACTGTCATCTTGTGGCATAACACTTCCATCATTGACATCTGGAGAAAAAAAAGTGAAATTAACATATAATACACAGAAAGTTCTACCAAGACCAGGAAAAAAGAAATGGGAAAGATTTGGTGTTTTATTTTAAGAGTTCCTGACCATATAAGACAAAACCATTCAAACACAGATCAACTGTCCACAAAATTCTTAGATCAAGAAGGTCCACTTTTAGACTACAAACTGGATTCAATCCCAATGTTAAGGTAGTTTCTTAAATGAGTTACATATTCAACCCACTTGACAATTTCAGAGATGGCTTAAGAAGATATAAAGCAAAATTATTATACAAGTAAATCTTTTTTTTTAAACCCTACTATAACCTGCATATAATTATGATATTTTTCTTCTACTGGGAAAAGTAATTCATTAAAGTAGGTACGTGATCAATTATATGATCAAAAGGTAAGATAAATTCTGATGTGAGAAAAGTAGAAATAGACGAATTCTTTAGAAAAATTTTTAAAAAATGATCATTTGAACTGCAGATGTAAAGTATATTGATAAGGTGAAAAAGAAAAAAGGAAAAAAACGCAAAGAGAAAAAGAATAATATAACTGAAGATGCAGCAAATCGTTTAAACAAATTTTCATGTTGGTAGGGAAGAGTTTTAGGATTCAGACACCAGTTAAAATAACCTTAAAAAGAAAAAGAAAGAAGGAAAAAACATAAAATAACAGAAACGAAGAAATAATGGAAAATTTATAAAATAAATAAATTTATAAAAATAACTTATATTTATTACCTATTAATTTATATTTAATATATAATATTTTTTTATTAAATTTACTTAATAAATTTTCTGTAACAATTATTTCATTAATTATTATTTTAATTATTATATTATATATATTATTATTACTCTTCCTTAAAGTTTTTTTTTTTTTTAAATAATTATAAAAATTTTGTCTAATTTTTTAAATTTTGAATTTTCCTTATAGAATCTAGATGTTAATATTTTAAAACATAGGTCAAGGTTATTTTTAACTGGTGTCTGAATCCTAACACTCCTCCCTACCAACATGAAACTGTGTTTAAACTTTGTCTAGATGATTTGCAGCATCCTCAGTTATATTATTCTTTCTCCCTTTCTCTTTTTCATCTTTCTCTCTTCTTCTCTCTTGATTCTTTAAAGTTTAGAATTTTTAAGCAACCTTTTTATTCTATTTCCTAACCCCTTGGTGTTGACAATCCTGCAAGGTAGTTTTTATGGGGTGAAATAGCTATACATATGGGGTATTTTTGAATTTCTCTTATATGTAAAATATATATATATATATATATATATATATATATATATATATATATATATACATACATACATACATACACACAGCAAGTTATTTTCTATAATTTATTTTTATCCTTGTCTTTTATGCAAATTTACCATCATATAGAACAGATTTTTAAGAATATTTACTGCAATTTTTACCATTATGAATTCTTAAAATTGGAAATGTTTATTTTTTAAACTCTTGTTCTCTAATATGATATGATACATTTGTATAGATCTATAGATTTGTTTCATTGACTCTAAGGTAGCAATGCTTCTAACTACAGAAACATGAATAAAGACAAACATGGATTTATAGAACAAACAATAACTATTTATTAAGCAGAACACTGGTGCTGTGGAAAAGAAAAATGACGAGTCTCTTTCAGAGTAATTAGTTTGTTGTGGAAATGGCAAGCTCTGTTCATAAAACACGTGTAAGCTTTTGAGAACATATTTGGTTTTGGTATGCAAAGCTTGTACTTACAAATAAATCCAATTATCAATTGACTGGGTGTTCATTTATGTGTCAAATCCCTTGTCTAGGAGTAGTGAGTGGAATTTTACAGTACAGATGTGTCATCACTGGCATCTTTTGTCACTATACTGCTAAATGTTTAAATGCCAATTTTCCTCGGCTTATATAGATAGAAATAGGCTCAAGTTAATTTTTGATTCTCAATCTTCCATTTGATTGGCCAATGTTGAATCCTTAATTCTGATTTGCTTGTTTTATTTGACTGTAACTGCACAGTGTTTACATTACGGCATCTAAGTGTCTAAATTAACTAATGTATTAATCCTAGCTACATCTGTCTGTGCATGGGAAAATATCTTTATGTTTGTGGAGGTGCAACAGATCTATATAATAATCTACACATGAATTAAATGAAAATATTACTTTTATAAAATTGCCATCAAATAAGATGATTTAAAATGAAGGCAAATTATAAAAAATCAATCAGTATATTTGAATAACAACTCAAAATAATAAACTTGTATAATTTATCAACATATAAGAGGAGATTTGATTTGATTTTAATCTACAAGGAAGAACAAGTATTTCTTCAAAGACAGCACTGTGGCATCCTTGATAAAATAAATTATTATCATGTGGTTCTGAGTTCTGTTCCATATACAGCTGAACTGATTTTGTTGAATTTCCATCTGTTTAATGTACTCAATGAGAAAATCACCATGTGTCAGATTGACTATTTTTGTTAAACATTTTAAGGGAGGCAACTTGAACTTTCTTGTAGAAGAAAGCTAACTGTTCAGCCCTGCACTTATCTCTAAGTGCAGGGCTGGTTCATACTACCTCCAAACCGGTGTGGGGAGGCTAATTAGGGTCTTTAGGCAGTGCTTTGTGACCCTCACTATCTTATCAACATTTGCATTTTTTTTCATTGGGAGATCACCTGTGATATGGTTGATCATTTAGCATTCTGCACATAATTTATAAATATTAATTCCTGTATATGGAATCCAGTCAAAATATAGTGTTTTATATATTAGTTCTATATATTTGCATTTCAGTCAAGAGTATTTTAAGTGTTGCCATGACGACACAAACAAGAAATTTAAATTTAACATTGGTAGGACTAACATTTTGCTTGGTGAGAATAGTCACCTATTAAGGTTAAAATTAAAATCAGCCTGACAAAACCTGCCAAACCAGTTTTTGACTGTCCAAAGAGCTGGAGCACAATCCAAATAAATCTTCTGAACGTTTTTTTTTTTTTTTTTTTTTTTTGTCACAGTTCCAGCTCTTAATCCTTTCCAAAATTCACAATATGGTGAAAGTACAACTTTTCATGCTCCATCTTTAAGGCATTTATTTGTAGACGAAATGTCAACATTCAACAAAGTCTTAATTGCAACTGAATGATGCAAGTTTTCAATGTAGAACATACCAGAAATTGGCATTAAAACAAACACAAGTGTCAAGTTGCAGTCATTTTACATTAACAATGAAAATCAGGCACAAACTTTTGCTATGATCTGATATGTCACATGGATCCAATGAGCATGACAAAAACATTGTTATTGGAAAACAAAACATTACTTTCCAGAAAATCAGTGATTACAGGAGTATACTATTTAAATTTTCTTTCAAATGCATTTAGTTGAAAAGCATCACCCTTCTGCCATATTATTAAGAATTTTTTTTTTTTTTCATTATTCAAATATTATAAGAACCAATTAATCTGAGTCATATAATTGTAACGTTATAACGAATTAGGAGAAATTTAAGAAAAACACCCACATATACACACATACACATCCCTATAAATTTAGTATAATTAAGTAACAATTGTTCTTTTAAACAGATTTTATCAAAAAGGATGGATATCCTATATTCATTAATTATACAAATATATATATATATATATATTTATTAATATAATTAAGCAGCAATTGCTCTTCTAAGCAGGTTCTATTAAAAAGGATAGATATTTTATGTCTAGTGAATTTATCAAATCTTTACACACCCACATATATATATAATATAAAAAATATACGTCAATGCATGTGACTGTACACATTGCTGTTATGACTGCGTTTTGATTTATCGGATTCAATTTCAAACAAAAAAATCTAACAGCACTTCAAATAAAATGAGCTATTTAAAACACTTTTGATTTTATTTGCTTCGCTTTACTTTTTCAAATATGAGTCGAAAGCTTGGACACATACAGCAGCCAGGTTTGCAGAAAGTGACTCACAGTTAGGAAAAAAACGATGGTTACATTTAATAGACATAGAATATTTATCCTTTTTATCTTTTTTTTTTAGAGATAATTGTATTCAGTTGTAGACAGCATTAATGAAGGGGTATTAAGTATTGATGATGCTATAAAGAAATAATCAGGAAGTAAAAGAAAATGGTGCATAAAGAGAGAAGTAAAATTAGGAATCAAGTTATAAAGCAACAAGTTTAGAGTTATTTAACAATTGAAAACAAACATTTCATACAAAACTGAAAATTAGACCTGACTTTCAAACAAACAGACAGCATTTATAAAAAAAGGGTTGCATATTTTACAATATTGATTAAATGAAAGCATACATTACATACATCAACTAATAACACATGCAGAGATTGCTATGACTAACAACAAATATGATTTGGTTGCAAGTCAATAAATTGATTTTCATACATTTGCAAACTGATCAGAGAGTTAAATTGAAAGCTAATACAGAAGTTATTAGAAATATTTTTTGTACAAATTAATGACATTTCTAGATATTTCAAAATATCAGCCACAACCAGTTGATTTTATTTATTTTTTTTTTTTTGAGGCAGAAAACATACACTTGGTATACTAATAAATCAACAAATACTGAACAATGGTAAATATTTTCAAACAAATGTGAGTTTTTGGGTATCCACACATGGCAACATGAGAAGTTATCCAGAAACTGCCAGGTATCCTCAGCTATTGCTGTATGCATCATGGTGAGTCTATACTTTTGCCCTTCTTCATATACTCAAGAGATAGTGCCTGAGAAACAGATACTGAGGTACCATCGTTTAGTTAATTATTGGTTTCCAAAAATGAAGGGCTGTCTTATCTGTAATTTTTTCTTCACAAGATTTGATTTTTTGGATGATTGTGAATGTTCTTTATGCCTATACACAGGATATACTAAAATTGAATAAGGTATACTAACATTGAAAAATAATTTCACTCCAACAGGAAAGTTTTAATAATATGTTACATATATAAAGCTATCTTCAGTCTCAATGGCAGCTATTAAATGGTACATTGATACTGCTCACTTTTAAGATCAATTTATACTTAAATACAATTAATATAAACAGTTATCTGATATTTTGCAAGCAGATAAATAGATTTTTTTTTCTGGTTTAATGTTTTAATTTCTATAAGAAAACCAGAATTAGATGTACAAAATACAAATTCTTAAGTAATGGAGACTATTAAAAACCTAAAAAAGATTGAACTTTTTTAGAAGAATTACTATTGATGTTTTTCTTCATTACTTTTTACAACTGTTCACTCAATACAAAGCCTTAGAGCTACTCAAGGTAGAGTGTTACTGAATGATTCTTGTAAGGCAGGAGTGCTACAAGGAGCCAACCATTTTTCTTACATCAATGCATAACAAAAATAGAGTTAACAAAAATACGATTTTATGATCTTACACAGCTAGTCTAATGATTCAGCAAATTATATTAACAATAATGAAACTGAATACAGATTGTTGGTTGATTTTATTTAGCAGCATATCAACATCTAATGCTGGAATCTAAATGTTTTACACACAATTGGAGATAAGAGAAGGTGGTAAAAAGTGCAGTTTATGAGGATATGTAGGATAAATAACTGCTGACCCTATACTTGAAGAGGTTAACATTGTAGTGATCAGGATACCATTATGAAAGAATAGAAAAGTGAAATAGCAATAGATTTTGCAAAAGATACTGGAAAACTTGTGTTTATAAATCAATATATATTCCACATTGGCTTAATATACTTTTGTAGAATTTCCAAAAAGGAGGTACGGTGGCATATTGATAGCAGCTCAGAATAAGGAACCAGAGAGCCAAGTTCAAATCCAGCTGAGTTCACTACATTCACTCATGTGCAAATACCCTTGGGAAAAGTATGAATCCATCTCTTCTCCTCCCATTATTGGTAAATAGCAGGACAGTTTGACCACTATAGCCTTAGTTGGTAACAGGTCTAGAAGGACAACTCTGAGTTCAAAACCTCCACCTATAGGTAAACAGTAGAGCAGACTAGGTTCTTCAGCTCTGATTGGTAACCAGTCTAGAAGAAGGACAAATCTGAATTCAAAACCATATGTAATTCTGGGGAAGGATATATTATGTAGCTAACGAAAGGATGATGGAGTTTACAAAGACTCAGAGATCCCAAATTTGGTCAACCATGATTTATTGACTTATAAAAAAGTCCTCAAAGGAAAAATATAATAGTATATAGGTTACACTGGATTTGCAGGTAGTGTAACAGATATTGGCACAGAAAGTGGAATCAGCAATCCAAGTTCAAATTCATAGTCTGTAACATTGACTTTCATAGTAAAAGGCATGACCTCATCTTTTCTTCCCCCAACTACAGGTTACATAGACTGGGTTCTCTAACCTTGGGTGGTAATTGAAATTTCTGAATTTTAAACTGTGGAAAAGGCAACAGGAAACCACTCCACCATCTTTCCCAAGAATGCATGGAAATTTCCAGACAATAAAGAAAAATTTGTGGTAAGTCATGATCTCCATCATTTTGAATAGACAAGGCATTATAAAAAGGAAAAGGAAAACGTGGAGAGTCATGAACACCTACATCTTGAATGGACATAGCATTATAAGAAAAAATAGGTGACACTCATATTTAAAATAACTTAATCAAATTTAAAAGTACATACTGTATATACTTGAGTATAGTGATATAATATATAATTTTGTATAATTTTATATATCAACAAACAGTATTTAGAAAAATATGACAAACTGGAAAATTTCTTGTGACACATTTCATCCATTAGGATTTCATCAAACTGGGTTTTGTTGATGTTGCCACGTCCACATATGCACATGAAATGAAACTACCTGTGTCTCTCATTTTGTACACATGTGTAGATGTAGCAACATCAACAAAGCCCAGTCTGATGAAATCCTAACAGATGAAACATGTCACAAGAAATTTTCCAGTTTGTCATATTTTTCTAAAAATTTGAGTATAGTGCAAATTTTTATGATCATTTTTTTATGCAAAATAATAGGGGGTCACACTATACATAGGTATTTTTTTTGAAGAGATTAAAAATCGTGCATTTTAAGTGATTGGCTGTACTATACATGAGTACATTTTTTCTGGAGGGGTTAAAATTTATGCAAAAGAATGCAGGGGTTGCACTATACATGAAGTTGGCTTATACCCAAGTACATATGGTAGCCAAATTTCTTTTAGTGCAAAATATAAAATTTATACATGTACTGATGCCTACTTAAGAATATGTTTTTAAAATGATATAGAAAGAGTTCTTTTCAGCATAAAATTAGTGGAAATCTCATTTCTCTAATATACTTGGTGCCTTGACAAAATTTTTAAATAGTACTAATAACAAAATGAACAAGTATTTACATGTATGTACAAACATGAATGAGATAAAGTATGTCAATTGTGAAAGAGTAGCAAAGAAGAATTTCACAAGTTTACTAAGAACAAGTGTTAAAAAAAAGTTACTGAAAATTGAAAGATGATTGTAAATATGAAATTCAAGTTAACTATCCCGAAACAGCATATATAAGAATTTCATTCAAAATTTAAAGTGTGTATCATGACTTTGTGGATTTAAGTGTGCCCATGCAGGGTCATGAAACAACTGCCCAGCCAACACATTCAATATTGTGCACAAACAATGGGCATCAAGACAAGATCAGCAATGGTGAAGCAAGCAGTAATAAAAGCTACAAGACAGATTTGAATGAAACACAATAAGACAACAGCACAAAAAATGTAGAGATTATTCAGTATTTAATCATACTGAACAATGTTAAGCAGCCATAACACTTCCACTAATTTTCAACTCAAACAAATTCACATAAAGCCAAAAGATATAACCTGACTTAAATGAAAAAAAAGAAGAGTTACAAAAAACAAACTATTTCTTTCTGAATTTCTGGGATGAGGAGTTATCATTATTTATACACAGGCTATTGTCTTAATTTTTATTGTTATTATTACAATGTTTCAGCCACTGTGGCCTCTGGCCTTCATTAGGTGTTTGCCAATCCAGATAACATTTAGGGAATTTCAAATTAAACAACTATCTACAGAGCAAATTGTTCTTGTTTCACTGCCCAATAACTAAACAAGATAACTCTAAACATAGGCAGAGGAATGGGAACATTGTGCCCCCATAAATTAAATAAAGGATTAAGTTTGAAATTCCCTGAAGGTTACCCAGATTGACAAGCACCTGATGGAGGACACAACAGTCAAAACATTGTGATAACAACAACAAAGATGAGGACAAGAGTACACATGTAAATAGAAAACAAAGAATTCTTCAAATATGGAAGTGTGATGATTGCTACAAGCAAATGATAAGCAAACTGATATTTGATGGGTTTTTTTTTTCTGTAGCATCTACTGTTTAGCAAATGAATAGAATATGTGATGCTATTTCTGTTTATGCAATGATGATGGTAATAGCAATAGCAACCGTGGCGACAACAATAGCAGCAATAAATAGGAAACAAAGGCGAGAATGGTAATGAGCAAGATAGCAGCATACCCACTCCACTCTCAACACTGTCGATGTCCAGCTTTGGGTTGTAGCGGACGATGTCTATAAAATCAAACTTGCGTGCAAGCTTCGGACTCCTCTCTTTTGACGTGCTGCCACGCAAGAAGTCAAGTACCCCCGAATGTTTCCGTCCTGTTTGAGAGAAGGTAGTCAAACAGAACAGAAAAAAAGAAAGCTTTTACTCTATTTAGAATGGCAAAGAAGTGGGAGAAAAAAAAATTGAGGCAGAAGCAAATAAAAAAAATATATCTAAGTGAAATCATAAAGTCCAAAATTGCAGCATGGGGTGGGGAGAAAAAAAAAGAAAACAGAAAAACCAAGATTAAAAAGTCATCAGTTTACAAACAAACTTATACATATAAATGGTATTAAGTCCTTATCAATATCAGTGTGGCTTTTTGAAGTAAAAACAAATTGCTTCAAACACAAGACTAGTTTTTAAAAAGATTTGTTTTTTAAAGCCTTAAAACAAAATTCTTTTTTGAAATATATGTAAAATTTGTATAAAAGTCTCTTTATCCATTTAAGTTTGCTTCATGAAAACATTTGTAATTATATTCATTAACAATGAAACAATAACTGTAAAATATTTGCTGGATTATTATTTTCTTCAAATTCTCATGTCATGTTTAAAGCCACTGATCAAAAATATCTATCTATACTCATATAAATATTGCAGATTTTACAAGTATACAAAGAGAATAGCTGTAGTAAATTAGATGGTTACAGAGTTACCATTATTAACTATAATACCTATTCATTCTTGAAACAAAAATAAAAAAAGCTGAATATTGAAAACTTTATAAATATACACATTAATTGCATGAGGCTGGTTTATGATAGAAGCCATATTTTAAACAAAACGCTGTATTTACAGCATAAATAAAGATAGAAAATTTACATTTTAAAATGAAAAAATAACAAATGCAATATATATTTCAATATGCTGAGCGTAAACTTTAAACTGAGTCAACAATTTTATCAGATGATCCACAAAATCTCATTTTAAATACACATTGTAAGCATTTTACACAAAATTTGCCTTTTTAGATATTTTCTTAATAATTTACTATTAACTCATTTATATATAATTCTTTGGCTTTTTGATAGAATTTTTATGATAAAAATGCTATAAAATTGTAATATTAAAGATGAGGTGAAGATACATTATTACAAAAACTAAACCTAAATTTATGAAATGCAAAATCTACTGCAATATCTATACAAAAACTCATTGTTTTTCTGTTTTAATATGTAGTTAAAAGAAAAAAAAACTCATTGGTCATCTTATGAGCAAGTTTCAGACTCCTGACTTGTAAGAGAACCAAAACAGGCAGAAAACAGCAAATGTTCAACATAAGCAAGATATAAAAAAAAACATCTTGAGGAGAAAGGTTATTCAGGTATGTTAAAAAAAATTTGCATCAGACAAAATATGTCCCAAAAAGCTGTGAAGCAAAATACATGTTTAATTAGACAAGGAATATGCAAAAAATGTTTTCAAATTAAATCAACAGAATTATTTACATCCGAATTGGGCCTGAGAGCCAATTACATTATGATACTAATTTTTTTTTAATTATAAAATGTTACATTTGATATTTATATCATTTAGTTACTTTTCTTTATTTTACAAAGCTTTAGAAATATTATTACATTTAAACAAATTAAAGCTAGCCATCATGCTAAACATAAAAACAATATAAAAGTATTCTGTAGCTTGGCTAATTTCCAATAAGTTTGTAAATTTCAATAACTTTATTAACAAACAAAATAATATATTCTATTGTCAGTATAATTTTTCAAATCTTTTTTTCTTACCAAAACATTGTATGTTTCACTGTTACAATTATTTTGATATTAAAATCATTACTACTTATATCAATGAATAATGTCCATAATATATTTTCAATTAAACAGGAAAAATTCAATTTATATTTTTTTAATAATAATAATTAAAAAATTATAAATTATTGTTGTTACTCATCAATTCTTACAGATAATTCTGTTAAAGAAAATACAAATTAAGTATTTGATAGAATAAAAATAAGGATTGTAAGTAATTGTAATAATAAAAATGGTAGCAAATAATTAATTTACCAACATTGCTTGGTAAATGTGGCTTAAATCAAAGGAAAACCTACTTTGAGTGCCCATATCATTAAATAATTACCTTGTTCTGGAGAGGAATTCAAACCCAAGTCTGTAGACTTGGGAGGATAGTTTCTGGAGGCATCAGATTTATTTCTTTGCTGATATTCTGGGCTAAAATGAAATGTAAACGAGTGAGGTTTTATTCTTTACAAATTCTATATTCAGTGATTCAATATAAACAAATCAATCTCATTTAAAAGTAGCACAAATCAAAGCCTACATTAAGAATATATCTTTAATCAGTTAATATTTTCACAACTAAGACCAGCCATGTAATATACACAATCAACTCATTCTCATATTCATATTCCATTAGGAAAGAAGTTCTACTGAGACAGCTTCTTCCCCAGAACAGTTACATTGTAGAACAAACTCCCAAGAGGATGCTTTCCCGATTGCTACAATTTTAACCTCTTCAAGTTTAGGGTTAACTGTCATCTATCCTATGTAGGCTCATAATATGCACCTCTTACTTCCACCTTATATAACTTTACAACAACCTCAATCAGTAACCCTCTACCTTAAGTGGCTCTTTGGTGAACAATAGTATAAAAATATCAAAAATATCCATTTTAAGTTTAAATCATGAAACATAAATGTAAAACTTTAAGAAAAATAATATAGCTGATCTTCTCTCACTAATTTTTCTATTTTATCTATGAATAATCAATTTCTTTTTTTTAATGGCATATAACACAGACATATTTAAAATAAAAAGACTGACATTTAATACAAAACAAAAACAAAAATAAATTAGTTGTTTACCAGTTGTCGCTCCTCAACTCATCAGAACTCAGTTGAAGAATAAAATAGTAAATGTATGTACCAACTAAAGAGAAATTGGAAAAAAACTAATACACCATTAAGGGAACAAATTTTCCACAATCACAGAATCATTAATCTTAAATGGAATCTGGGTTTTTAATGTATTTTTCAATAATAAATAACAAATTAATTATTTGATTTTTGTTTTAATTTTTTTTTTTCAATTCTTTCAAAACTTAATAACTATCTCTCCAATTTTGTTAAACATTTTAATAAATATCACATTAACAATAACATAACATAGTTAATTCCTTAAAATTTGTTTTTACAAATATTTGTAATTATTTTTCCTTTTAATACCTGAAAAAGAATTAAAAACAAAATATTTACATAAAAAAATGGTTAATTTGCAGTATAAGCATCAAGAGCCCAAAGTAATGAAAATATTCCATTATGGTGTGAAATTGTATGATTATTTTGAAAATGACATTAAAAGTTTTCACTCTATTATCGTTTAAGAGTTATGGACAATGTGAGTTCAACTTCTTTCACATTGTGTCGACAGAACAGCTGCCATTACTGGCTTTATTTACATACATTTGCCTCCAGTAATCATGTGCGGAAGCTTCACTTGTCTTGATTACTGTGCGAAGTTTAAAATGATTGCACAATTCCAAATATAGCATTAAAAATGAAAAAACAAAAAATAAAATCAAAATTACATGCCTGAAAGGATAAAAAAATGAAGTTTTCTTTTTTTTCAATGATTTTTTTTTTAAATTGTGTCGTGAAGGTTTCCTTAAAATCGAGACAATTAAAATAAAATAGAAATTACATGTCTGAAAAAAATTTAAAAAATGTTTTTCTTTTTTTCAATGTTTTGGGATTTTTTTTTTTTTTTTTGGAAAAAAGGTTCATGCATGACATTATATTTATTTAGAAATGCTTTCAATTATTTCTATAACAAATTTAAACCAATTTAATGCTAAGAAAAAGAATTCATTATTTAATAAAGCTTCACTTCTACAAAGAAACAATACTTTTAATTGGGAAAAAGGAATTTATACCAATTAAATAAAAACTATTAAGACGAGTATGAAGATACAAAAAGCAGTAAAAAGTCTGTTAACTAAGTAAGCTTCTAGTTATTACCACTCAAGGCAAACATATGTAAACAATGCCAGAAATGGCAGTTGTACAACATGAAAGAAATTGAACTGACATTGTTGATAAATCCTAAACAGGAAAAGAGCAGAAACTTTTAATGTCAATTTCAAAATAATCAAGAAATTTCACACCATAATGGGCTTTTGGTATTTATACTGCAAATTAACCAAAAGAAAAGAAAACTGGTTCATTGATTTTCTGAGAATATATTGTCTAGTCTATTTTTAAATATTTTAAAACTTTTCTAAGAAACTCTATGTAGTAAACAAGATGAAAGTCAGAAGGTCATGCCTCGGTCATGGCCACAGATCCATAGCTAAAGTGGGTATTTACCCAGCTTCCCTATGAGGCAGGATGTGGCACAAGGCCGATTTTTATGTGGGGTGATCTGAACTCAGGCAAAAATTCCCCGTAGACTCCGCATACATGGGTTCAGATTTGTCTACCTCCCCAGATGAGACTCTTCCTGTAGGCATAGCTTTTGTCTGGGCTCCTCTCTGCCTGAAAGCCAAGAGTTCAACAAAGCTGGAAAGCAAGTCCCAAAAGCAAGCAAGCCTAAGCTGGAAAGCAAGTCCCAAAACAAGTAGAAATGGGGAAGATAGACACTAGTTAATATCAAAATTGGAAGGGCAGAGAGACAAAGATCAAACCAATAAGTTTAACAAATTCATTTCCTTTAAGGCTTCACACAATTTACAAGTAAAAGATTCTAAACAACTTGTAACCTTGTGTTATGAATATGAAAGAAAAGTAAATTCTATCACATGCCTACCATACAATTTAGAAATAAAGAGAAAATTTTTTCCAAAACCACCATTCTATGCTCGACTGATTGTCTACTCTGAAGCTTACTGTCACACAGCGATTCTCCTGGACTAATAATTGCATCATCTTCAGTGTTTCACCATTGTAAAAGAAATTTAAATTTTGGAATGCAAATAAGAGCAGATTTCCTCTTCTGGAACAGATTGCCAATAAGGTCATACAGATGCCTGTTACCAGTGTAGATGCTGAATATTCATTGTCTCATTATAAAAACATTTACTCAATAAACAACATGAAAGTCTTACCCCTGAGAACACCAAGCAACTCACAGTGTTGTATTACAATGGAGATTTAGAGAAGAGATTAAAAGATTAAATATTTCCCAAATTAAGAAATTAGCAATTTTAAATTTGAGCAGTATTTCAACTTGGGATAAGTTGTTTTATTTAAATTTTGAATTAATGTCTACTAATTTGTTTTTTGATATTTTGTCGCAAAGATTCAGTTATTATGGTTAATTACTGATGTGTAAAATTTTAGTCAAAATGTTTGACTTTATTCAGCTATTTATTATTGAGATCCAAGTTATTTGCTGTTGATACTTTAAATGTGATTTTTTATATTATGAATCAATCTAAATACTTTTACTTAAAAAAAACAAAATCAATTTGAATGTGTTCATAAAAAGGAAGCTCTGATTAAAAGTTCTACCCAAAAGATAATTATGCACTGTAACATTCCACTGTTTTATTGTCTAGTCATTTTACATTCTTTTTATTTTTACATATAATTTATTTTTGGACTTGGATTTTAACATTTAAAAAAAAGATTTGTAGATATTTGCTATTTCTTTATATGCAATAAAAATTTGAATTATGTTTTGGTTTTCAGTTTTAATAATAATTATAGCATAATTCTATTGCAAATTTCTCATAGATACTATAAAAACAGAAAAAATGAAATTTCCCAAAAGTAAAAACAGAAAATAACAGAATTTACCAAATGTGGAAATGGAATCAAGGAAAATTTGAAATGGAAAATCATGGGCTCTACACCATTATTAATAATAAACTAAGAATGGAATATCTACAAGATCACATTAAGTCCTAGCAGTTATTCCATCTGTTTACACAAGGAAGGCTGCCCGGACTTAATGAAAATTGTCTCAAGGACTTTAAGGTAGAACTCAGAGTTCCACTTTAAAGTCCTTGAGACTATTTTCAAACTGTACACTACTAATAATGGTATATTAGTTTTTCTGTTATCTTAAAAAGATTTATTGTATTGGTACAAACATTTACTATTTTATTCCTCAATCGAATTCTGCCAATTGTTTTTTCATATTAAATATCAGTCTTTTTTTTTCTTTTGTTTTAAATACATATTTTAAATATGTCTATGTTATACACTATTATTAAATTTTGCAAATGAAATTTAAAATTTTTTTTAGTTTATAATTTCTTGTCTATAAATTTGAAAAGATTTATTTTCATTTTAAACTTTGTTTGGAAAACGAAACTCATTTATGTTGTTATCACAATATTTTGGCCAATACATTCTACAACTGTCTTCTAGTATTGTGTGTGACAGAAATACCTCCCACATAATGGTAAAACATTAGCTAGATGAAGACACCACTGCCACTAATGTCTTATCATTATGTGGTAGATATTTCTTTCACACCCTGTATAAATAACATCAGATTCTCTTATGCAACTCAATGCCTTCAACAATAAAATTTGTATTATCCAACTGATGTTGATGAAGGTTTCAGGATATACATTTTTCTTTTCTTTTCTTTTTTTTTTTTTATCATTTCACCCTAAGCAAGGTGGAAATGCCACTAGTACACACAGGGAGTTACAGAGAATGAAGGTAGGAGAAAAAGACTGGGTATAAGGTAAACCGAGGAAAGAATAAAAGCTGAACATGGTTCAAGATAGAAGTTATGAGAACAAAATATTAATGTATTAATATCATCTTATATCTATTTTTATTAAAATATTCATAACTTGTTTTGATAGGTGTCAGTGTTAGAAAAATGAAATATAAATTTTTATTTATAAATAAATCCAAAACCTACAAGCCAGAGAAACATAAATGTTTAACACAATATCTAATATACTTAAATAAATTATCATTTTATTATTTTATAAGTTACTATGAACTCCTTGACATTCAATAACTTTCATTAGTATTTTGATCACCGATTTTACTAACTTTTCTACTTTTTAAACATTAACATTACTTACAGCAATTTTTATTGCTTCCCAGAAATCCTCTTTACTTGAATATTGTTTGATAGATCAGTTTTCTATTGGACTAATATCTGAAGAAGCTGGAGACCATTCCATTAATTTTTTTGGCAAGGTGGGCAATAGTTAGTTTTGCAGAAAGTGAAGCAGCATTGTTTTGCATGAATATGAAGCTTAAAGCTTTCTTCCTGTAACTTGTACCACTCAAAAAAAAAAAACATTTTATCAACAAACTTAATTCGCTGCATTTATCTTGAAACCATCAACATTGAAAGGACTATAATTTTCTTGCTTACAATACTCAAACCACTGCTCTGTGGAACTGACTCCCAAGAAGTTGTTTCCCCGATTACTACAATCTTAACCTGTTCAAGTCTAGAGTTAACCATTATCTTCCCCATCTGTTCGTATAAACTACCTCTTAATGTAACCCTCTACCTTGAGTGGCACCCAAGCTTTGTACAGAGTGAACCTCACTGTAAAAAAAAAAAAAAAAAAATTACATCACTTCCACTATTGTCTGCTAGACCATGTTGATTGACTATATTTACTTGAAGGACCCAACCTCTAAGCCAGCCATGAGGTCCCATCCACTGTTGTTCTACATTATTAAACATTACTATTGAGAAATCAGTTCTCATGTACTCTTCTTTAACCAACTTATGCATTTGTCTTTGTGATGTTTACTTAATGGTGGTATTTTTGGTTGTATTTATGTCATTAGTCAATGTTCTTCATATTCTGCATCTTTCCTTTGTTTGTGATACCAACTTCTTGAAATATTTCCTTGCTAGTCAATCCATTTTTACTGCTTATTACTTTTTTAATTTTTCTCAAATCACTTTCTGGGACATTTTGAAAAACAGTTTTCTTTCTTTCTTCTTTAATTACCAATGTTTTCAACTGCATTTTTTTAATGATCTCTGTTCAACTTTTTCCAAAGTTGTGTTCCTCTAAGTGACTTTACAATATTTTCTTTAGAAGTGGCAATCTTTATAAATTTGAAATTAAAAATTAACTACCAATAACTTTGCTATTATATGTTTGTTTATAATATGATGAACAACTCCTGAGTTGCATAATAAAATCTCACACTACCAAATAAGTTATTTTAATCACATCAGCTGAAATTCACAGTTATCATATAAATATGCAATTAACAACATCAGTTGGTTAAAACCAATTTTATTGTTAAAATATTGACTTATATAATGAAATCTGGCAGTTTATAATTCATAAATTTTGTAAAAAATAAAATAAAGAGGACTGCACCTTTCCTTGCCAATTATACACTGAAGGTGGCTGTAAAATTTATCAGCCAAAACACTTAAGTAATACAATCAACAACACATAAGGTTTTTATTACCCAAATAAATTTTAGCATTTCTTGAATAACTATTAGCTCAGATATAAGATTTCTTAGTTCAGGATTTAATACTTTTGAGTTCAATACAGTTATTAAATGAGCAAGAACTAAGCACTACAGATCAATTATTATCTTCAAGTAATAGTTTACTGATTGATCAATGTGTTTTTTAAGGATTATCAACCCCTTTGTTGGTTATTTAAAGCCAGAAAATATTTTTAGATTGTAAGATTTTTTTCTTGAGATAATAATGGTTTAGTGACACAAGTTTTACTAATTAACCCATAGCTGGGAGGAAAAGAGGTGGATTCATACCTTTGCCAAGGGTTTTTGCATGCAAGTGAATATAATGAACACAACAGGAATTTGAACTTGGCTCTCTGATTAACAACTCTGAGCCATTATCCATTGCACCACTCACACATCCAAACTTACAGCATCTGGTTTTCTAAGTGGTCACCCATCTTGGTACTGACCAAGCTCAATGTCGCTTAACTTCAGTCCAATCTTCAAGTAAAATTTCTCTTTCATTTATTGGTGATTATAATTGATTACTATCTTTAACTAATAAACCCTTAACAATGTAGATTTTTCAAATGTTTTCATTATTATAACAAAAAGTCTAGTGGTAAACTATGAATTACTTTGCCACAGTTCCAAATAAATTCATTTAAGGTAACCATGTTCTTAAAATAGCCTTGCCAGATTCATGGGGGATGTCATGCATGGTATCAAAATCATTCAGAAATATCTAAACTGTCTGCCATATACAGCAGCTTTCTAAGATCAATGATTAAAAATGGTTTCAAGCAAATGGGGCATATAGGTCTTAACAAGAACAAGCCTTCTTTGAACCTCATGGACTGGCACTACATAATAACAAAGAACTGCACCAAATAATAGAAACTACATCACTTGACTTTCAAAAGCAGCAACAAATAAAATGGATTGCACATGGAACTCAAAGAGAAAATATTGACATAATAAAGATGTTGATGTTCCACATCAATGCAAACAAAAGGTTAGGAAAGAAATCTCCAGCAATACTGAAAAGAGTGATAACAGTGGACATGAGAAACCTATTTTGCTGAAAAATTGTTTAAATAGAAAGATTTTATAAATTTCAAGCAAAAGTAGTACTGGCTGCTTGGTCAATGAATGTTAAATGTTTACTTAGAAGGAAATGGTTATTAGTATCATTAACAGTGTTAAAATAACATAGAATATCAAAATAACTACCTGGGTGTTGGAGATTCCTTTTGCATGGAACCAAGCTGACTCTGAATCTCTTGCAGTTGATTGTGGTAATCATGGGAGCTGATAAAGTATAAATTTATAACTTTTGATCATATTCCAGTTTTTAGTACAGTGAAAAGAATTTACACAATAATATCTTTAAAATTTTTATATCATGAAAAGATTTAGAAGCAAAATACAATCTGACAATAAAAACTCAAGTTTTTATTGTCAGATTGTAACAAAAATGTCCACATTATGGAAACTTTGTAGATCATGTATCACTTAACGACCCTAGCTAGCTATCAAAACTGCTAACAGGCACAATTCTTAAGTGCAATCTTATTTTCACACTCATCATATCTACTTAGTCTATATCACACTTTTGTTAATTAAATAATAATAGTACTTGTAATTGGCTAAGTTTCTGGAACTAAGAATTTTCATTATTTGAAACATTTTCTTTTTACTAGTATATTTCTTTTTTTCCTTTTTTTAAGGTTGTGCCCAAATCTACTGTTTCATTCCAGATTCTCACAGTTTAATTTGAAGAATTGGCCTAAAGTAGTAAAAGAGAAAAAAAACAACAAAAATGAAGATATTAGTTAAAAAAAAGTGCAAAGCTAGTCTCACTCCTCTGTTATGTTTAACTAGTAATTTGCTTGAAGATAAGTTTACAAAAGTTATTTTCAGGAAAATTACAACATGGAACAAAAGAGTCGATACCAGGAGGAGCCAAACAACAGCTCACAAGCCACATGCGGATCTTTGACCTTTAAAATGTGGCTTGTAGAAATATTTCGGCTGAGTTCCTTTTCATCAGTTAATATAAAAAGGTAAATAAGAGAAATTTCAAACTTTACAATTATTTACTGGGTATGAATTGCGACAGCATTGGATTAAAACATAAGTTTAATGTTAATACGTATGTAACAAAAAAAAAAATTGTAAATTTTGTTCATTTCTCTTACAGCTCTCAAACATCTGACCTTTATCGTATACGGCTCTTACATTAAGCAAGTTTGGCCACCTCTGGTCTATACTATAGAATCAATTCAGATATTTTTGAAACTTAATTTTCTGTATCAAAATATAAAATTCATCCATGAAATAAATATTATCAAGCACTCACCTGAGAGCATAAGCAATGATAGAGCTGGGTTCTGTATCGTAAACAATGATAGGGACACGTTCACATTTGGAAAGTAAAGGATGTTCAAAGGGATCACTAAAGATAAAAAAAAATTACATCATTCCACTTACACAAGCAAATATGATATAACAATATATAATTTTGTATAATTTTATATATCAACAAACAGTATTTAGAAAAATATGACAAACTGGAAACTGTTTTTTGTGATGCGTTTCATCTGTTTACATGAATAAGTATTCACTAATTACTCTGTTATAAAATTTCATTGAAAACATCAATGTGATATTAGCTAAGAGTTGATATATTAATGTTAACATGTTGATCATAAAAAGCTAACTTTCATGATTTGCGAATAAATAGATAATGTTTATACAATTATTGCTATTAAATGGTACTATTGGCTCCAATTGGTTCAAAGACTTTACAATAGAAGTGCATTCAAAAAGCTTTGGTCATAAAAAAAAAAATCAATTTTGTACATTTCACAAATTTTAAAAACACTCCCCTTGCGAGTTCATACACTTCTCCCAAAGGTTCTGTCACTGCTGATAAAACTTCTGGAATGCTATGGAGCTCTATGATCACTTTTCTCATAATCTCCTTTCACAACTGGGGGTGGGGGGCAGAAGTCACATGGTACCAAGTTGGGAGAGTAGGGAGCCTGTTGGACAAATGGTGCATTGTTCTTGACCAGAAAAGCTTGGAATATGTGAGCAGAATAAGTGGACAAATTTTGACAAAATTCTTCGCATGCACAAATCCTCCATTAAAATGGAATGCACTGATCCTGTGCTTATTCCCACTTCATGAACAATTTCCCAGATTGTTACACCAAACCTTTTCAATCAACTCCTCTTTTCAGCTTATGGATGGCCTACCAGTGTGCCACGCACTCCACTGCAGTGCAACCATGTTTGAAATGGTTGTACCACTCCTCGATCTGAGTTTTACCGATGACATCATCACCAAAAGCCTGCTGAATCTTCTGAATTTTTTGAACTTGAGTATCACCAAGCTTTTGACAAAACTTCATGCAATATCTCTACTTGATTTGTTCAGTCATCTTGTGTGAAAACAAAAATCAAACGAGCATGCACTACATGTCTATACTCTAAGTGTAACAGCTGGAAACTTGCATCCTACCAGTGTGAAAATTTTCATGCATACAAAGGAAGGGTGGTGTCATCTCTCACCCAATTAGCTTTAGCAGGAAAAAAATATTTTGAACGCATCTCATTTAAATATTTTTGCATCATAAATACAAAGAGTATGCAATCATTCAAAGAGGATAATAACATTGTTTCATAATGACAAAAACAAAATGAAAGATTTTTTTTTTTTTAACAGATATTTTATTGGATACTGTCTTTAAGCCACACACATTAAAAAGAAAAAGTGACTAATAATTTTGGGAACTTTTTCACAATTAAATGTTACTACCATATTAATTCAGATCCACAGGAAACATGTAAATGATCTCTTTTTGATATCTTTTTTTTTTTTTTTTTTTAACAACAAAATCTTGGGTATTTGCTGGAGAAATACTATATTTTAAAAATGTTAGAATTTTGATATTGTGACCATTTTTTGGGATAAGATTAGTAAGCTGTAACAGTCACCAAAGGGACTGGTATACGTGTTCCCAAGTTTAGAGACTTTACTACTAAGTAGTAGCATGGTGGCAGTTGTAATAGGGTTAAAATTATGAAAATAATTTTTTAATAATCCATAAAATTATATAAAATAGACATTTTTCACATATACTCAAAAATGTGTTTAATGATTATTTTTGTGAACCTGCTACCATGTCATCTTATATGTATAGGGAGTTACCACATGTTCATTCTTTAGCTACAACTTGTCCACAAGGCAATACATGTGTTCTTTAGCTATAGCCAGTTGTTCGAAAGTGCATACAGTAAATTATTTTCTCTCTACTACTCAGTCTGAAATTCTCTAAGATACAATGTATTCTTTTCATTTTTGAATTTGTTTGAAATGTATTTTGTTTATCCATTTCCCTTTTCTGAGAGATAAAAAGGGTGTTCTAATAACTTGGACTGATTTTAAATGTGAATTAAGTTTAAGTGTTTAATGATTTATTTTTTCTTTCAGATTTACCAACTTAAGTCTTTGGCAATTTCAACCAGGGAAACATTAACAATGAAGCAATGTATTAAAGTTATTGAAGCCTATTATGAAAATAGACATTCAAACAGAAATGCATTTTGTGCACTTCGCAATTTTTTGGGTCAATATAATTGACCAACCAAGAGTACAATTGGAAATGATGTAACATTGTTGTGGGAAGGTTCAATTCCTGTGCGTGATGACGAATAGAGGTGTCTGGATTTTCGGTCACATTCTCGTACACTGCAGCAATGTTTTCAGCTGAACGACATAAACGAGCACACAATAGTGTTTTCACATCAGCCACCGACCCAGTTTGTTTCCAATTGCACTCTTGAAACTTTAACACATTGCTTGATTGTTAATCTTTCCATGGTTGAAATTGCCAAAGACTTAAGTTTAAGCGTCTAATGATTTTTTTCTTTTTTTTCAGATTTAACAACTTAATTCACATTTAAAATTGGTCCAAGTTATTAGAATGCTCTTTGTTATTTGTTTCTAGTTTTCACAGTGTATTTCTGAATAAAATGATACCATCAATATGAGGCATGGACCTTTTTCATTGAGACTGGTGGACAGCTACAAGCTTATAAATGGATATTTTTACAAAAAGAAATTCATTAATGAATCGCTAAAAATTATCTATATCTTATATATCTATAGACATAATTCAATGGAAACAAAAAATCATAGTGAAGTATTTTTATCTTATTTCTTTATACAATAACCAGATCAAAAACTTAATTCAATAAATGCTATTATTATTGCTGCTAAAACAGTAAATTTGTCAGTAACTCACAATGGCATCTTCAGACTAGCAAAATTACCAGACGAGGATCGGAAACCAGGCAACAGACTCAGCATTGTCCGTTTCTTCTCCTGCTCCTCAGCAACTTGTTCTTCAGTGTTATCTGAAAATATCCAAAGACATTAAAAACACAAATATTAAACATACTTCCATATGATGGATTTAACTAAAAAAAAAAAAGTTTTCTTGGTGATATTTACCTTATGTCCTGACCACTAACAACTCATTTCTTTTCAAATCTTCAATACATAACAAAATGGATAGAAAGCCAAAATATGCTAAAACAAATTTTAGACCCCAAATTGCAAAGCCATCTGAGGTTTTTAAGATGCAATAACATTAAGGTCAAACCTAACTTTTAAAGACAAAACAAGAGAACAATAGAAATAAGCTTTAAGGCATAAGTGCAGGAGACTAAGTCAATGTTAGCTTGTCTTTTGTCTTTAGATGTGGACACTTTTTTCACTGAACTTCATCCAAAATCAGTAACATATTCTGAAGTTACTTTTCAATACATTATTATTCAGAGCCAACCAATTCATAGCAGTCTTAAAATTAGAAGATTATTTTAAACTTCACCCAAATGATTTTATTGGTTATAAGGGGGTATGGTTCCTGCAGAGTAATTGTCCATGGTTAAAGTGGATTCAGCAAAAATGATCAACAAATGGAATTGGAATTGATAAAGTTTTCAATAAACAATAACAAAAGAAAGAAAAAGAATATGGCAAAGTAATACGAAGCAAACAATATACACTACAGTTCAAAAGTTTGAAGCCACCCTCAGAATTAGCATAAGATGAAATTAACAGAAGAGGGAAAAAAATGAAAAAGAGCCCTTAGAGTCATTGAAAAAAGAATGGAATCAATTATCAAACTTATACTTTAAGAAACTTTTGCAACAAATGCCAAAGATTTGTGCTGCAGTAATCAAGGCTAAAGGAGGATATTTTGATGAGAGCAAAATTTAATCATAAAATATGTTTCTCCTTTTCATTATAATAATAAATAAAGAATCATGTCTCACTTTTTTTAACCATGTATAATAATTTTTTCTTATTTAAAGTACAAAACAACTACTTTTGGAGTCAATTAAAAAAAATACCAGGTGTCAACTCAAACTTTTGAACTGTAGTGTATATGCAAAGCAAAGGCAAAGCAACAGTAAGAAGTAAAAAGTTCCCAAACTAAGAATGGTGTTAACATACAAACAAATGATCACAGTGTTTTGACTTCAAGACAAGAAAGAACAAAAATATGAAAGATGAGACCAATAAGTGGTCTATCATATTGAAGAAATCCCAGCATGCATTTGTACAATTTTTCTATACATTTGGAGTGGCAGATAT
This sequence comes from Acanthosepion pharaonis, assembly GCA_903632075.3. NCBI lineage: Eukaryota > Metazoa > Mollusca > Cephalopoda > Sepiida > Sepiidae > Acanthosepion > Acanthosepion pharaonis. The sequence continues at coordinate 928,246 of CAHIKZ030005467.1, read as the reverse complement.
TTTTGCAGTCATTTCTACAAGAATAAGGATTGGACCAGTTAAGTTGCTCTTCTACCACATTTAGCCGTGTGGAGGGTCCCATACTAACATTTTCATTGTATATTTTTTCATTATATCATAGGGTTAATTTTATTATAATGTAAATAAAAATCATTTATATTTTTATCCCCCCTCTCCACATGGTTGCAAATACAGGGAATTAGTTTAGGATCTCATAGAGAGTATGCATTGTTTTGGTGACCATGCATGGATGTGTATTCTGTATAAATGTGGTATTGTAGGGAAAGGTTTATTATAAGTATGCTTGGGTCAGTGAATATGACTAGTTAATTGAAAGTTAGACCAGTGATAAACAGCCTTCCCCATCTCCATTTTTGGCCTTGTGCCTCATTTGTATAAATTATATACAATAAATATTCATTTCTACAAGAACTGGAACAAACAGCTCCTAACTAATCCTTGGCAATTACTAAATTGGTTAGACTGTGGATGGCAATTATTATTATCATAAGCTGAGTTTTACTATCTGAAAATCTGATGTCATATCAAAGAATTTTAAATCATGATGAATTCCTGTTGTTATAACTTAAGTATCTAGGAGAAATCCCTGATTTTATATGGGCATTCATAAAAAGAGTAGATTTTATGAGCCCCACTTGGGCCACCCACCCAATCTGTTTATCTCAGATGTTATTACAGAAGCACATAATATTTTATACATTAGATCTGAACTGATTTATTCCTTTTAATGGTACAGTCTAATTTATAAAACACTGCATATAAAGAATGCATGTGAAAGATAATATTTCAACAAATCATTTTAAGAAATTCATATATTACTTAAAGATAGCTTACAGAATTGTAAAACACTATTATTCAAATTATATTTCATTACTTCTTTTAAAAGGAATAAGTAAAAAGTCAAATAAAGTCTCAGATATTTCTTTTCAATGCATTTTTATCAAATGTCAACACTTATCAATAAATTTTATTAGTCTTAAAAAAACATTTTAGGGAAGATAACTGAGGATATATTGACAAGCAGAAAATAATGCACATTTGTTCAACTTTATACAAATGCTAATTTAATGACATAAAAATGTTTGTCAGAAGTGTAGAATTTGGTATATCCTATCATGTAGCTTACATTTCCAGAGTTCCTTCTTTGTTGATCTACCTCGGGCCTCTTTATTGCTTCCAGAACCTCCTGGAGATTCCTGACTGTTAGGAAATACTTCATTTTCCATTGGGCTACTGGTACTTGGTTCGATCCAACCAGATGACAAGGAATCTTTACCTACTGTAATTAATAAGGTTAAAACCAAAAATAAATATTACAATAATGAAACTGTACAACAGAAGGAGGAATTAAAAGAAAGAAAAATAACTGTTTTACTACCAATTATAATTTTGAAATAAGATCTAGATTGAAGTCATTGAAGAAAGCTTGTTTGGGGTTTTTTTCAGATAGTCTACTTTAGAATAAAGTAGAATTTTTTTAAATTTCCATATTAAACAAATTCCTAGCCATTAAAAATAAGCAAGTACTAGTCATTCATTTTCATCCTTTATTTTTTTTTAAGTAAATATTTAATATTGAAAATTATTTTTCATATCTGACATAACATGGTGGATGTGTCACTTAACCCCAGGTTTTGAAATCTAAATTATAGGTTTATCAATAATAGCTGTTACTTTCTTCCAAAAATCAAATCTGATTCACATGAAAGTAATTTCCACAAGCTGTATGTGAATGCTCCAAATGCCCAAAACTTAATTAAAAATCCATCAGCTGTGCAAGTCTCTATACATATCTTCTATTTAATCACACACTCAAAAAAAAAAAAAAAAAAAAAAAATCCAGAATTTCCACCCAATAGCACCCACTCCTACCTAAAGAAACAAAATGAAAACTGGAGCTGATTTGACCCTCAAAAAGGACATAAAAGCTCATCAAATGAACATTTGGCAGTTAGAAATGCTCGTTAAAAAGAAAGACATCAGACTCAACCTGCTCATCAACTCCCTCACTGGATGCCTTTACAACTCCTCTTATCTCTTTTTTCATACAAGAGACATATAATCTGATTTTTCATTTATTGTATTTTATGTTAATACAATTGTTTATTGCTTTAAATTTTCATTGTTTCTTCTTTGTTCAGCCACCATACACTTAGTAACGCGAAAACAAATATTCAAAACATAACAGACAAAAGTATTCTTTTAAATCTATTTAACAAGAAAGCACAAGTCACTTTAATGTCTTTTTGATAGAATAATATAAAAACTTGCAAACTCAAAACATGTAAGCTGGTTGAGAATTTGAATTAAACCAAACAAAAAAAAAAAATAAATCCAAGCACCAACAAACAAAATTGATTCAAATATAGCATAAATGAATAATGGACACTTCCTGTAGCTCATGTGATAAACTATGATTCATGCTTTTAAAACAACAATCAATATGGTTAAAATTTGCACAAGGATAACTATCAAGGGAATAAGTTTATCTAATTTAATCTACAGGATTTGTATTGTAATTCTGTTAAAAATGCTACCAATATAAATTAGGGTTATATCTAAAAAAAAAAAAGTCAAAACAGTGTATAAGCATGTGCATTTGAACTGTGAAAAAAACTGTTCATGTCAGGGAAGAAAAGTTTCAGACTGACTTTTTTCCTCTAATTCAAAAGTAATCAAATTTCTCATAATATCAATGTTTGTTAGACATGCTGCATTAATTTTTCACTGACAATTAAAACTGATTCAACATACATTTTTTGCAAGTAACTTTCAATTATACCAACCAGATTTAAAAGCTTTCACAAATTATTTCAAATATTATTAGAATAATAAAATTGAACTGACTTCATGAAATATAATTTTGAGGATGAATTAAAAAAAATTAAAATCTTAAATTTCATTAAAATTGTAGAGAAAAGATTTGCAGCAGACTAAAGTTTATAGGACTTGTTCTGAAGAAAATAGCAAAGGAAATAATAACATAATTCATTAAATAATTGAAAACTACTACATTTCTTTAATAAAATTTACACAAGCATAAATACATAAAAACAAAGAAATTTACTTTTTGTAATTTTTTTGTGCTTTCCAGACATTGACGATCATTACTCTCCACAACTTCCTGCCCTTTGTAGCTTTTAGTAAAGTTTGTCTTTTTGCTATTTCTCCTAATCCCCATTCTAACAACCATTTACACAAGTTCATTAGGTAGGATATGCACTTTTCTCTATCCCTCCTGTCTTCAATATGTCCTGTGAGTATCAAATTTTCTAAGCCCTATTTCCTCATTATGTGCTCTAGAAATTTCATCTGCCTCTTTCTGATACTAAGTATAAGTAGCCTTTTTGGTTCCATTTTCTCTAAAATTTTGTTGTTGTTCATATGTTCAATCCATGGTATTCTCAGCATCCTTCTGTAGAACCACATTTCTGTTGCCTCACGTCTCCTCTTCATCTGTGAGGAGACTGTCCAGCATTCACTTTCATATAAGAGGACTGATATTACATAACATTTCAGTACTCTGTTTTTTGTTTCTAATGATATTTTCTTGTTTCTTAATACTTCACTTAGTTTTTGGAAGGCACCTTTCTCTATCCCAATGTGACACTATTTAGCTATGGTAATTAGTTAACTAATTAAACATAGAAATTAAAACAAGAAAATACTGGGAACGGAAAAGAAGATACCCCGAATTTTTTTTTTTTTTTTTTTTTACTTAAGAATAAAATTGAGTTACTTTCTCAAAGACCCATAAATTGGCGGAGACAGTGAACTGGCAGAAAGGCCATATGCAAGCTTTTGACAGTTGATTAATGGTGTTTGTAAAAGTGCTTGCCAAGAAAAATACAAGATTCAGAAAAAGGTTTTGAGATATCAATCAGCAGGCCATATGGTGATTATAAAAATTTTGGTATGAGAAAGTATTCCGAAATGATTTGCCGATACAGAATAGAGAGAATCAATATTAACTATCTTTCCAAGATATCATTTTTTTTTAAGTGCCCGCAAGTTGAAAAGCCATATGCACATTGTGAAAAATTTTGGCATGAGAAAATATTCTGATACAGGACTTTTCAAAAATGTTGTCTTCAGTACCGACACGTTAAGTAGCCATATGGTGATTATAAAATTTTGGCATGAGAAAAATATCTCGGAAGAATTGTGATTTGGGAGATAAGAAATTTAATTTCTCAAGAAGCCAAGGGTTCCAGTAAATGCTAACTTGATGAAGGGACCAGATAGCAGACTTTGACAATTGATTGATGGAGTTTGTAAAGAGTGCTGGTTAAGAAGACGCAGAGTGACCAAAAGATCTGAGATTTTAAGGGGCAATGTGTGATTCATAAAAATTTTTACCAATGGGAAAAAGAATTTTGTAAACAAAAAATTCTGGGTTATAATTTAAATGAGGCCAACTTAGCCATACCCGCACAGCCGGGATGCCATTGGTCGAGTGGTAGCAATGGTGATAGGTAGAGAGACAGGGAAGTTATTACTGCCTACTGAAGAGATTGGTACGAGGTATCAATGTGAGAAGGGGGCAGTTTAGGAGGATAGTTCTCCTCTAACCTCTCCTCACGGATGAAGAAATCCCCCCAAAATGGAAAGCTATTAATTTTTCTGACCTAACAACAAAAAGGTTTCTTGTCAGAAATCGGGATTTACCAAGTACCCCAGACTGCGTCTAACCCCACACAGGTTTTTGATCGGTATCCATATAAACAAACGTCCTTGGGCCATTCATTAGTGAGGCAGTCAGTTCGAGTAGCAGGAACCAGAGTGTTGCCTTGCAGAAGCTGACCGAGAGATTCCACGACCTCCAACTTTGCCTATCCTACCAATAGCAAGTTATACTGATGAACAAAGCTAAGCCAGCACTTAAAAACTAAACCAGTTGATGTAGAGGACCAGAACTTGCCTAAGAAGAGTAAAAGTGTCACACTCCGTAGAAAATGGGTTGGGAGAAAAACACACTCCTGTATATAACAGATGGATAAAAGTTAATTTGTTACTTTTAACATACTTGAACCTCTTAGGCTTTTATTTGCTTCTTTTTCTTTACACTTGTGCGATATCGCCTCCAGTCTAGACTCATCTTACACTACAGCCTGACACCTGATTGATCTCATCTACCTAAGATCAAAATCACAACGTGGGTAGATTAGACTCGAGATTGAAGCAATTACTTCGGTAACCAGACATTAAAAGTGAGCTGGGAACAACAGAGCTGGTGTTAAACCAGTTGCAGCTGGTGTGAAGCCGTTACCATCGACCGACCATCCCACTTGGTACTCTGACCAAAGGATTCCGCCGGGTAGCGACAACCACCGATCGACCGGGACACAGGCTGGTGGCAGCAACTAAGAGTTAACCCCAAAACACCAGTAGGAGAATTATTACAGTTTCACACCGTGACTGGGAGTTGACCACAGGTCGACAGCTCAGTGTCACACCAATGACCCTACAGATTTTGGTGTCATATTTTCTGTCCTCTGTTAAAACACTTCCTAGATATTTAAATTTTTGTACTTGCTTAATTTCGGTATCTCCAATTTGTAATTTGGATGTTGGGCTGTTCCTTTTACTGAAAACCAGACATTCTGTCTTCTGACAATTGATATTTAGTCCTTTCTTCTTGCTATCCTTTACTACCTTCTACAGGAGTTCCTGTAGTTTCTTTTCTATGTCTGCTATTAACACTGTGTCATTTGAATATATAATGCTGTTACAATTGTGACAATCAATAATGAATCCTTGTAGGACATCTGATTGTCTCAGAACTGCTTCACTGTGGAGTTTAAATAAGTCTGTTGAGAAGACACATCCTTGTTTCTAATATTCTTCCCAAATAAATCATGCTTACCTAGCAGTTCAAACAGTTCATTGAGACATACTTTAACATATGCTTTTGTATAATCTATAAAACATAGGCATACATCTTTTTGTATTTGTCCAAAGAACCAGTAGATTATTTAGTGAGACTGATATCAGTGAAAAAAAAGTCTGGATTGGATTTGATGATTTTAACAATTAATTTGCAATAAAGATTTGTAAAAAGAATTTTTGAGGATAAAATTGATTCAATATTTGAGAGGAAAATTACGCTTACTTGGGTATTTAATGGCTACGGTTTTCTAAAAGTTTCACTTAATACAATTTTCTAATTATTTTAATCCGAAATTTCCAAAAGACAATTCCATTAACTACACAATTAAAACAGGTATGAACTAGTCAAATTTTTTTCTCAAAGTTAATTAAATGATTGTTTTTTTATAATTCTGTCATTCATTATACATTGATTATTAAATAACTTGCAACAAAAACTGCTCATTTTAATGCATGTTCTGTAATTTTCAAAAGAATGATTATTATTCCAAGAATTATTCAAATAACTGAATTAATTCTTTTTTGCTAGATTTAGTGTTGCCAGATTTGGGCCAATTAAATGTGTTGGTTCAATCAGTACATTTGATACCATTTCTTTTCTGTTTGCTACTATTTTGTTGTAGCGCTATAGAGAAAAAGAAACCTTCTCTCTTTCCTAACATATATAAGATGCCTGAAAAAGATCATTGACTGAATTGCATAAAACATTATGGTAACAAAAAGTTTAGTAGTCTAAATAATGCTTGGAATCACAAAGTTTTGAATTTAATATTTTCAAAACAATTTCTAAAAGAATGTCAATTATGGCTAAAATAAATAAAAATATGCAAATAATTCTCAAATTTAAAACAAATATCTATGTGCATTTTATTTAACAATAACATGTGAGTTATAGAAGACAAAAGATAGATAGCTTTATAGATATATATATATATATATATATATATATATATGTATGTATGTATGTATATTCTCCATCTTAAGTGTCTGAGTTTTGAGATAGAAATCCTTCAGAATGGATAGAAAATAAATCAAAGATTTGTTTTTATCCATGCATTCTCCATGTCGACAGTATGTAATAAATTTGGGTATGTAATCCCGATAGTTATAACTGACATTTGGAAAAAAGTTATTGACATTTGGAAAAAAGTTCATGAAAGTATGTTTCAAAAATAATATCTGATGATGCCTTTCACCTATATGGCTTCATCAGATCAAAGATGAAAAATATGTTATGTATATGCATTTGTATGTGTTTAAATTAATTAAATCTTATATTATTTTTCATAATCTGGCATTGCTCAAGACTAAAAAAAAGAGAAAGAAAATGAGTGACTTTAAAAAAAAAAAGTTTAATATTTTATATTAAAAACAATTCTTTCATTTATTTCCTACCCATTCTGAAGGATTTCTATCTCAAAACTCGAATACTTAAGGCAAGAATATATATATATATGTATGTGTGTGTGTGTGTGAGAATAAGAAAAATATTTTTGATTGAGACATGTATATTTTTTTAGGTATCTAGAAAAATAACAAGATATTTTCATTAGTCACTTATATGAAACAAATTATAATTTAATTACCTAAATCTTTAATATACTTTAAAAATAATTTGGTACCTTGTTAAGGTTTTATAAGTATATATCACACAGTATATACACTAGTTGACAAAAAATTGAACCAAGTCATAATGGCAAAATATTAAACTTTTAAAGGTCTTAACAAATCATTGGTCAGAAAATAAGTAACAAAATATCTTAGCAAAGGATAACTTTTCTCTGTGATTTCTTTGCATGTTTAAATCTTGTGCAATACAAAAATAGACATGTTTGACAATGCATTACCCATGTAAGCATCATTGTATAAAAGACCATTACATATTTTCTATTCTCTGTACCTAGTAAAATTTTTGCACTTTAATGCACTGAATGCATTTTTTATGTTTGCATAACCAATTTATGCCTTAACCTTAGGTAACAATGTCTATTTACCTATCTATAGAGGTATGTGATTTCATGCATACAAATATATATTCATTAATTAATTAAATGGATTTGCAGGTAGTGTAAAAGTTTGTGTTCACTTTCATGCTAATGGAATGAATTTGTCTCTTCCCCCCACCACCAGCTAGGGATTAAATAACAAGGTAGACTGGGTTTTCTAAACTTGAGTGGTAACAAGTCTAAGAGAAGGAAAACTCTGTATTCCAAACCAGGAAGAAAACAATGGTAAACTACTCCACTATCTTTCCTAAGAAGGTATGGCAAATCACAAATAATTACAAAAAGGAATCTGTGGAGAGACATCATCATCTACATCTTGAATGGACATAACAATTGAAAAAATGATTAAATGCTGTTTAATTTACTCTATACATTTATGGGTAAAAACAAATTAAAATTAAAATATTAATGCCAAATAGTAAAAAACAAAAAAGAAATTGTCCAAATCCAATATGGCAAAATATTAAACTATCACTCCTGGTTTCATTTATAAGCTTTAAAATAATTGATCAATCAGAGACAGACCTGAAGTGTTGTAAGTCACAATGTAAAACAATATATCATGCAGGGATTCATGTTAAGAACCACGTACTTGGCTATCTGTAGCTATTCTGAAATTTAGAAAACCCTAAAGATAAGTGCTTTGAAACACCAGGTAATGCTACTGGGAAATGGATATGAGGCCTCAATATGCGGGGATGATCACTTGCAGAAAGTTTTTAAAAACAAAAAAAAACTACACAAAATCAGTCAGCAGAATTTAAAATTTCAGAAAACAAGAACAGCAAAGAAAGTTATCTAATACAGGCTTTGTCTAGGAAATATGTTAAAAAGCTATTGTAAACATCAAAGACAAAATGAAGTTCTTAGTAGAGTAGAGAAAATTTCATTCAAATTGATTCAGCACAGTTGTGTGGAGTGATTAATCAAGATTTCAGTTGTATAATTACTGATGCTCCAATTGGGGAGTTTTTGAAAACCTGGTGAGAAATTCAATAGTGAATGTATCTCAGTAAGTAAGAAGGCAAGAAGAGGTGTTATAGTGTGGGGAACTTTTTTAGCTGCTTCACTGTTAAGAAAACAGAATTGTAATTGTAGACAGGCTTGTTTCCCAAAATTGAAAAGTTGTTTTCTAAAGAGGACTATTCAAATGTTTTATTTTTCAACAAGACAATGTTTGTGGTCACACTGTAAAGAGCATCAAAAAGTGAAAAAAAGAAAAAAATCCTTCTGGTTCATTTTTTTTTTTTTTTTTTTTTTTTTCAGAGTCCAGATTTGAAAGCTGTGGAGAATATTTGGTTTCCCATTAACATAAACTAACTGGGGAAACTTTGGAGAAATATTGATTTTACTTTTTCTTTCATGCATTGTCAAGCATGTCTATTTTTGGAAAAATAATAACGCAGTGAATAAATAACAGAATAAGTAATTTTTTTTCTTTCATCAATTATTTTAAGTGATATGCATCAAGGTGTGTGTGTGTGTGTGTGCATTCATGTGTACAAACACTTAGAAGTTAGATGACAGACAACAAAAATTGACTTCCTTTCATAAATCTGAAGAGAAGTAATAATAATTAAAAAATTAAAATTTGCTCAAATTTGTTTTAAAAAAGAATTCTTTTTAATATTTGAATTTACAAAATGTCATCAAAATTCATAATTGAAATTTTGTACAAAATTAAGTCTAAAATTTGGGAATAACAAATTATTCTTAAGCTTGATATTTTCTAAAGTTCCAAGATGAAATTTTTCATTATTTCAAATAATCTTTGAACTATAGACTTTATTGTTACTGACAATATTACAGCCAATACATTCTTCATCCTTCCTCATGTGACTTTGTGCAACTAATAAAAAATGAAAAAGAAAAAAAAAGAACTACAAAATGGATTCTCAATACCATATGCAACATACACCTGAAGAATGCTCATGAAAGTATTGACAACAAAGATGAAGACAACAGTTCAAATAAGACATTAAATATTCTTATACATCTTATGTCCTCAAAGGTTTTTTTTTTTGTATTCAATGTTTGAAAATATCTTCTCCTCTGGGTAAAATCTTCAGAAATAAATAAATGAAAATCCTTTTGTGTGTTAAAGTTTATATTTTTTTAACAAAAACCTTTATCTTAAACTAAAGTTTTTGCATGGTTACAAAGTAAATAGTATTTTAAAAACATGGATAATGCTAAAACAAACATTAGAAATTTTTTTTTAATTTTTCATTGATACATCTAAAAATCAGATTCAATATAAAATTACACCAAAACAAGTATTCATAAGGTCATTTCTAGAAGTTAGATTGCCACCATGAAAAAGAAGTTTGGAATCAAGATGAAATCAAAGAGCATGCAAGTATATATACAAAAAGAATAGAAAACTGTATAATTCCCTAAAAAACAATTGCTTTTTTTTTCACTGTATTTTGTAGCATATATGAAAACAATGAACACACAGAGAAACATAACCCATGCAGAGATTTATTATAAACTTACATGAATGCTAATTGCAAAGTTTATAGAAACCCAAAATAAGACATTCATGTAAAATAGTTGATGTAGAAGTAAAGGTGTACATTACAAAGAGAAAATGTTTTGTTTACTATAAAACTAAAAATCAGTTACATATTCCCAGCATAAATATTGTAGTCAAAATGACAGCTATGCCCATGCCTAAAAGCTTGACCAAGAGTCGAATTGAACCTTGTAACATAACATGCAAGTAAATTATTTTGTGATGACAGCACCAATCCAGAAGAATTTCAACTACTTTTCACCAAAATAAGGATTCCGGAAGGAAATAACACTTATCTTTTCTCTTCTTTCGATATTTCACTTGCTGAGTGAGGATTTCAGCTATACAAAGCAGTTGGACAAATGGCATAAACAATATTTTACAAAAAAAATATGCTAATTGCAGCAACCAAGAATAACTGATTAACAAAGTAATTTAAGAATAGACAGAATTACGATTTGCTATTGAATGAACCATTTTTAACTAGAGTCTTAACAAATATAATATACATGCTCACATTTATTAAGGTTTCAATAGTCTTTGTCCTAATTTTTTATCAAATAAATGATTATTGCTAACAAAGACTAATAAATGATTATTACTAACAAATCGAATAAATCATTATTAATAAGATAGTACAACATACAACAGATTACATGTAGATGCCTAATAAACAGGAGGTCATTTGGGGGGGGGGGGGGAAATTTACAATCCCAATCTCCAAGACTATTAAGACTGTTCTGTTTATTAATTTAATATTTCTTTTCCCTTTATACATTAAATGATTTTCTGACACCACCTTCTATTAAGCCCTACCACTATTTATTACATATAGAGAAAAATTCTGACAGCCTCTCAATTGTTAACCCTACCATAACCACTAATGTATTAGGTACTGAAAAGTATTGGTTTCATGACAGGTAAAAAGTTTGGGAAGATGTGACTGAATATGTAATACTAAGTAGAAATACTAAATTATATTGTTCTAATTTTAATTCATATTCCAATTCAAGGTAATTTTACTTTCAAGCAAATAACTGCAAATTAGAATATTAATTATTAGTATTATGATATCCTAATATGATCTATTTACTTCTGAATTACAATTTGTTATTAATTTATTCTTATCAATACATTTTATAATCCAACAATCATAAAAACAGCATTTTGTACTATAGTTTGGTTATATCTAGTGACATGTCTAAACTTAATGGAGCAAATATAACAATAATGTTTTATTTTTTTTAGTGTTTACCAAAAGAAACCTATATCACATGTTGACTACAAAATGTTTCTAAATAAGTTTGAAAATCAAAAATACAAAATAAAAACTATGTCCTTTTGTCCCTTTATTTCTTTTAAATACAAACATGGTACAATCAAAAATATATTAAAAACAATTTTTTTAAAATAGTTATAAAAGAGTATTTTAAGATGGACATTCAATAAAATTTAAGCAGTTTGTTTGGGCTGCAATTTTTACTGTAATTTTTTCATACAATTATAAGGTTTTTGTCTTTTTTAATTATAAAATATCTTCATAAAATACCAGATTATTGATTAAGATAACATAATTTATATTGATGAAAAAAAAAAAAATAAAAAGCACAGCTCCAAAACAAACTTTCTGAATCATGGCAACAATAATTTTAGTCAAGGTGTTTAAATAATATTCACATCTTGATATTTGCATAACAAAGAGAAAAATTTTAAAAGTATTTGTTAACGATGAAAATATACAAAATACAAAAAATTTCATCAATGAAAGAAAACAAATACAATCGACACAGAAATATTAATAAATTTTAGCTCTTCGTAACATCAGTTGTAAGTTGTCTCCCCTTAATAGAGTGATGAAATCAATTTTTTCATTTTTAAATCAAGAGATAAATTATATTTTGCTTTTGCTAACACTATTTCAATCCGAAAGCATATTTGTATTGCAGACGTTATTATCATTTCAATTATCAATTTGATAATTTCAATTTAAAAAAAAAAATTGGCATTGAATGAACCATTACAAACATATTTATTTGCAAGTTGCTATAGTTATATTTATTTGCAAGTTGCTATAGTTATAATAAGCAGGTCTTTATATTGAAAGGCTATTTTTCTAGCAGACTGTGTTATCAATCCTTTCAGATATAAAACTGATACAAAAGAAATATTTTTTGTTTTTTATTTCCTGATTGTGCTTGGAGAACAATAAATCTCTTCTCTTCTTCTTGGAAGCAACCAAAGAGACATTATCAGATCAAAGATATAAATGGATAAGTTTAATAAAAAAAGATACTGTGCCTTACATAACCATGTACATTTATTGACTAAGTTCCCATAATTTTTTAAATATATCTAACAACTTTTGCTATTTATCACTCATTAGATAAACCACATAGTTTTTTTGATCTGATTAAGAGAAAATGACAATAATTTTAATAAATGTTCATCATTATTTTCCTATAGAAATCAAGATAATAACTGACATTTTTGCTACATGCTCATAACATGAACAAATAGGATAAAAAGTTATATTATTGAAAGTTAAATAATAAAGGGAAACCACTTTGACTAGGCAATGACTTATAAAAAAAGAATTTAATTAGTGCATGTTTATTACATACCAGTTACTTTTTCCACCAATTCTGACTGGACAGGAGTTGACTGAACCTGTTCATCTCTGTTGATGGGGATTGGTTCTGAGATCACTAACAAACCAACAAACAGACACACAGGTGAAGAGGATCAACAGAAAGAAAAATACAAAAGTAGCAGCAGCAGTAGCAATTCAAGCAACCAAACAAAACAATTCACAGCATATGATGCCATGCTTGATATAGACATGCAAAGCAAAGGTGCTAAATGTGACTGATTTTTACAAAGGCTCATAGTGTTTAAATAAACAACAGGTTGGGTGAAAATTAAAGTCAGTTTTAATTTATCATTTCTTTGGTAAAGAATATGAAAAATACTTGAGTGGATTTCATTAAAAGTCAGAAGGTTTTTAATTCTGTTATTTCATATGCATTAAAATTCTGAGTAGAAAATTTGTCAATTTGAAAAAGGTACCATTTCTTTTCAGTAAAACAGTAGTATTAAAAAATCAAAAGACATATTTTCTATATAACTTCAAGGGCTGAAAGGCAGTAGCCAGCCTATTTGCTTCAATGGCAAAACATCCATATAGAAAAAGTTATTACATTATTAGAAGTAATAGTTACTCTTATCAGTGAACAAACTTATGATAGAAAATATAAGAATCTAGAAATAAATACATTAGATTCCATTGAATTGGGATATCTGTTTAATTTGACAATATTTTGAAAAATTAAAATAAATCAAGTATATTTGTAATAATTTTCTTTGCTTATTTGGGACACAAAGCTATTTTATTGGGTCCAGAGCTGGAGTTAAATGAAGAGAAGCCCTAGGCTATTCCACTTGTGAGGCCCCTTAAAATCCTGCATTCTCATGAATAGAGGAAAATGGAAGACTGTTAAATTAGACAATTTGATTAAAGCCGAGAATGATGATGGGTGTTTAAAATTACTGAAGGGTTATTTAGCGCATCTGCAATGTGTTGTGACAGCATGTGTAAGAAAGGCATATGACTGTGTCAAAAATATTATACTACTTGGCTGGAGGCTCCCTAGATTTTGAGGCCCCAGGCTTCAGCCTGCTAAGCCTATAGGTAAATCCAGCACTGAGCAATGTGAACAAACTGGTGACATTTTGGTTGATAATTGCTGATTCACTACTTTAACAATCTCAGTCTAGCAATACTTGTTATGTATCTGTTGGGATCAGCCATTTAGCTATTATTACAGATTTTATTTAATGTCTTCAAAATTCCAAACTCCTAAAAATGCTGTGTGACAAACCACATGTAGACAGATTATGCTATTTTATACAAAAAGTTAGTGAAACTAACAGATTGTCTTCATTATCTGTGCTAATTATGTTCATAGGCAGTCACTTCAGAAACAATTGCAGGATACACTCAATAAATTCTTTAAATATGAGAATATTAAGGATTATAGTAATTCAGTATGCTATTAAATTTATATGAAAAAAACATGAAATTTTTAAAAGAATTATCTAAAGTTTTGCCGAATTTGTTCAAGTTTTTCATGAAGTTTTTTTTAGCTGATTAAATGGGAAAACTGTTACCTGATTTATATACTTCAAACTAAAATTGAAAATTAATTTATTGGAATTGTTTTATGTTGCTTTACTTAACCTTTGTTGGGTTTGTAAAAATCATCCGCTCCTATATATATATATATATATATATATATATATAGTTAGATAGATATTGGTCACATGATGTTAGGCACTCTCTCTTCTTCTTCGTGTCAGTCCCAAAGTAATGTGGGGCTAGCACAATACCCTTAAATGAAGCAAAACAGCTCTCATCTCTTTGTCATCAAATTTATGAGAATCTACTGATGAGGGTTTGCTTTCTAGAAAGAAGAATTGTTCTGGCCTACATTTTTGTATTTTTTCCACAAAATCAAACTATGCAGAATCAAATTTTTTTATATTTAGATAAAAAATATGATAGAAACTGTAAATAAGAAAAAACAAATGTCAAAAGGGTATGAATTAAAACTATACTGAGATTGTTTTTATTTAGAACTAGCCGAATTACCGGCGCCTTGCTGTGTGTGATATTTTTTTGTAAGAAAATGATTGATTTTAAATCATTGTTATAATTTGTGGAACAAAATGATGCATTTCAATATTACTCAATGATCTTGCCTATGTGACGTCCATCTTCTGGCTTTCTCATTCTAGATTTTGAATAGCAGTCATTGCTTTGTTCAAATTTAAATTTAAATAAAAGAGGAAATTAAATTTCAGTGGAGTGTTTGTATCCCCTGGGACCCCTTTGATCAAAATGAAATATACTTATCCAAATACTCTGGGTAATGTAGTTTCAGAATATATATGGTTATGGGGGTCTATCTCCAAAACCCTATGAGGAGTTTGATAACAAACAGACAGAGGATACAACTTATATATATAAAAAACAGATTTGTTTGCTCTTCTTTCTTTCAAAAATAGATAAATCAAATCCAAACCACATTTCTTTCCATAAAAAAATAGAGATTGTTAATATTTTTTAAAATGAAAAATAAGTACATAAACATTTTTTTATCAAAACATGTAAACAGATGTAAAATAAAGTAAAATCTATAGATTATCGAATTAGCCTTAGTGTCACATGATACAATGGAGATCTGAGACAGATTTTTTATTTGAGTTTAATTGAATCAGGACAGATGGCAAGAGTGATAATCCATAGAGGAAAAACTTAGAAATGCTTTCTTTATACTAATACAACTACTGTCATCTGTCCTAATTCAATGAAAATTGTTTAAACCACAATTTTATCATGTTAAGTTATATATTGATCTTATAAAAATACATTGACAATATCGAAACTGAAACTAAATAACTATATTGACTACATGAAAATATTGTTAATCCATGTCAGAGTGGACAATATTTTTTAAACTTATATACAAGGTATTTTCATTATAAGCATCATTAATTTAGTGTAAACAATGACCTGGACTATGCATATATAAGATTATTGAAATAAGGTCATAAAATATTTTAAAATTAATTTTCACTAACTATACTAAAGTGACACATCAATAAAGAGATTAAGTAACAGTGTATTACTATAAAGCTGTAATACTAAAATTTAGTTTAATAACAAATCAAAAAAAATTAAGTGATATATAATTCTACATTCTTGTGGGATTAATATTTTTTTAAAGTAACAAATTTATAAATTATTCTCCACTTGGGGATCTTGATTCAGCCTTGCATTTAAAGCCAGGAATTTTTAATAAAAATATTAGTTATATAGTTATATTTAGTTAAAGCCAAAGCAAGTTTAATATATTTTTTTTTTCATTCTCTACCATATTGCAAAAGAAAAAATTCATACTTTTTGACTTGAACAAAGATTCTTAAAAAATCATATGGGTTAAAAATAGAATTGTAAAATAAACAATATTGTTTTTCAATATATTCAGTTTTTTTCAGCAACCATAAATGAAATTTATTATTAGAATAGAAACATTTTTCCTTAACAAATTCACTTCAGCTGAATCTAATTCATTTTCAGAGTAAATATCTCAATATAAGAAAAATAGATCTTTTTGACAATTATAAATTCATAAGTCTTTTCTCTAATTAACTATTTAATTGTGAATTTTTATATAACCATTTGTGAGTTATTTAACTATTGACTATCAGTATTAAAAAATTTTTTTCTGCTTAGATATTCTTTCATCTATTTAAAAAAAATCTTATTTTTCATTATTTTTGTACTTTCACTATTTTAAACCTATTGACTAAGTATTAGTGAATAAAATTAAATAAGCTGTTCCAAATACTGTGATATATTGTGCACCTACCATAGCAAACTTGACTCCCAGACCAATTTGTAAGAGTAGCAAGTTCTTTCATCACAAAGTGTCCCACTCATATAATCCTAAGCTTATTAATTACAAACAATACTGTCCCTTGAAGTAATGGGACAATTTGCGAACAAGAAAAATAGAGATGCATTTATTATGCAATCATTTTAATTATAATCTTTATATAAATAAACAAATGATGATTATTTAGCTTACCATAACATTGAAATGACTTCAAATCAGTATTTATCAAGTGATTATGTTAGGTAAAAGAAACATCAATTGTTTATACACTATGAACCCCAAGTAAGCAAAAAAGAAAGTGTGTAACAAAGTGGACACAAGAAGACAATAAATAAGAGAAACACTCTCATCAAAGTCATAGTTACCAATACCTGGCTTAGCCAGCTGCTCTGTCAGAGAATTCTGAACATATGACATTTCATCAAGCATTGTTAAATCAGGCACTTCATTTTGTGGTGTCCGATGAGGGCTATTTGACCTGGATGAATAGCAGCTACCTTCAGCACTGGACAGGGTAGAGGCCAAAAGACTATCAGACTAAAAAGAATAAAAATTAAAGGTTTATGTTGGAAATGCCTCAGGGATATTTTCGATTCATGAAAATTATTATCAGTATTGATTTGTTTTTTCAGAAAGCTTTGTTATGAATCCTATAAACACAAAAACTAATGTTTAATGTTATTGAATATAACTAATTTTTTAATATCTTACATGATAGGCAATACATAAAAAAGAAAAAGATACCATATATTTCTGCATATAGGGTGAACTTTAGATAAGACAAGGTAAAAAAATACAGTAAATTTTCATGAATTTATCCTATACCTGTAGTATAAGATGACTGCTTATTGATTATATAAAGATGATGTTATTGGAAATGTTGTTACTTACTGTATCCTTAGAAAGTCAAAATAAACAAAATAACAAAACCAATTCTATATCATGTTTTTCCTACACACTTCCCCTAAAATGGAACCATAGTTTTGTCTACATTTCATCACCATCACATGATCTCTTGTGAATACTGATTATTATTATTATTATTATTCTTTTCCTATATCTAAACAGTTACAAACAGCATGGTGTACTAATGACCATTTACTTATACTTCATCAACAATCACAAAATGGCACTAACAGTACTATAATGTAAAATAATAGAACATTCCATTGTTGTTAACATAATGATAACTCAATGTTTATATTTTCTCAGCTAAGCTTGCATGTATACAAGTTGATTTCATTGATATGGAATTATTCTTCAAATAGGCAGTTTATTATGAAGTTATACCAGTAATATATAAAAAATATGGTTTTATTACTTTTATTATTAGTTTATTTGATAATGTGAATCTTTTCATGTTCGTTATTGGTTATTGCATGAAGGCCAAGGTTAGCCTACTGATGCAAATCACTCAGAATTTAAGGTTTCTTTTGAGAATTGAAGTATAAAACGACACCCAATTTTTAAGGGTGATTCTTTGCATTGATAGATTGTCTCATATGCAGAAATATATGGTATGTTTGTAGATAAACAAGATAAATTATCAAACTATCTCTCTTAAACATATTATAATTTACTTTTTATTTAATTAAACACTAAAACGCTATCTGACTAAAAAATAGATACTATAGATTTAATGCAGTATTTCTCAACTTTTTTAAGCAAAAGCACACCTAGAAGAAAATAAAAATATCATGGCACACTTAGCAAAATTTTTTAAGAGTATACATTTAAATGTTATAAAATAAAAACCATAGATTTAAACATTATTCATATTAATTCATAATATAACATTGTAAAAATTTTGAATTAAACAAGGAATATTGAATACAACTATATGCAAAAAAAGGTTCATAAAAAAAAGGTTCAAATAAAGGAAAATTTTAAAAAGTTAAATTAAAAAAATAAAAATACTTTTAAAAAAATAAATATTAAAACATAATCAGAGAACAGTGAAAAGAATTATTTGAAAAAAGTTTACGACTTATTGTTTTATTCAAATAATAAAACTGTACCATTATTACTTCCACACACACATATATATATATATATATATATATATATATATATATATATATATATATATATGTATACCGTGACAATATTCACTGGTTTGATATTACATAAATATGTAACAAAATAATTGTGTACCACTTCAGGAGTAGGTGGAAGATCCCGGACAGATGAACTGGAACTTTTTGACTTCTCTTTCTTTTGCATTGCAAAATCTTGTATTCTAAAATAAAAATAAAGACATTGAGTCAATTAATAAAATAGCTTTTAAAAAGTACAGTTGCTTAATAAGAATTTCAAACAATTAAACCAATAAAAAAACTTTTCCTCCTAAATTCAAATTGTCATTTGAGTGAACTTTGGGAGAAAGGCATTATTTTGATTGCCTTAGCTGACTCATACTCAAATAGCTAAACTGTTTAATTGCTGCTCATGAGCAGTAAATTCTGAAACCTCTAATTGTTAACATCATGTCAAAAGCCACAAAACATGTAAAGGTGCATACTACATGAACAATGAATGAGTCACTGTAAGGAGACCAAATGGAAAAAAATGAACCCATTTCTATTCTTATTCTCAAACGTCAGCATAGCCAGAGATGGATTAAGCTAGTATAGGATGCAGCCTAGGGGGCCTCAAGCTTTTATAAAGCAAGGATTTTAATACTCTAGATGTTATAACTTCTAAATAGTTTCATAAACTGAAGTTATATCAATATGACAAACTCATATTTATTTTGACTGATTTATTATTATAATGGTTATAAAAAAAATCTGTTATTATGTGCAAATTTGGTTTGCAATAAATAGTAAAATAGTGGTATTTTTTAAAGAATAGCTATTCTGGTTTATTTTTTAAAATTTTCAATAAGTTTACTTCAAGCTATGTAAATATCAGTAAAATATATCACAAGTAAAAAATATTCAAAACAGGTGTGGGCATGTTAGAGGGTGGCTGCCTCTTAGCCTAGGAGCCTTAAAATGTCAAAATTCAGCTCTGATCATAGCAACTCATTACATAATAATAATTATGTATTCAACCCCAAATTTTCCTTCCATCACAAAACTCAATCACAAAGAACTATGATCTCCATCTGCAAGTTAAAATTGAACTTATCTTCCCAAAATCTTTGCTATCCTAGGATATGCCAACAAGAAATATGTTTCACCTGAAAACTGAATACAAGACAAAATTTTCTTGCAACAGCTCAAGGGTTTTTTTCTCTCTCCATAACACAGTGAATTCAGCCTTAATTCTTAACTTGAGCCACTTTTTAACTTTGTCTCTTATTATTAATAAATCATTGTCTGTTCAACATAAGTACATTTCTCATTAACATGAGGCAACCATTTTTTGTTTACCTGCCTGCTTGTTAAGAAAAAATCCTGCCACCATTTAGTGACTTCTACCTCCTACTTCCATTAACCAGCCAACTCTCACTTATACCCTCTTTGTTTTATACAACAATTAATGCTACATTCAATTTTTACTTGTTTCAGTCTTGTAACATTACCAGGTCTCATTTCTAAATTTCTAATTCTCAAAATTATCAAAACAGAACAGACCTTTAAGGCTAAGACACGCCGTACCACACACATTGTAGTGAACCACTCTCATTCCCTTTGTATTTCTTTGGTGAGATGTAGGTTCCACTCAAGCAGCTTCTTACCACAAATGACTTCTCTGTGGAACAAAGCAACAGAAAAACCAGCAGTAGGCAGTGAGCAAAAACTCAGTGTCTTGTAAAGTCAGTCCCTTTGGCATTTTGTTATTAAAGTTTTTGTTCTTTCTGAGGCAGTGTCATTTTGCTACCTCTCATCACATTTCCTTTCATAGCAGTTGGGAGAGGTATTGTTTAGGTATTTCCTCCAACCTCATTACACCCTTGCCATAGTTTATAACAAAATTATCATATTTTTATTATTAAGATTTATGTTAAATAAAATAAATACATATTAATTTCAATCAATATGTACATGTATTTCAAATATAAAATGTGATATAAACAGCATATGGAAATTATATAAAAAAAAATGTCTTACTTAGCATTCCAGTTCATCACTGCTTCAGCAACCATTTGTTTCAACACTGTAAGACTATCGATAATCTCATTGTATAAGGCAAAACAGACACCTACAATTAAAAGAAATATATTTAAAAATTTTAGAAGACATTTACAAGAAAGAAATTGTAAAATTTGAAAACAAAAGCTTTCACACCAACAATCTAAAAATATACTGTGTTGTTTATTGAAAACATTTATGTAATAATAAGAATTGCAATAAAATATATACCAATATCCTGAAGGGACATGATACATGCTGGAAAAACTGGCCCCAAGTAGAGAGAACAGGTTTGGTCTAATATTTATCAGACATATTTGATATTGTAAAGTATATCATAGTAAATTAATAGCATAAAATTTTTGGTGTATTGATGTCTGTATAATCATATAGTGTCAAGTAAGGTGGTTCCAAAAGCAATATTTCTTATATTATTCTGTTAACCCAGGATATCAGATCGAATGTTAGTGCTATGGTAAAAGTGGAACATTCCTACAAATGTAAATTCTGCATTCACATAAGATTGTAGAAATATCAGTGATGGGTTTATAGAGCTGTGATTTAGTCGGATGTTGTCTCCAAGAGATGTTAACTATAGCTCTCAGCCTCCAAATGTAAGTTCCATCAAGCTTAGACTCTAGAGTTTTAGTTAATGTCTAAGCAGTGGTATCGTTCATTAACACTGCCTCTACAATGACTCTTCTAGATCCGATTTCCTGATTACATCCATTTTATCCAAGGCAGCCCTGGCTTTAGCTATGTGAATTTTTACATCCTTTTCAGTAGAATTTATTTTGCTTCCTAGGTATGTAAAAGATTTTGAGAGATTTTATTGATTCACCTGAGACAGTTTGTATTGAGCCTTGCCTATGTATTCAGTTTTAGAGGCACTGACATAGAGTCCAACATCGTTGGCAGCATTTTCTAGATGATGTAGGTGAACTGTGGCATTAGTAATGGTGTCTACAGTGATAGCTAGGTCATCTGTAGAGTGTCAACTGTCAACTTTTTTTTCAGGATATTGACTTAAGAGACTTGGTGATAAGGTAAAACATAGATGATGATGTTTGTCTAGGGAAATTCTCAGTATGTAGTCAAGGATGATAAAAATAGAAAAGGTGCAAGGGTGTCAACCTAAAGGACCCCTACTTGATGTCAAAAAAGCTAGTGTCTCTATTTGGGGCATTAACCAAAGATTGGATATTTTTGTATCACATCATTATGGCAGATATTGTCCCAGAGGGGATGCCATATGCCGGAATGATCTTCTCCATTTTTCCCCTATGTACAGAATTAAAGGCTTTAGAGAAATCTACAAAAAGTAAGGCAGCCTGTAGATTCTTTGTCCTGACACCCTCACTGATCCACCAAATAGTCAAGATTTGTCCAACAGTTGATCTATTTTTTCTAAAGCCAATTTGATTTTGTCAGAGCACCTTCTCTATTTCAGATTATATTCTGTTGAAAAGTATTGAGTTGTAAATTTTTGCTGCATTGGTGGTGAGTGTGATTCTTCAATAATTGTTTGCCAATCCTAGATCTCCTTTCTTTGGGAAAGGAAGTATACAACCTTCTTTCCATCTTTCTATGACTTCTCCATTATATGTAGCATTCCAGAGGAATGTTGTGAAGTCCCACTGCTTTCCTATTTTTGGTGTTTTTTAAAGCCATTTCAAGTTCAGCATCTGTAAAGTTTCCAGGTTTAATGTCAAGAGGAAGTTTAAGGACTCTCTCGACCTCAGTACAGACCAAAAATTACTTGCGTACCGGGGCTGGAGCTGCATAGTCCTCACTTGCTTGTCAAAAATATTTGCACAGACTTGTGGGTGATGAATTATTTTCCATCCAACAATCCCTTTCCCACATATAAAACGTTATGAGCGTCTCTTGCTACTCGATTGCTATTTCCATGGCATGTGTTGTTCTGTTACAACAATACAGAAAATGTATAGTTTTATTTCCCGTTTTTGTCTCTTTTTTTTTAGTTTAGATACTTTTTAGATTGATCTCTGTTTTAACCATTTTTGGTTTAGCCCTTAGTTTTATCCTCTTGATCTCACCCCTAAAGTTAACCATTATCAGTTTGTAACTTTTGATAACTTTCTACATTTGTCTATTTTATTTCCCTGTTATTATTTGAATATTTGTTTAAAGTAGCCATATTTTATATATTTTTATATCTCTCTCTATAGAATCCTGTCAACACGTGTCCACTGTCCACATACACTGTAGCAAAATGTAACATTCTTGTAACTTCCTTTTCTGAACTAAAATGTATTCTCATAGCAAACTTTATGTATACAAAGTATTCACTACCTTCTTTTACCTATTTATTAGAAAAATGGTTTTAGCTTTATGTTCAAACCTTCAGCAGCCTTTGTTATATTTCTCATTACCCTTGTTTCTTTGTACAGTGGCCTAAGAAAAGTTTTTATCCAGGAGAAATAAACTACATCCAATTTCAAACATTAATTATGTAATCCCAAATCAACATAAATAAACAGTATTTGGAACTAGCATGAAGTAATGAAGTAGCCCCCCCCCCCATTTACTAGTTTCAGTGCTTGTATTTGATTTTTCATGGATTTGATCAAGTTATCAACAATCGTCTGATCCATATTTTGCCACTCCTTTAGCAATGTTTCTTTAAGGGTTGCTACTGACATGATTTTGGTTGCACACTCTCAAAGTTATCAGTCAAAATGCTCCCAAACGTGCTTTATTGGATTCATGTCAGGACTTTGGTCTACCCATGGCAGTGACTTGATTCCTTCCCGGTTTTTGCTACTTTGCTCGTATGACATGGCACTCTATCTTCTTGAAAAAGGTAGACATTCTTGTCAATCTGATTGGTTTCAAATACTGAGAGAGTCCTTTCTCTAATATTTGACAGTATTTTGGACCATTCAATCACTCATCAAAAATAATCAGCTCAGATCTCCCGCCAAACCAGACATGCCCCATACCATTACTCCAATCCCTCCTTGTTTCACGGTCGCCTGCAGACATTCAGTGTTCCAAGTCTCCTTATGATTTCTCCAAACATAAACCTGTCTCGAATTTGAATATTGGCAGAATTTACTTTTCCTCTGACCAAATTAGACTGCCAAAATTCATAATCTTTGCTCTCGAATTCTGCCTGTTCCTGTTAACCTCCAAAATCAAGGGCTTCTTTCTTGCAACTCTTCTTTGATAGCCTAGCTCTCAGAGTCTTTCTCATGGCATATGGTGACATTTCAATGCTGTTGACGATATCTTTGACACTCTGACAACAGTTTCTGATGACTTCCCTCTTCAGCACTATTTTTGTTCACTCAGATATGTTGCTTGGTCTTCCTGAATGTTGTTCTACATGACAATGGCTTTCTTCATTAAATTTCTTAACCATATTATTAACCATTTGATGATTAATCTGGAAAAACCTATTAATTTCTTTATTTGACTTGCCAAATTGATACCATCCTATTATTTGCCCTCATTGAAATTCACCAATTTCCTTACTTCCATGAATTTTCCTTGAAAAATATAAGTCAACGATCATTCATAGATGAGAGTAGCTTGATACTAACAAGGTATTGTCTGAAAAAAGAAGAGACATTATTACACAAGCCAAAATTGCTGTAATCAAGGGTCACTAAAAACTTATCATAGCCCACTGTATTTTCAGACTAATTATTTTTATTTATTTGTATTTATTTCTTTTCTAGTTTTACCCTTTTGGTTTTTAATAAAACAGCCAATGTACAGGACTTCATCTTCTTCAGAATTTTAATTGCCTTAAGGCTGGCTGTCTTCAAGATTATGCATGCATACAACAAAAACACATACTCTCAGGGTCAGAACATGTGTTCTGATAAGCTATGTATTTTCATTCCACCACCTTTGACCTTTTCAACGGGGATCTGCTATGCCATTTTCACAAGGATGAATCATCATTATTCCCTTCATATTCCATAATCAAGTTCCATTCAGACAAGTTCTTCCCAAGAACTGCTGCTTTGTGGAACAGACTCTTGGTAGAATGTTTTCCTAACCCCTACAATCTTTACCTCTTCAAGTCTGTGGTTAACCATTATCATAACCACATAACCTTATAAACTTCACATTTTGCCTTTTCTTACAACCATACAATGCCACACAGTACCCTGAACCTTGAGTGACTTTTGGGCTTTGCATTGAGTGAACTTATCTACCTTCCTCCTCTAAGAATTTAAATATATCAATTACCTCACTTATACATAAAAAATCAGTTTAAACCTAAATCAAGATCCCTAAACAGAAAGAAATCTTATAAAGATTTATAATGTAGTTTTACAAATTTGAAAAATAATATTTAAATATCTAACTGAAAAGTAAAAAAAATATTAAAGAAAAATATACCTTGTTTGTCAAGTTTTCCATCCTGGCTACCTTTGACAATGGTTTCCAGTTTTTCATGTATCTCATCAGCATGTTTTTTCATCCTAGCCCGTTCATTCTACATAAAACAGTTTATGAGAACATGAATCATAAAAAAATGTCAGTCTAAGAATGCATTTTCTTTTTATCTTGTCTTTGATAAATAAATAAAAATTTTTAAAAATAAAACCATTTAAAACCTGTTTCAGAAAAATACTCCAGTAACTAAGTGCTTTTCTTTGTTGTCAAAAAAATAAATAAATAAAACAATAAAAGAATAATTGGAATATATGTTCATCAAAGAAGCAAAGAAAAAAAGGAACCAAAATGTCTGAAAATTCTTTGCTTACTATTTATAAATATATATCTTATTTAAAAATTTACATTTTCCTATATTCTCTGTTTCACTTTCTAACAGGCAATATAACAAGAAATTTATATATACAATTAAATAGAGGCAGGATACATAATTTCCTATTATAAAACCCAGCTCCAATGTCTTATCAGTTCTGCCAATATATTCAGCATCACACTGATATTTAAAACCATAAATCACCAAACTAACATGATAGGATGGTGGAGCAGAACAACTTTATGAATGGATTTCAACATAGGTTAGAAAGTTAAAAACAAGCCATGGATTGGCAAAATAACTAACAAAGCTTCACACTTTGAAAGATTTGCCTAGCAAACCTTGTGCTAACCTCAACAATCCAAGGTAATAGACAGGACCATACAATTAATGTTCATTAAACTGTACAATTTTATCACAAATGCTAAATTGTGCAATATCAAGAGAGCATCCATTTTCAATTAAAACCTTTATAATAAATTCAATTTCAGAATTCCATTTGATTTTAGAAAATATTGAGGGTACACTGAACCAAAGTTTTAATCAGATTCAATTTTTGTTTTTATATACAAGCAGACATATTAAAAGGCAGGCCACTCACAACAAAAAGGAAACAATTCATAATAAAAAGGATGGTACAAAAAATATATATTAACATAAATTGGTAATACCAAACAATAAAGATTAAAACAGCGAAACCATTTTATTGGTCATCTTTTATCAGAGTAAAAACCAAGGACAAAAAAGATGTGCACGGGGATAAAAAAATAAACTCCAGGCAAATGTTATATATGAACAACATTAAAGGCTAATTACCTTTTGAAGCCCACCCACCACTCCTTCTGCTTATAGAGAGATGGTTGGTAGGGCTTAATATATACTGATTCCAAAACCTTTAAGTGATAATCAGTAATAGCTTTACTCTGCACTGAGAACATGTTCAGACTATAAGACTAAGTATACTGCTGGTTTTTAGTCAAATGCTCAGCTAGCACTGAATTTGATATATTAGTGCACCTATGTAAATTGTCCACCTTTCTCTTGCGAATATTGGCTGATTTGTACCTCCAATTTTTTACCTGTTCTGCCAACATAGTCAGCATCACAAAGACATCTGAATTTGTAAATTACAAAACTAATATGATAGGTAGGCAGATCCTTCTTCCAGATCAGTCTTAACATAGGTCAGGTACCAAAAATAATATGTGGATTGGCAGAAAAATAACAATTTTTACAAAAACAAAAATTTGCTTGGCAAATCTCGCATTCACCATACCAAAATACCTGGGACATTCCTGGTAACCAATTTTGTTGTTTAGAACAAAAACAGTATCAGTAAGTATCCAATCCAGGAAAAATAGGCTTACAATATTTCTATAAGCCATGTCCCTTCAGGATGTAGGTGATCATTACTCTCCACAACTTCCTATCTCTTGTAACTCTTAGTAATGTTTTCCTTTTTACCATCCCTCCCACTCTCCATTTTGCAATCCATTCATATAAACTGGTCATGCAGGTGACCTACTGGTGCCCCTGTCTCTTTTGCCTTCTATATGGGTATAAAATCTTCCAAGTTTCTTATTATGTGTCCAATAAATTTCAGCTGTCTCTTTCTGATTCTGAGTATGTGTTCTTTTGTTTCCATTTTCCTTAAGATATCTCTGCAGCTTCCATAGTATTCACAGCATCCATCTGTAAAGACATATTTATGTTGCCTCCAGTCTTATCATCATCTGTGCATAAATTTTCCAGCTATATAGGAAGATTGATATTGCTTTTTGGCAAGTCAAGCATAACCAACTCTGGGGTTTATTTTCCAAAGAAATGTTAACTCCTCCAAGTTGAGCTAACTCTGGTTCATTTCTAGTTTGCAAAGGTATCTTCCTATTTTTATTATTTTATTTTTCTTAATATAGGCTTTCGGTACACAGAAGTAAAAAAAAACAAAAAAACTTGTGCACTAGCACATTCAGAAAAAGCAAAACTACATTGTTCTTCTTTATACATGTAAATCTTAACACTAGATGTAACTCATTCCAACAATTCATGGAAAACCTCAAACTGCTCCTTACTATCAGATACAAAAAAGTGTCTTCCACATATCAAAAACACTGAGGATTTTCAATACGATCAAGCAAATCCTGCTAAAAAATGTTAGCTATCACAGGACCCAAAGGACTATCCATAGTAATCCCATCTATTTATCTGCACAGCATATTGTCAAAACTGAATTCCACAGAAATAGTGACAAATTCCAAAGGCAGCCTCAGAAATTGGAAGAAGAAGACAAATGACCTTGATACAAAGTATCAGCAGATATTTTAACAGTTTCCCTTAACAAAACAAATGTAAAAAGATTGCTGATATCAAAAGAACACACAAATTTATTATTGGAGTCAAAAAGACAATTTTGCATAAAAGGTAGTAAAAGTAAACAAATCTTTTATGTAAAGACTGAATAAATGTCAAATACTGGTTGTATTAGGTCAGCCAACCAGTTGGTCAATCCCAGTATAGATAAAATAGGTCTTAAGGGAACATTGACCTTGTGAATCTCAGGTAAACCATAGAACCAGGAACCATACAAGATCAACAGGAAGAACTCTTTTACTAATTTGAGCAAATGTTTTTGAAATTTTATTCTCAATGTCTTTAGTTTTGTGTGTAACATGTAGTTTTAATTGTATAAACTTTTCAACAGCTGCCAAAATTGACATATTGTGTTTACATAATCATTATAGTCTATTACTACCGTGCCCTTATCATCAGATCTAGTAATGACAATATATCTGTCACAGTGTAAAGATTTAAAAGCACAGTTATGTTCATGTCACAACATGATCAATCAATGGACCAGAATAAGCATGGACAAAATTTTTGTCTTGCCTTAAGTGCATTGAACTTACTTTCAGGTAAGAGTGAAAGCCAAGGCAACTGGGCAAAAACCACCTCAAATTCTGTAAAAATATATATCCTTTTAATTGCCAATGGTAAAATACAATACTCTAGGATCATGTGACAGAGTCAACAGAAGAAAACTGTCAGCACTTCTATTACTAGAATGAAAACCTGCCAAATCTCTGAGAAAATGAGAATTGGGGTCTTTTTTGGTGGGTATGTAGATCTCTAAGTTTAGGTTAAATCATAGTCCAACAATTGAACATGCTTTTATCAGTGATGAGATTAATAAATTAGCCATTTGTTATAGTGGAACACACCTATTCTATAGTTAATAGACTCTCCCACCTATAATAAGTAGGAGTAGTAGTAATAGTAGTAGCAGTCATGCAGTAAGTTGCTCAGTCAGTCGATGTTGGGCGAACATTAGTCGGATATTAAAGTATCAGCGACCACCAATAGATTTCTCTGCGTCATTACCTATTATATCAAGTTCCTAACGTTTTGTATGTCGAACCTATTTAGGACTGACTTAGTACAAATACAAGCCTCCACTGTGAAACTACTCTACAACACCATTCTTATTGACAAGCTAAAGAAAGAGTTCCAGTTCTTAGGAGGTTTTGTTAAAAGTCTCTCTCATACTTTAACAATATTAATTTTGCTAGCTACCTCATTATTACTGATGAACATAGCTATGCTTTTACAGAGATTCAACCCCAAAAAAGAAACTGAGATAGGATCATTTGCATGAAGACATTTTCCAAAGCTGATATGACAAAAAAAAACAATGTATTTTAACTCACCTTTTGGAAAGTTAAATAATCATTCAAGATTTTTGATTGATTGCGTTGCTGAGAATATTCATTCTGAAGCTTGATGGTTTGTTCCAATATTGCATTGTAGACATCCATTCCTCTGTAATGAAAAAATCGGTCACACATAAGATGTAGAAACAAAGGTAATATTTAAAAACACAAGTT
Organism: Acanthosepion pharaonis; assembly: GCA_903632075.3. Classification (NCBI taxonomy): domain Eukaryota; kingdom Metazoa; phylum Mollusca; class Cephalopoda; order Sepiida; family Sepiidae; genus Acanthosepion; species Acanthosepion pharaonis. Next base: position 898,644 of record CAHIKZ030005467.1, on the reverse strand, counting down.
TATCCAAACAAGATGAAAAATTTTCTTGTGTAGACAAGCAGCATAAAGTCAACTTGAGGAAAGGTGAAATTCTGAATTTTAATGTCAAACTAACATAAAAATGATGACTTAAGACAAATACTACACATTGAATTTTATATCAATAGTTGTGCAAAATCTTAACATAAGTATACATTCAATCAAATACATTTTTAGTTTATTCAGTTATTTTTTTACTACTTAGCAATTACTCTTAATTTCACATGTTTGTGTACTGTAGCTGACTAATATTAGATGATTCATTTTTTCTCTGCCAGGAAATAATCAAAAAAGTTCCTTGAGAATAAAGAATCTCTCAAAATGTTTTAGTCATAAATTTCAAATTTAACCAGACAATACAGTTTAACTTCAGTAATCAATAAAAAAAACAATGTCACTAACATACTACAGTACTTTAGAGTTTGTGCATGTGCCTATAACTCTAGATATAACTTGTAATCAATAAGAATGAATAAACAACCTCTTTATGACTTTGTGGAAATCCCAGAACCAGTATATAGTATTCTCATTTCATCATCCTTCCTTTGCTATGTCATAAGTCAAATTGTAGGAAGCTAAAAGGTTTATGTACTGTATTTACTTAGTATAATACAAGCTTATGTTTCTGAAGCTAAAAAAAAGGGAACAAATTACATCCTTGAGTATAATATGAACTGGTAGTACATCTATCTCTATGTAAAGTTTTTTCTTTAAAAATTGTACTATATTATCAATTAAAATTTTAATGTCATACATATATTTCACTAAAATATTTACTTTTTCATGATATTAAAAAATATAAACAAACCAGGTGTTTAGTCATTGTGTGTTTCTTCTAATTTCTGTTTCAAAACTTATTGAGAAAAGCTTCTAACTAGACATGCCCAGTAATACATTTGAAGGTATTATTTAATCTATCATACTTTTCTATTTGACATGACCTTGTTATATTTCTATATATTAATAAACTATGAAAATAAAAAATATATTGCCTTTTATTTAGAATGAAGAGAGAAAAATTTATTTAAAAAAATCAAAATATAAACAAGCTTTATTTTGTGAACAAAACTGAGTGTATTAGCAAATCTTACTGTTTCAAATAAAAGGTTTTTAAGTAAAAATTTCTGAAAATGTGTACTTGTTTATAATATGACCTCTACTTGCCTTTAATTTCCATTCAAAATTTCTCATATTATGCACAATATGGTAATTCACAAAGAATCAAACCCATTGTATTTGTGATAATGAAAACATTTAGCTGAAAGTTGTCAGAAAGAATTTATACTTGAGCAAGTTACTTAATAACAAAACAATTGACTAACAATACTGTACAATTTTATGGTGCAAAATCTGCAATAATGCACCCTTTATACATTTTCACCAGCTGCAATTGTGAACATGGCTATCAATTAATGGTAGACATATTTATATAGCATTAGTTAAAACTTACTTGTTGTTAAGAGAAACAACTTCTCTGCTTAGTTCTTTTGGGAAGTATGGCTGATGTTGGTAATCCACCACAATAGAAGGCAATGCTATTTCTCTTAAAGAAATGGTACTGTACCTGAAATATAGTACAAAAACTGGGTCAATAATTTAATTTTTTTTTGATTATTTACATGATTTGACCTTGTCTAAGTGACTTTAATTTAAACAATCAAGATCAGATAAATTTATTAAAATTTTAAACTCTAAAATATACGGTTTTCCTTCTTTATCTAACAATAATAATGAAATTAATTTTCTAATTAGATTCTACATGTATTAATAACATTGATGAAAATGTTCCCAGAATGTTTAATTTCATATACAAGGTAACCAAAAAGTCCTTGCCATTTTTGATTTATTAGAAAGAAAAAGGTATATAGCAAAGTTGATATCTTGTTAGTCCTCAAAATAATGCCCATCAGCATCCAGAACATTTAGCCAACATGCTTTTCAAGCTGCATAATGCCCTGGTGGTAAAAATCAGGTGTCTTGGATGCAAAGAAGTCTGTGAGTGCCTGCCACAAGTCTGCTTCATTTGTGAAAGATTTTTAATGAAGGTGGTTGTCCAGGGAATGGAAGATGTGTTAATCTGTTGGCGCAAGGTCAGAGGAGTAAAGTGGATGGCGCAGTGTCTCCCAGCCAAGTCACCTTATGGTATCCTTGGCTACCCACACCACATGAGGGATAGTACACCCTTGCAATTAACCAATTCTGGCTACTTCTACTTCAGTGCCTGTTGCACACATTCCAACTGCTATGAGTACAGATCTGCAGAGATCTTGCATAGGTATCAAGGTGGTCTTGTGGTGTGAGGCACAGGGTTCTATGGTGACAACCAATGTATGGCATACTTGGAAGTGTAATACAGGATCCACTTTTCATTACTCAATCAAATATGGGTACATTACAGTGCTGAGAAAGCAACAAGAAACAGGTTGTCAGTCATTGTTGCTTGTTGGTTTCTGACAGTATGTAGGGTACCCACTTGGTCAACTTGTATGCCTTCCCTATGTGTTGCAGGTGAAGTCTAACTGCTTCATCAAAAACCTGGAAGCATTCAACAGACTCACCACTGGTTTGGCTGTTGTTTTCCCCTACAGTTGCATCCAGGGCCTCATCATCCAACCATTGCTGGGTTCATCACAAAGGGACAGATCTCCCAACCTGAACTTCTGGAACCAATGCTTGACTATACATTCACTCACAGCATTACCCCTAAAGGCTTGACATATTCAGTAACTTTATGCAGCTGCAGACAAGCCCACTTTAAAGTCATAAAGTAGACAACCCCGAATGAGCTGCTTTGACACCATCTTTCCTAGCCTCTGCTTGAGCTATGACTGATGTGTATGCACAATGCACCTGCATTGATCATGAGCAATGCCTCCAACCACCACTTTCCTGGCACATGATGCACTCATTTGTATATCAGTGATCACTTCTTCCCACATGATGTAAAAAAAAACAGCAAGGACTTTTTTGTTACCTTATACATTTTAAGATGACATGTGATGCATAAGTGAATATACTGACTCATTTTTAATCATTCATAACTAGAACAAATATATGTGAAATACTTAAATACAAATGATGCCCAACATTCACTGCCATATAAGAGAGAGAGAGAGTATTAAATAGCAGTTTCAGTTTCCATTAACATTTTCATAATACTTAATACTTTTCTTAGTTCCTGAAAGACATCTTTTCCCTGTTCCCATACACTTTCAAGTGTATGTATCACATTTTTCATCATCTTTTAATACACTACCCAGATAGTTAAATTCCCATACATGCTTGATTTTGATGTCCCTCATAATTAGTTCACATCTTTAGCTGTCTCTTTTACTGGCAACCATGCAGTCTACTTACATCAGTTAATTTATTTTCTTTTCCCTTTCATTTAATATCTTCTCTAACAGTTCTTTCAGTTTTCCAGCTGAGTCTACCATAAACAAAGTGTCATCTACATATATTATGTTGCTAAAATTATATCTAACAATATTAAATCCTGGTAGGTTTTCTTCTCTAAGAATCATCTCACCACAAATCTGGTGACAAAATATATCCTTGTTGAATTCTTTTATTTGTCTGTATTCAGAGTTAATTCTCTACCTGCATGTAGACAATAAAGGTTATCTATTTCAATAAAGCTTACAGATTATTCAAATATCTTTCTCATGTAAATCAAGCTTTATTAGTATTGCAAGATGTACCTTATCAAATGACTTTATGTAACCAATGAAACACTAGCCTCTTTGCATTTGTTTTCTTTGCTTGGATAGCATTCTTATCATAAAGCCAATGCTCTTCTTGTCCTATTTCCAATTAATTCTGTTATAAGCTTTATTTATTAGAATCTTGATAATTTTAATCATGAGGCTCATTAAGCTGATTGTCTGATGAAGTTCATATTTATTTGCACCTGACTTTTTTGGCAGTGCTATAAATCTACTGAGGTCTTCCAGTATTTTACTAAAAGATAAGGTTACCAAACTTTCATTTATTATTTTGGTAACTTTATCAATCCTGACATCATCTTAGACTAACAGCATTGCTATTACAATCGCATCTAGTTCTGCTACTTTTTTCTGTTCATTCTGACCATTGTCAATCATATTTCAGATTTTAATACTACAGGTCTTTTAATATTTTTATTCATCGTAGGTTTTGTTCCTCTGTTGTCATGGAAATTTTTTCAATGTATTCATTACATCTTTAAAGTATTTTTTGTTTATCTATTATAAGAGTTCCCTTTTTCAACTTTATGCATCCTGTCAAAGTGCATATTTTTCGTCCTACTACTTATCTTTTCATGCCTATCTGCTATGTCTATGTTCTATAGCGTTTCTATATCTGCACACTTATCAATGAATTATTCATCTTTTACTTACTTGAATTTAGTTCTGCTTTTGTTTAAAATTCTATATTTTCTGCCATTCTTTTAACATTTTCTGCTCTTTTTCATTTGTTTGAGAATTTCATCTGTCATCTTTTTTTCTTGTCTCTCTTTCCTTGAGATGACATTTTTTTGAGTTGCTCTGAAGTTTCTTGTATTGTAATTTAGGTGTTGCATTAGGTTTCTTTATTTTTCATAATTTATCCCTAGTTTGCATATGATTGGGAGGTAATCACTCCCACAGCCAGCACTTGTATCATTGCAAATATTAATGCTATTTTTCAAACTTTATAGGAAGAGTAGCCAAATAATTTTATTTTGTTTCATATTTGTAGGCCAAATATCAGCTTGCCTAAAAGGTTAAACAATTGTCAGTCTTAATCAAATGAACCCATACCCCAAATTTCCTGAAAATGAAAACCGTTCTTAAGGACATACATAAACTAACAGAAGACTAATTGTAATATCTCCACTTTTGCTGTATTACACTTAAACACAACAAATTAAATTTGATTTCACATGACAAACATCAGTATACCAGAAATCCATATTCAGATACAAACAATTGTAAATGACTTTAAGCATAACAAGATTTAAAATAAATAAAATGAATTTTGTTTATAAAATGATTGGTTAATCAAGTTGGTTTGATGGGAAGAGTCTAAATCAATACAAAAATATCAGATAATCACTTGATTCACTGAGGTATTTCTAAATACCAAAAAAGACCTTGAAAATATAATTCTATTATGAAAACTTGGCAAATTAGTTTAAAAATAAAATCATTGGTCTGTTAGAATTGTACATTATTGACAAGCAGGTATGCAAAAATCATTTTTTAAGGTGTATCATATTTTATTAAGGATTAATAATATATCTATAAGGAAAGATTACTTCATAGATGACTAAAATTATTAATGAATTCTACATTTCATTTAAAAGATAGAAATACATATGTATTGTTTTGCAAGTATATTGGAGGTGGGAGCTCTTAATGCATCTTTGTAAACTTGTACTAAGTAAAATGATAATATTGCAACTCAACAGGATATAATTTGTTTTGTCTCTATTTTTGCCTCATGTTTATAACTGCTACCTGGTTAAGTGAGGTCTAATGATAAATTAATAACACAAATATCTTTATAGATAAATTCCTAGTGACTTACTTGAAAGAGGCAACAATGTCCCTATAACCAAAATACTGAAAATGATCATGATGCAAGGAATGTGTGCATGGTTCACCACTTGCTCTTCTCTTGTACATATGTGCGTGGAATCGCAGCTCTAAGTATTTAGCAAAAGAGATGCTCCAACTATCCATGGTCATTCGAACCACAGGTGTTACCTAGAAAAAATAACAGGAGAGACAATATTTACAAGAAGATTAAAGTACAATAGGAAATAAAAGGTAGATAAGGATGAGCAAAAACAGAAAGTACTTTATATAGATAGAAAACAAGATGAAAATGAATCAAAGTTGAATGACAAATGATTCCTAATTCAATGAAATACATAAATGGAACCATAGTGAGATGCTAAATGGGCAATAGGAAAGAGAGAAAGAGCACAAGAGGCAAAAGAGAATTAAAGAGATACACTAAATGGATAAAATAGAGCTAGTATGAAACATCAGAGAGAAACACTAAATGAATAAAACAAGTTACAAAATAGTCTAGAAATAAAATAAAAAAATCTATTTGTTAAGTGGTTAAAGAGCGAAAAAATAATAATCAAATTACAAGTATGCAGAAAACAAATTTGTAAGTGTAACAATATGATTTCTCACACATCCTTAAGAGATAAGTAGATAAATTCCTTTTAAGTCCACTTAATTATCTGAGTTTCTTAGGGATTTCATCTCCAGTTCATCTTTGAGTCAACTTAATTGCCAGAGTTTTCAGGATTCTTGTCTCCAGCCCGCCTTTGAATTGGCAAACATGAAATTTTGTCAATGATTTTAGATAATAATAAAATAGAATTCTTTGAAGAAGCTGACCACCCAAAAAACAAAATGGGTGGTCTCTTATTCCAGAATACAAAGAGACAGATAGGGGTGGTCAGACCCCAGCCAATATCCATATAAACAGAGAGAGAGAGAGGAAATAGGTAGGTGATAAGTAAGCGGCCAGTGAGGAAGGGACCAGCAGTCAGAGAAGAGGAAAGGACCATCAGTGAGAAACCAGCAGTCATCTAGCCTGTCAGTGAATGTAAGGGTCCTCTTTCCATGACTGAAAGTTAGTAAGATAGCAGTTCACCACCTCAGCCAGCCAAATGAAGACAATACCATGGTGAAGTGAGAAATTGTATTGTTGCTATTTACCAACTAAAAGAAAAAGCCATTGTCATCATTCTCTGTTGAATTCAATCACAGCCAAGTGGACAAACCAGTGAACATAGCTAGCTGGGTGTATATGCATACAACCGCCTTGGATGTCATCAAAAGTAGAGTGAACAATGTGCAGACTACACTGTCACATAAGAAAGAAAATCTGATAAGAGCAATGGAGAAAGAAACATTTTTTTTCCCAGTCTTTTTAGGAGTGTAAATAATAAATCCAAGAAATGAAGACAAAAGTCTGTGGTGACATAGTTTGATAGAAAAAGAGACAAAGATGAGGGAAGTGTCTTACTTGTGTACATTTGCGGCACCAACTCCACATCAAAATGTTGTTTTCTGCCCCAGGAATTCTACGGTCAAGTTTGCGCAGGTCAACTGTGATGCAACCATTCTCATGGACAAACCTACGCACATGGTCAACCATGGGCGTGTCACATGGTGAAGCAGGACAAACATAGGATTCTCTGAAAAGAAATAAAAAGAAAAATAGATTGAAACATACACTATAATTGTCCAAAAAAGTTTATTTTGTAAATCATTTCAAACTTCAATTCATTTTTGCACTAAATATACAGGCATACTATATATAGAGATGGTGGTTTTTGATTATTATGAAAGTTATGTATTATATGAATTGAATATAACTTCCTTTTTTTTAACAGGCTTATTTCACAGTACCTAAGTTGAGCAAAGATAAGTGCAATTTTGAAATTATTTACTGAAAAGAAAAACTAATCAAGCACAATATAACAATCACATTAAGTGGTTCTTCCAATCAAACAAAATGCTATTACTTGGAAATAACTTACAATATTTTTGATGCATTTGTAATGCAATAACAATTTATATTAACAAACCAAATGAAAATAATTATTATTCCTACCTTTGTTTAGATCTGTCTTTGTTTTTTGTTTTTAACTACATTTAAGCTATTAGAATAGATTAAAATCATTTATTTTATATTCTTTTTTTCTATTGTTCTTTGATCTAAAAAGTTATATAAGAATACAGGATGAAAAAGGATTTAAACCCCAGTGTGAATTGTAATGAATTAAAATAAGAAAAATTCAGTTAACTTAGTAATAATCACATAAAATTGTTTTTGATTTTTTATAGAAACCTTAGCATCAGTTAAATTTTCCAATCAGCAATATAAAATTGTAGAACAAATACAAGTTTAAAATATTCAAAATAAAAAATAAATTATTTTAAAATATAATAAAATTAAGTTTTAATATTACGTCCTTAAATACAGTAGTTCATGTTAATAAAATTATAAATATTTTATGGTATGTTATAAAAAAAAATTTTATACTTTGACATGCCTACTAGAGGGCAGGATAAATATTTAAGAAATTTTCCAACCACTCACCACATCAAACTTATTAAGACCACTGCATTTATTAATTTTGTAATTTTTGACTATTTAAATTATTTTCCAATTACCCAACCCCTGTTTTATTAAGACTACTACAATTTATTGTATATTGAGACCCCCCCCCATCCCTATTATTAACACCCTCACTTTCTATTAGGCACTTCTTTTCCTGAAAAATTTCAACAGATAACAGTACTGGCTACTTGGTCAATGAATGCCAAATGTTTCCTTGTAGGGAAACGGTTAACATTGCCATTACTTAAGAGCAACTTTTACATATAAATTAATAGCTAGGATTATTTTGCAGTACATAAAAACTATTCTGTAATAAATGAGCTATAGTCACAAGCTGGAAGTCACTATAAAGTGAAGAAAATACAAAATCTTTATGAAATATTAGGAATTTTAGTTTAATCTCTAGTTTCATTCATATTATATATTTAACCTTTTGTAGTGCTTTACACAATGTTTCATGTTCTTTTTAAGTTAAAAATGATAAATATTAGATAAATTATATAAAGTATTTGCAATGGGTCATGTAACAAATATAAGTTTTGAATCGAAGAACTTATTTGCCTTTAGATAGATAACAAATATTGATGAATTGCTCATCTATATAGATATGATTCCAATAGAACAAAGGTACTAACATTAGTTAAGAATATTTTGTATTATAATTTTCAAAAACATAATAAATAATCAAAATAAATGATATTAATAGTTTTGAAGAAATTAATCATAAAACTGGAATTAAAAATGTATTGCTATTTTTCCAACTATTATACAAAAACAAAGCAACATTTCTAAAAATACATTAAAACTATAAATAAATGAGTTTTATTTTTAAATGTAAGTGTTAAAGTAAAAATCAATTTCAAAATGGTTAGTCAGAAAAATTGGGAAACAAATAAAACACGCAAAATCAAAAAGAAAAAATAGAATCTGATGTACAAACCTAAAATCTGAAGATAAGAAAAATAAATGTTCCAATATTACAATAACCGTTTCATTTAGAATTATTTCCATCTGAATAATCAATATTTGTTTTACTTATTCAACAGATATAGGCAAGAATGTATACATTTGATTTTTCTGCAAGTTGATAAAAGCTGAAAAAAATGTTCACCATATCAATTTGGTGAATATAAAAGGAAACACCTGATAGCACAATCCATAATTATTGCATCAGCATGATAAATAAAAATGCTATTTTAATGGAGTTCCTTATTTTGGCTAAAAGCTAGATATATATTTATTACAAAAGGGTCAAATTAAAATATTTGAAATGAAAGATTGCTTTTTAATAAACATTTATACTATATATGAACAGAGTTTTGAAAATTGACTTTTGTCGCAACAATTTAAAGATGCTAAGTTATTTCCCTCCCCCAAATTTTCCTATTTTTAATGAATGGACCAGTCTATTTAAGTAGTGCCTATATTTCATATTGGAAAAAACTTATTCTAATCACATAACTAATACTGAACTTGGTCTTGATTTGAATGATGACACATTTAGACATAGCATATATTCAGAAAAACTGGTCTCAAATCTATGAAATTTTTTAACATAAGGCCAGTGATCCTATGAAAACAAGCCAATGAGAAGACAAGTAACTAACTGTCAATTTATACTTACCAGCAACAGAAAAGAATTGACAGTTTTAATGTTACATAAATATTATTTTAAATGTAAATATATAAACTAGTAATATTTTCATGATAAAATCTGTACTAAATTTATGAATATCATGAGAAAATTATTGTTTTGATCTGCATGCAAATATTAATATGAATAATTTCATAAAACAGTTAAAAATTATTCTCTTTAAAAATCCATAACAAACAAGCAGTAAAAATTTTAAGAAAAAAAATTGTTTACATCTTTAGCAAGAGATGCTCTTGACACCGTTTTTCCTGGCTGTGAAAACATCAAAATCATCAACATTGATGAAAAGTATATAAAAAATAAGCAAAAAAATGGATTCTAATGAGATGAATTGATATGATTTTTATATCTATAAAAAAATAATTAAAATTAAAACAAGAATTACCTCCACTCCCCTTCCTCCATGAAGGCAAGTTCAAACAAATAAGAACTACTATTAAAATTCTGAACAATCTCAAACAAATATATATAAAACATTTTATTATGACTTTAAAAAAAAGACATTTTAAAAATCTGATATTCACATAATATATACAATCTGTATATATTGTGTGAATATATACTTTTTAAAATGTCAGTTTTTACAGCCATAATAAAATTTTGTATCCCCTAATGAATTACTTAAGTAAAACATTTTAAAAATAAATGGCACTGAATTTCATAGTAATTTTTAAATACATTTTTAGACATCATGAGTAAACAACTATTTTAGTTATGATATAAACAGATCCAGAATTTTATATCTGATGAAAAAAGTAAAAGGTGGATACTGCTGAAATAATATGTATTTATTAGGATCAGCTTAGTCATGGCAAGCGAACTCATGATTTAAAAGGTGGGGTTAGTTATGTGCAAACTGCACTCCATGTAAAAACTTCACTGCACAGTCCTGAGGTTTCTCCACCTACTCAATGCCTACAAAGGCCCTGCAGCAACATGAGCAGAACCAAGCCAGTAGGATGAAAGATGCCACAGTCTCAATCCTGCATGTAGGCAGCCATGCACAACATAAATTACAACCTGAACAAGACAAATGACCATTCAAATTTGCTTACTGTGAGACCAATACAAGACACAAAGGACGATACTAGAGCAGAATACTTATGCTGGATACAGGACCATTATCCTATTCACTGGACAGGAGACTCTTCCTCCCACATTGTGTTTAGATGTGATCTGAAGAAGTCCCAAACTCAGGGTTGAAACCTAGCCAGCTATGCATCAAACAAAACAAAAATCGACAAATTCCCAACATTTTTGAAGTCTCAGAGCAATGAAGATGACTGGAATACTGTAACAAGATTTTAACAAGACATAGTTTATTTTAACTGCTGATTATATAAGTGTTTTAAACTATCATTTTTCTTTCCCAAATTCAAAAGCTTGACAGTCATATGAAGTCATCTGAACTTCAAACTGTTTGATTATAACTATGATAATGATAACAAATCATGTATCTCTTTTTTGGTTTCTACCTCTTGATGGCAATTTGAAGATCTGCTCTCCCATTATTGGTACAAAAATCTAGGCAGGACTATGTGAGACTACTCAAAGTGCACCGTACATTCATATACACAGTGTTTCAAATTATTAATGAAGTGACATTTTTTTCATTTTGTCTAAAAACTACCCATCAAAATTTAACAAACTTTCCACAGTGTAATGGGAATAGGCATACGCAGAGGCTGTATAAAAACTGTATTTGTTTTGCAGAACAGGAAACAAACAGTGGCCATCTGCAATATAAACACAATACAGAAATGTTCCAGACTATAAACAAGTGTTATTATAATTGTGCAATTATGGGTCAAAAATTATTATAACATCTGAACTTTCCAAAGGCAAATCGACATTAGAAATATCCAAAATAATTGGAAGATATCACAAATCTGTGAAAAGATTTGTTGCAGCTCCTACAACATTATGTAAGAAGGCCAATAAGGGTTACTTGAGGGTTGTTTCCTGACATTCTTTGTCACAAATGAAACATGAAGCTGTAAATAAGCCAGGCCTGACTAGTAGAGCACTTTTCAGGAGCATTGAAGAAGAAACAGTGTCCAGAAGTACTCACTATCATCTTCTGAAAAAGGTTGGGACATCAGTTAGACAAGTGACAAAGCTTCGATTGACAATAGTACACATACAAATGCATTTGAAATGGGCAAAGAAGAACATGAAGGTCGATTTCTCAAAAGTTCTGTTCACAGATGAAAGTCATGTAACACTTGATGGCCCTAATGGTTGGAGCAAAGATTGAGTCATAAATGGGCAAAATCATCATCAACACATGACACACCAACAAGGAGAAGGAGGTATTATGATTTGGGCTGGTATTATTGGAGATATCATGGTTGATCTATAGAGAGTGCCTGATGGTATGAAAATAACCACAGATGCTTATATAGCCTTCCTCAAAGAACACCTGGAATCTTGGCTAAAAAAGCAAGGAATCACCTTCAGGAGAACCATCGTATTTATGCAAGATAATGCACATAAAACTAAGGAGTACCTACAGAAATTAGGCTTTTGTGGACCTCAGAAGATAAACTGGCAGGTCAATTCTCCAGACTTTAAACCAATTGAAAGCGACATGTTTATGAGAATGGATGCCAATTTAGAAGCAAGGATGATTTATAGCAGAAAATAGTCAATGTATCACACAAAATTATATCAGAGGAGATCCAGAAATTAACATGTTCGATGGACCAGCGCCTTTTCCAAGTCATTTAAAAAAAAAAAAAGATCACATAACTCATATTAGCCAAATTCACTATCGTTTTTGAACTCTATTTACTTTTTTATTTTGATTTAATGTCATCTTAGTTACTGTACGTGTCCATAAAAATCTGTAAATGAAGCAAAGTAAGTGTATATATATGTTGTCATCATTCTCTGATAATTTTGTTAAATTTCAACCATGAGTTTTTGGATAGGATGGAAAAGTGTCACCTCGTTAATAATTTGAAAAGCAGTATATACGGGACTCAGCCAGCCATCTGTCAGCATTGATATATTGGTAAGAGTCAGCCATCCATTTACTCTCTAAAGTTCATCATTGTTTGAAAAGCACATGGCCATTTGACCAATTTCAGATAACCTAAATTCAAAAACTATTGTTCCTATAAAATCACCAGTGAATATGTCTTTATGTAAACAAACAAAATTACAAATATTCTGTTGGTCAACTGAACAAAGTTTCTTAGAAAAGCCAATTCTCCAAAATTATTCTAAGAAACCATATCAATAAAATGAATAGTACTTTAACTAAACAATTTAATTTCCAAGGGCTTTAGCAATTATATTTGATTTCAGCCAAAGAGGTAATTATGTTACTAAGTTGTCTCCAAGTTAATATTCAAGTTTGATTCCTTAAAAATCTCTTAACTAATCAATTTTCTTAAAATCATTTAGTCTTCTTAATTCTTTTACCACATATTATTTCAATAAATGCATATACTTCACCTATTCTATACATTAAAACCAGGCCTTTCTATATTTCTACCCATCAACTGCTTTCAAGCCTCCTTGGGACTCAACTCTTCCATCTGAGTGGGACACCACACAATTCTTTCCCTAATTATACTAGGACTTGACAAGCTGATTATTGACATTGCTGCTATCAGTGAGGTTGCTTACCAGACTAAGGCAGCCCAAAAGAGCACAAGGCAGAATACATTCTATACTAGTCAAGTAAGCCAAAAATAACCAATCTGGAGTAGGCTTTATGGTCAACAACAGTACCGCCTCTAATCTTCTCAACATACCACGACTACTCCAACAACAGAATCAATAAATAACAAGCAATACACATTTTTTAGCATGTACGCTTCATGTGGACCAACAGCAAAACTCTACTTCTCTGTTACCATCTTCTGTCTCAGTAATAGATAGAGTCATTATCCTAGACAACTTTAAAGTCAGAGTAGGTTGGGATGTAGTCATATGGAAATGTATCCTCAGAAAATAAGGGGCTAGGAAACAAACATACTAGGGAAGACTTCTAAAAGAAGATGAAATACATTCCCTGTCTTCTTAGACCACATGAGCTCTGCCATCTTAGAAACTAGAAAATGAGTTTTAAGCTTCTCCTCAAGAAAAAAAAAAACAACCCACAACTCATTCAATAGGAATGAGCCCAAATGTCTTAGATCTTCTGTTCCCACAAAAATAGAGAACTGCAAATCAAACACACTTTGCCCAACCATCATGCTCGTGAAAGAAAATAAATTTTCACCAGGCATGTTACACTAGGGCAGGCCGATTTTGGAACCATGATATGGCACTCTATATTAAAAGTTGGCATTTGACATGATAAATAATGATACAAAATATTTTTTTTCAAAATCATTGCCATTTTTTTGAAGAAATGAGTTTAAAGATTAGGTTCAAAATTGGAGCATTGGAATTTCAATCCAGTGATCAGTGAAAGATTTAATGCTGTCAAAACCTTCCATATCCTTATGGAAAACAAATGTGAAATATCATTTAATAAAATGTTTTCCAATTGCAACATTTACTCATTCTCAATAAATCAAAGAAAAATGAATCAGAATTATAAATAATATAAAAATATTCACATTATAAAGGCAAAATGGAGATTAAATACAATATGTTGTTAGGTTGTGACCAGTGACAAAATTCAATTCCTTTTTCTCATATAGAATTTAGGTTTTGTTATTTTTCAGTGGAAAAAAACTAGACTAATTCTCAAAAGCTTCAAACCATAAGACCTCATAAAAAAATGAAATTTATTCATTCTAAAATCAATGGTAGTAAAATAGATATATTTCTTTTATGAATCTTGTACCAGAATTTTCTTTCAATGGATATCATCTAAGTTCTCACTGTTATAAACAATTTTTTTTACTGTGTGTAAAATTAATTAGTGCTTTTGTATTTTTAGGAAAAAAAAAAACAGACTCATTTTAAACATTTTGTTTAATTTACATAATTTTGTATTTTTGAAGTGACTGGATTTTATATAAAAGTAAAATGTTGTGTTTGTTTATTTCCATGGAAGAAACTATATTTCCATATTTAGGTAAGTAATACTGTTTCATTCTATTTTTCTTATTTCAAATTTACCTTACAAATTTTATTAAAATAGGGTAATGTTTGTACTTGTCCTCCTCAGAAGAAGTTAATATTAATTCTTTACTTGTTTTTCTTTTTCTTTATTTAATTCATACTAGTTAATGTCCTGATTTTCAAAATTTAAACTGAAAAACATAAATTTATTTCTGACAATCTTCTCTTCTCTGGTAAATAATATTTTCCTTCAAATTTATCATGTATTCTAGATCTGTTTTTAAACTTATACACATTTTGAAATTTCAGTAATGGTATATTTAAAAGCTCACAGCAAGAAAACGGAACTATTGAAAAAGATACTGTCAAAAAATTTAAAGAATGTGAAAATAAAGTAGAGAGATTAGACAGGCAGATTGAAAGATAGCAACAACAGGATTATACATATGTTGCCTCTACATCAGATATTTTTACACCAATTTCTTCTTGTGAAGAAACAACTGATGACGGTTTTGAGCCAGGGAGACAGTCTAAAAGATATGCCATTGAACTTTAGGGTGATGTATCTTCCAACCTTAACGCAAGGCTTGCTAATACCTTTTTATTAAATCTACAAGATATGGGCTTTCTTTGTTCAAGCCTTAACTTAAAGGACATTATTATTAATAAGTCAAAAATAGACAGGGAAAAGACTAGAATAAAAGTAACCATCCATCAGAAGTGTGTTCAGAACCATGAAGATATCATCTGCATTGGTGCTAATTGCAGGTTTGATAAAGACACTTTGCAATACAAAGAAATTACAAAGGAAAATGGTGAAAAAAAAATTAAGAAAACCAAAGGACCAGGGCACCACTTGACTTTCACCAGAGATGAACATAGAAAGTAGATATCTCACCCACAGAGTTATCCCTGACATTGGTGCAACTGATGTTATTCCAAGAGACAATACTGCTGCTGTTTTAGAGGAATTCAACAGTATAAATTCCATTAAGGCAGTTCTTGTGAACAATACAAGTACAAACACTAGTTGTAAAGCAAGGCTTGTGACATCTCTAGAGAAAAAAAAATTTAAAAGAAAGTTGCACACCACTGGCTGTTTTTTGCTACTGTAACCGGGTAGGACAATCTAGCAGGTAGCCATAATAGACTGGTCCTCATCGTAGTCGTAGGCAATAGGCGTAACCAATAGATGTCGTATCTGTACGTCCACATCAGTCTGTATTTATGGCTGATACCAGCCAATGATATTACTGTGAGAGGGAACCCAGGTGTATGCATATTCATTACATCAAGAACAAAGCAAGATATGTCTACAACTGACATTGTCTTTGTCCTAAAAGAAGAACTGTTATCAAATCAAAGTGCTGTAAGTCACCTTTGTCAATCTAACAAAGGTATTTGATATGGTAAGTAAACCAAGCCTCTGGTTAATCTTGGAAAATAGTTTTGCTCATCAAAATTTCTTACCATGATCATTCAACTCCATGATATCCACCTTGGACATGTCAGGTACTGCAGAAACTTCTCCAAACCTTTCTCAATCACAAACAGCATCAATGAAAGCTGTGTACTAACCCCACCCACTGTTTCCAATACTCTGCATGATGTTGAAATAGACAACAGAGCCAATATGTGCAAAACTAGCAACCTGTTCAACTTAAAGGCTTTGGTGCTGATAGAGAATCCTTGTTTGCAGCTGATGCAACTATGGTCACTCACTCAGAAGCAGCCTTCCAGTAAGTAATATACTGTTTTAAAAAAGCCACAAGACCCTTCAACATGGAGATCAAGCTTTAAAAAATAAAAAAAATGCATTTGCTATCAACCTATACCAAATCAAAAATATCCTCCACCTTCCATTTCCAAACTAAAATGGAAATAGTCCAAGATATGATGCTCACGAAGTAGGTGACCAAGGCTATATAAACTTCAATGCCAGACTGCTCAATGCCAGAAAACTCATGAAAGACATAAAAAACTTTGGTGATGAATCCTAGATCACATACTGACATCACCTACACCTACTCAAATGCGCCCATCAATTTTATCAGCACAACATTCTAAAAATGAATTTCCCCCAATAACAATTTGGTTAGAGATTCAACCAGAGTGAGAAATGAAGTTATACTATAAAAGACTCAGCTGTGGTGGTCTGGCTACATGGCTAGGATAGAGGATGATTGCTTTCTAAAGAATCCCCTATTCATGGAACTTATTTCCAACTGAAAGAAAAATGGGGGCCCCAGTGAAGGACTCTTTGAAAAGAAGCCTTTCCTTGGGAGTCAATAACCATCAGTGGCAAACAGATGCAGGTGACATGGAGGCATAAGATCTACAAGTAAACTCCCACACAAAATCAAACCATAAGAAAAAAAAGATAAAAGACAAAAATGCCTCTTCTGTATGAACTTCACAAACCACCTGAGAGCCTGCAAGAGAGATATGAAAAACTTCCAAATCATTATCCACAAAGCCAAGACACTTAGCTTCACCAGATAATCTTAACTCTTTAAGCTCTTTAATTTTTAATCTAACTCTTTAATAAGCTCTCATAAGTGATGAGTAAACTTATTTTTTTAAACATATAGTATACACAGTGACTAGGCCACATTTGAAGATTACTACATATGGTTTTTTATTGATATAAATCTTCATTCGGAATAAGCTTTTGAATGGATATATTTTAAAAATCAAAAGCAGATTAAGTTTCATCTGTACATATGAAAAATGAGAATGACTTTTTAAAGATGAAACAATTAAGAACAATAAAACAAGCAAAAGAAAAACATCAATTTGTGATAAATTGATACAGAATTTACAAATTTAAATAAGTTGGTTTGCAAACCTGATAATCAGAAAATCCATTTCTAAATATATTTTTTCTAAATACTGATTTAACTTTTGAAGGTATTTTATTAATTCCTTGAAGAAAAGAAATTCAGTAAGGAAATATAGAAAATTATTATATTACAGACAAAATATATAATTTAAAAAAATGATACTGAAAAAGTACTGTAATACATAGATTGAAAAGAAAGTCCAGTCACATTTTAATGTGATCACTTTGAGGATACTTTTTCACTATTAACATTAAAATAACCATTAATTTTTACATTCTAATGTTTTTTTTATTTCTTTGCAGATTAATTAATAATTGATTGAGTAGATTTTATATGGATTTTACTATTTTAAAAGTTTAGATCAAACCTGTATCAGATACTGTATTTCACTTTATGAAAAGGGCTCTTTCAGCAATGGAAGCAGCAAGAAATACTCATTCTATGAAAATGAAGCTTTGAATGTCTGGACCAGCTTCAATTGAGAAATTTCTCTCAGATTCCTTTCACTCTGGGCAAACAAATTCTGTCAATATTATCTTTTGAAAACGATAGTTGAGAAAAAACCTAAGCAAACTGCATGAGAATTAGCAAAACAGCTCAATACAAGTCACAGGAAAAGTCTTTAAACAAGACCAGTGGGTTTATCATCATCTGACAGCTTCTCTGCTCTTTGTTCATCATTGAAGAGTACTCTTGATCTTACTATTCTGGGTAGAATCATCACCAGTAATGAAAAAGTGGGTTCTCTATAATTATATCCAATTAAAACAATGTTTAGCACCCACTGAAAAAGGAGAATCAATTCCCAGAACAGGACTACAACTGAAGTTATTCTCTGTGTTTGTGGAATATAAAGGGCATTATCTATCATGATTGGCTAAACCAAAATAAAACAATGTGGAAAAGTACTATTGCCAATTGGAAGCATAGAACAAATTTTTTTTAGGAAAAAAGTGTCCATCATTGGTTAATCATAAAAATGTGTTGCTCTTATATGATAATACAAAGCTACATATTTCTCTAGTCACTCATAAAAAGTTTATGGTACTAAAAATGAAAGTTTTGTCACATTCTCCTTACTTTGCTCCATCTATCATCTTTTCATATTTGTCATATTCATATTCAACATTTTTAGAGGGAAAACAATTTATAAATTGTGAAGAGGTTCAAATTCATACTGACTGTTTCTCTGCATCAAAACTTGAAGAATTTTATACTCAAGGGATAAACAATTTGCAAAACTGATGAGATCATGCTATCAATAATGAGAGGAAATGTTATCTTATTTACATGGTGATCTCCCTTTTCCTTCTATATGTGGTCAGCTACACCTGATTTTTCTATTTCCCCTTGTGTTACAGCTTTACAATGTTTTTCTAGTCTTACCTTAAGGGGACAGTCTATTTATTCTTTATATTTCTTACCACCGCTGCATGGGATGACATACACACAATCCTTAGATATGTTCTCCTCTATGGGGGGGTCTTACTCTGAAGAGATGTCTGTGAAGTGTTGAACCACTTTTGAAGGTTGTCCTGATGAGAAAATAGACCACAGATCTTTTGTATTTTTTCCAAAAATCCCTGAAGCTGTTTTCTGAGTGTTGTTATCCTCTTGTACTCTTCTATCCCAGTTTGTTGGAACTGCTGCCATGTACCCAGGGTAGTTGTTATATACAGGGTAGTTTCTTATACTGACCATTTCTTGTTCATATGTCTCTGGGTTACCACTTTTACTCGATGTTTTAAGCAATGGACAATCCCTTTCTTTACATTAAATGGGTAGTGTTAGTTGAAATTGAGGTATTGTTTGTTGAATGTTGGTTTGCGATATAATGATGTCTTGAACCCACGCTCTGTTTAAGATATTAGTACATCCAGAAACACGAGTTTAATGTTGCTTTCTCTCTCCATTGTGAACTGTACTGATGATCTTATTGAGTTCACATGGTCCAGTAGTAGCTAGACCTCTCCTGGTGTGGTCAGAGTATGAAGCTATCCACTACATATCTCAGCCATAGAGTTGGCTTTAGTGATGTAGATTCTAATGCCATTTCTTCAAAGTATTTCATGTATATAGTTGCCATTGCTGGTGATAATAGCAAGCCCTTTGCTAACCCTTCATCTTGTCAATATATGTCTGATCCCATTCTGAAGTGTGTTGTTTGTCAGCATCTCCATCAGGTTATTTTTTGGTATACTGATCCATTTTCCTAGGGATGTATCTGAGGCCAGTCTGTCTCTTAATACCAATAGTGCCTCCTCGATGGGTATCTTAGTGAACAAACTCACCACGTCCAGGCTCACCATCTGGTTGGATTGGATGGGAGCATCTTTGTTTACTTCCACAAAGTGGGTGGAATTTCAGATATATGAAGGTGACTTTCTTATTAATGGGTCAATTATATCTATAAGGAAGCAACTCAGAGGGTGGCAACACAGAGCCTTGGAAGCTAACAATTGACCTGAGCAGAATACCCTTTTCGTGAATTTTGTGGAGATCATATATATGTGAGGTAGCTTCGTGTAATACTGCAACAACTGCCAGTATGCTTTAGGTGGGAAGTAGTTCTTGTTCTTGATTAGAATCTGCAACAGTTTTCATTCTGTTTTCATTCTTGGATCTTTCTTTACTTTACCGTAGCTACCATTTCTAATGAGGTCTTCCAGTTGTATTGCCTTTGTCAACTGGTAGTATGATGATGTTTTCATTCCTCTGTAGGGTTCTGATTGCCAGCCTCTCCAATTTCATGATGTTTGATTTGGGCAGCTTAGCTTTCTCCAGTATCTGTTTCACTTTCCATCTTAGCTCATTCGCCCAAGCCTGAGGGATGTTCAAGGCTATTTCCTTGATTCGGGCAGTGATGTCCAAGTATGGTATCTGCCTGATGGTTGTGGCGAAGTTGAGACCCTTGTTTAGTACTGACTCCTCAGAGACACTCAGCTGGTGTTGACTGATCTTGATTACTGCATTCACTGGGGGTGGGGTTGATGGACCTTGTGTGCCAGCTTCTGTTCTTTCAATCTGTTTAATTTTTGTACTTGGTGGGCCTTGACCACATCAAATTTATGTCTGAAGGATTTATCCAGGTCATGCTGGATCTTTTTTTGGTCTTCTTCATCAGTAATTCTGTTGAAGAAGGCCTGACCCTGTGGGAGATATCAGATTACAGTTTTTGTTTTATTCAACAGTTTTTACTGGATTCCTCCTCAAATAAGAGTGTCTCACTTTTTCTGTGACCAGACAGGCTCTCCTTGAATTGACGGGAAGTCTTGGTGCCAAGCCTGAAGGGAGGAGTTGTAAGTCTCTGCATTGGTGTAGCCATGTTAGATGGTTCAATATTCATGCCAGCTTCTGTCTTTTGTCTCCATCTTTTTGGTATATCAGGTCCGTACAAATCCTTCAATATCTATCTATATTTCTGAGATGAGGTATTGTAATTATTTACACTATTTACATTGTTCGGACTTTTCATCTTTGTTACCATATTCACAACATTCCATGAAAATGCTATCTTGATTAAACATAACAGCTAAAACCAAAAACTATTTCTTTTCCATCTTCAAATGTAACACAACTTTCTTTACAACCTAATATAAACAACTGAACAAAAATACATTTTTCTTTCTGTCATACTCCTATTAGTTAAGTCTTTCCACATTTTTAGTATAAAAATTAACACAAACACAGAATTTTTTCTCAATGTTACAATTTTTTATAAAAATATCAATTTTCGATCTACAAACCAACTTATTAAAAAATAAAAATAAGCAAAGAGAAATTCCAAAAACTACTAAATAACAAGATTCAATTTTGATAACTTGTATTTCTACTTCTAAAAAATAGTATTGTTATTAGAGCTATAATTCTGGCAGATCAATATTAGATTTTGTCAGTATGCCTTAACAAAATGTTCTAAACATGACTATTCATTACAAGTTGAATATATACACAATGTCAGATTTGATTATGCAAGTCAATAATTTCACAATTGTGTCAGATTTTATTATGCAACTCAATAGTTGTTCATTATATAGTTAATAGTAGTAAATTTTTAATTTCAGATATTTG
This sequence comes from Acanthosepion pharaonis, assembly GCA_903632075.3. Taxonomy (NCBI): domain Eukaryota; kingdom Metazoa; phylum Mollusca; class Cephalopoda; order Sepiida; family Sepiidae; genus Acanthosepion; species Acanthosepion pharaonis. The sequence goes on along the minus strand of CAHIKZ030005467.1, from coordinate 876,915 downwards.
GTGATCACAGCATGCCCCTCCCCAAGACCACTACAGCTTCAGTTAAATATACTCATTCCTATTTTGAATGTTGGTGTCACCAAATCTTTCCTGATCTGATTTTCAGCCAAGAACTCACTGGTTGACTTCGCCAGTCTTGATGTATATTAGTATCATTGAAATGAACATTTTTTACTATTATTTATTGTAATTTTCTTGTATTTAGCTTGATCTTTGTTGCTTTTTTTTTTAGTTCTTTCAGAAGTATGTCTCTGCCAGTTTTAATTCTTTGTTGAATTTCTGATGGATATCCCAACTTTAAGTTAAAACTTAGTAATTTTTTTTTAATAGTATACAGGCTTTCTTATCATCCAGTCCATACTCCTCCCACTTCTCTTGAACAGGAGTAGAGGTTCATTCCTTGTTTCCTGTCTAAGAAGTGGTTCCTGGTTCCTTTCCTTTTCTCAGGCCTTAATAGTCTTGCTGTCATGAATTTTTGGTGATGTGTGTGGATGTGGGTAGTGTCTTCTCATACTGAGAATACTGGGTTGGCAGTTTTCTGGTTGCTGTTCCCAACTGGTGGTTAGGAGTCCAAACTCTTGCATAGCATCTTGAGAGGTTTATCCTGCACATGTTACATTAAATGACCGATTGCTACTACCACCCTAAGCCTTTCTTTACCAAAATAACACACCATGACTATAAACAACAAAATAACACTAAACCAGCTCAACAAAAAACACCTAAACCCTTTAACCTTTCTTTCTCCAACATTCATGGTATTCATACCAATCGTCGTTCTTCATTACAATATGGCTTCCGTTTTGCTAGGTCTACCAGTGGCATGCTAATGGCCATTACTGAATATGTATATCAAGCTCTTGAAAATAATGGTGAAGCTCAAGCTGTGGCTCTAGATATCTCAACAGTGTTTGACAAGGTTTGGTACACTGGTCTTCTATGTAAGCTCCAAGGCTATGGTATTACAGGATGATTTTTGATTTAATCCAATAATACCTATCAAATCATGAAATAAAGGCTGTTTTGAATGCGCTTGTTTCCAGATCCTTTTACACAAACACAGGTGTCCCCTAAGGCTCTATCCTGGCTCCTACACAGTTTCTGAGCTTCATCAATAGTCTTCCTGATGCCATCATTTCCCAAGTAGGCATTAATGCTGATAACACTCCCATTTACTCTTGTCTCAATGGCAAATCCGTCAGAGCTGACAAAGTTAACCTGGCCGCTACTCTTGAAAAGAACCTCTAATCAGTGGTTAACTGGGGCAGAAAATGTAGTTTGTAAATTTTAATGCCTCCAAAACTAAACTGCTCTCTTAACTACCATAGAGAAATTTTCTTGCGCATCATCAGCATGACTGATACTAGACTCCTGGAGAGTGACACACTGCACCTCCTTGAGCTCTCATTTTTAACTGACTTGAAGTGGAATGACTACATTGAACCTATTGCTGCATCTACTGCAAGGAAAGTTGAGACACTGTTTCATGCCAGAATGTTTTTCTCATCAGAGTCCATCTTGCACATTTACAAATCTACCATTCATCCATACAATGAATACTGTTGCCATATCTGGTGCTCCTGCTATTCATCTCACAGCTCTTAACAAAATCCAAAGAAGGATCTGCGATGTAATCAATCCTGACTTGGCATCTCAACTTCAGTCAATTTCTCACAGACGTGATGTGGCTTCCCTCTGTCTTTTCTACAAATATTTTCAGTGGCAACTGCTCTGATGAATTTTTTGCACTGGTTCCCCCACCACATGAATTTAAGTGTGCTACTAGATTGGCACCTAGGTCCCAACCTTTTACTGTTGAAATAGTTAAATGTAACTGCCACTTCTACTCCAACAGTTTTTCTGACACTTCCTACCTGTGGAACTCCCTTCCATTTACTTGCTTCTCTGAAAACTACAGTCTTCAGAAATTTAAATGCAATATTAATCACCATCTTCTGTTACCTTGAATGCTATTCATCCTTTATCCTTTCATCAATCCCCCCCTATACCCAGTCTTTTCTCTCACTTTCCCTATCTGTAAACCCCTGCATACTAGTGGTATTCCCACCTTGTTTAGGATGAAATGATTAAAAATTAAAAAAATATATAAATATTGCCATAAATCATTATATCTTTTTAGATATAATCTTAAAAGAAAAACAAGATATTGTAAAGTTATTGAGTGATGGGAATAAAATGTTTGAAATTATAAAATAGTTGAAGTAGTAACAAAACAATAAAGAAACTGAAGGCAATGGCAAAATAAAATCAAGGAAAAAACTGTACTGAAGAATGTCACAAAAATATATTTGGGAAAAAATAAAAGGATTTGACCAGAAATAAAATATTTATAAAAGCTGGAATTATGAATGCAAACAGAGAAAATATGCAGATTATTAAGAACTTTGGCTAAATTCATGAAAGCAACAAAACTTATCACTTTTAACCAAACCCCACAAAAAGGAACAGTATATCTATGAAACTAATTACATGAAATTGATTTCTCAAAAACTAATTTTTATTAATGTATGTAGAGCTACATTGGATGGAACTGATGACAGTAAGAAAGTTTGGCTCATCCTTGGAAATAGTTAATCAACATAACATAAAAGATGCCTTCAAAGTTGATGATGGTACTCAAAGCTCTCGGACAGATGCCTTTTGAGTGGCATACATCACAAGCAAGATGCTTGAAGCTAAAGAATTTATGCAAGACAATTCTACTTGACATTCTACAGAGCTGACTATTGCTCCTTTATTATTCAAAAAGGTTTTTTAAAAAAAAAAAAATACAAATTAATGGAATGGTTCCCAGCTTCACCAGATATTAATCCAATAGAAAACTTTTGACTCATCATTAAAAGACACATATATATGTGAATGGAAAACAATATACAAGGAAGTCTCTGATAAGCAATAATAACTACAGCAATTAATGTTAAAGTACAGTAGAATAATGAATTAAATTAATGAATGAAGGACTGATGAAGGTCATAGACTGACAAATAGTCTATATTAACATGTAAAATAATAATTTATTCCGGTTTATGTGATATTGTGCTAATCGAATGTATATCTGTATGACCTATATAATTTGTTATTTTTATTTGTTTGCATGATAAAACCTGACATTCCCAAAGAAGTTATTATTTTTTTTTAAATAAGGACATAAAAAGCTGAAGCTGACACAACAGATTGCTTATAAAAGGTGTTCCAATAACTTGGACAAATTTTAAATAAGTTTAAAATCAATCCAAGTTATTGGAACACCCAATATAATAAAAAAATTCTACAAACATCAGTTGGCTTGCATATAAAATCTGATATAGCGCATTCTAAACTTTGTTGATTTCAGGTGTACATAAATAAATGCAAACTATTTTCCTAGCATACAAAAATAGACAAAAGTGATTAAAAGTCATGCATTTTAAGTGAAACAGTAAACAGACTCATTAAAAAGGGTTTTTTTTTAAAGTCTTACAGCCAAAAGATATTAGCTCCAGAAGTTAACAATAGAAAATATCAATAATTCAAAGTAATTCAGATTTTTTTCTATTCCTCCATAAAGAAATATGAAAATTATTTAATGTTTGCAACATGACATAAAAATAAATCAAAGTTCTACAACTCACCTAAAGCAGAACCGTTCCAAAAAGGCTCCCAAAGTGACATCATTTTTGCCATAGAATTCCATGGTAACAATCCTAAAATTTAAAAAAATTCCTATAAGATCCTACTCAGCAATTTATTTAACTAATAAAAAATTAAAATACAAATATTAGTATTTGATGGCAGCATTATCTTTGCATTTTATTAGATGAAGCATTGTCATATTCGATCACTTCTGAACTGACTGTTCGGTTGAACTCTCTTCCTATGGACGGGAGGAACCCGAGGGAGGCTACGCCAAAGGGCGGAGTCTCCTTCGGGGAGGTAAAACCAGCCCTGAACCCGTTTATACGGGTTCAATGGGCATATTTTTGGCTGAGCCCACAGGCTCGGAATGCCCACATTAAAAAGGCCTTGTGCCACATGACACCCTCGTGGGGGGGGTGACTGAATATCGTCATATTCATTTTGACAAATATTTATTTTCACCTTATAATGAAAGTCAATACTAGTCCAAAATTAATATTACTTAATATATTTACATTAATATATATTAATATTATAAATTATTTTTCACTAGTGTTTACTTCTATTTTAAAAAGAAAATAAATACTAGCGAAAACTTAATATTGTGTCAGAACAAATGTTCACACTATTTTTTAAAGTAAATTTTAGATATCTATACATCTCATGATTACTGGCAGCTCTGTGAGAGTGTTGAACAAGTATAAATCCTCAGTCCCTCCTCTCTGTAATCATTTTGTAGTATTGCTGATAAAGTAGAATGCTTTGCTCAAAAATTCTCTTCCAACTCCACTCTCGACTGAGCAAGAATATCTTTGCCTGATTTTCCACCTAAAATGGAGTGTCTACTGAGCAATACGTTTATAACTGTCCATAGTTTCTCCTATCATGCTCTCATCTCCAAATTAGATCCCAAGAAGGCATGCAGACTTGACAGTATCCCACAATTGTCCAAAGGAAATACCCTTCAGAACTGGCTCTTCTTCTCTCCAAACTATATATACAAGGTATGATGAGTAAATTGTCACCATTTTATATTTTTAATTTCACATATGTACATTGTTTTCTGACTGCACAGTATAGTAAGGTCAGTTGGGCACCATCTGTGAGAAAAAAGCTCCATGATGCAATTCACTCTGCCAGAAATTTAGAAATAGCATGCTGTACTGCTTGGTATTCACACCAGAAGCTCCAATACAAACATTTCAGAGTGTTTAGGTGTCAACCTGAGGAAAGTGCAGAGGATTTGAAAAGAGTTAAAGAAGACTAATGGTGATTACAAAGGTACAGCAGCACAGAAAACTCACTCCAGTTGTTCTGATAAGAAAAGAAATCCCAAATTTGTTGGTGAGGGCCTCAGACTCAACACAGAGGCCTACATCAAGTGCCTTGAGAATGTAGTGCTGCCCTGGATCAAGAGGGTGGCTCTAGAAGACCCTATGTCTGGCAACAGGACTCTGCACTATGCCACACAAGCAGGAGAACCCAGTCATGGCTGTCAGACAATTTCTGCAACTAGATCACCTCTTATATCTGGCCACCTAACTCCCCAGACTACAACCCCCTTGAGTATTATGTTTAGGGTGCAGTTGAGCGGGAGACCAACAAAACTCCTTGTAACACTGATGAACTGAAAGGATTGTGGTAGCATTCACCAACTTAAACAAGGAAACCATCCAGAAGAGTTGCAAGAGATTCCAAAGTCATCTGGAGGCTGCAGCTGAAGCCAATGACGATTTTATTGAATAAACTTACTCTTTAGTATTTGAGATTTTTTTGTTTATTTTTGGTAAATATATCTGTTGAAATGTCAATGTTATTTTCATTTTTTTGCATAATTTAGACAAGAGTATATATATATATATATATATATATATATATATATATATATATATATATATAAAACTAGTGAAAAAAAACATGATGTCATGAAATGAAGTGATGAATTTAAAAGTTAGATTTGTTCTTTTGCAAAACTGCTATGGTCTTTTGGTTAGCAGTAAAGCAGCTTGACATTTACCAGGTTTCTTTGAGGCATTGGACAATGAATTTGAACTGCATCAAGAGCTTATCCTTTATTTCTTAATTAATAGCCTGAGTAAAATATTGATCAAATCAATTAAAAAAATTAATATGACTTTTTTTATGTGCCGTGTTCCTCCAAGATGTGGGTAATCATAGATATCCACAACTTCTTGTTCATTGTAGCTCCAGCAACTCTTGACCATCTCTTTTTGCCCCTAATCCGTTTTCCATTCACACAAATTATTATGTAGATTATTTGATTTTTCCATCTGCTCTTCCTGCCTTCAGTATGCAAGATGAGTGCTCATTTCTCATAATGTATCCCAGAAATCTCAATGCTTTCTGATTGTATGTTTCCTTCTAGTTCTTTAAAACTTCCCCATAGCTCACATGTTCAATCAATGGCATTATCAGCATTTGTCTGTAGAACTACATCTAGATCACTTTGAGTCTTAAAGATGACTTGTCAAAAAAATTAATAATGATGATTAGTACCTGCTAATTTTTTTTTAATACTTACAAGAGCAACCACTAAAAGTTTGTAAAAAAAAACAAGACATCATATTTCTTGAAGGTTACTTTTCAGGTACAAGATATGAAAATTAGAAATACCTTTTCTAAAATGACCACATAGGAAGATATGCTTTTAAAATAATCTTCAGTTTTGATAAAAAAAAAAACAATGTAAAAGAAAAACACATCAAAATAAAACAAAAAAAAATGATTGTCAGGAAACTTACCAAGGGTTGACACACGGATTTGGGGCATTTGGAGAGGTGCTAGCAAAACTGCTAAAGAGAACTGATAAATGTTGATGGTTGTTCAAATCTAGACAGTCACGCTGGGAAAAAGAAAAGGTTGTTGATTAAAAAGAATTCAATTTAAAATATATCAATAAATGTTTGTTCAAGAAAAAAGAAAGTTTCTCCTACAGACATTAATACTCACTCTCACTCATTTGACTTGTACCTGCTCTAATACAAATGATCTCAGACAGGATAGAATAAATGCTTCACTTTGTAGACATATTATTTATATAATATCAAAAGAATGATTTTGTATTTCATGTAATTTCTAAGCAGAAAAAAGTACTGAATTAAATTATCCTAAAATGCACTAAATTGATGAATGCAAAACATGTAAGCATACAATGGGGCCCTCAACCAGATTCCCACCAACCAGTCAATGACTACCTTACATTGCATCTTCATTCTCATTTGTGTCAGTGTACGCAAAAAAATGAGGAAGGGCCCTGCTGTAAGCACACAAGGAAACAAAAAATAAAAAAATTTCCTTTTGCACATGATATCCACAAGGAAGTGCAATTTAAATAAATTTAAATTAATTTGTAACTAGTTTTAATTTACAATGAAAAAGAAATTTATCCCAAAACAGAACGTTAAAATAATAGGCTGAAGTGCCATTAAAAATCTATCAATTATGTAAATAATAGTGTATATCTAAATCATTTTACAATGCTGAAAAATTTTCATATATTTTTAGTTTTGACTAGTTTCTTCATCTTTTTGTTACTTTTTATCACATTTTTAGATAATTTAATTCTATACTTTTTTAGTCTTTGTTTAAAATTAGATATTATATATATATATATATATATATATATATATATATATATATATAGTGAACTTACTTTTGGTTCATAATACATCGACACATAGTTTGTGTCATTTTTCTGTTCAGAATCTTTTGTTTTCTTGCTAGATTCCTTTGGCGTGTCATGGTGGCAAGTTCCATCTGCAGCTGCCTTGATACGACCACCTCGAGCACGAAAGTCTGACAGTATATTCTGGGACAAAAAAAATATTTGTATTTACATCAAAAATAAATGCCACTAACAAAGCAAAACAATATCAATATGACACTGCTCTTGTAGGGAGGTAAAACAAGAAATGGAAGGTTTAAGTCATTATATGCCAAGCTAAATCTACATTATTTACTAGATACTTACCTAGGAAAAGAAAACCAGATTTGAAATCAAAAGAAAAAATATTTCTCTTATCAGTCTTAAATTTGTAAAGTCTGAAATAAACATCTAAAAATAGATAAAAAAAATTTACTCAGAAATGTGTGTGTGTGTGTGTGTGTGTGTGTGTGTGTGTGTGTGTGTGTGTGATTACATTTATTTTTTTCTTTAAATTCACATTATCTGATTTCACAAATTTGTTGAAATATATTGTACAATATTTAAAGTTTTCAGTATGTAGCATTACAAAAGTTGGTTGTCTGTCCTTCTCAGATATAAATTATGCACATGTCAAAGGGCAAGAAATCCATCAAATGACAATCTGATTATAGGTGCAAAAATTAAGCTGCCTGGCCATTATGAGCTAATCCATCAGTGCAACATGTCTATTTCCATATCTCCGTCTTCTTTCACCTATTGTACTACGACCACCTCAATGATACAATGCACACACAGGTCAACTAACAAATAAGACCTTAATTCACCTCTCTTTTCCATGTTTTTTTTTTACTGTGTACAGTTTGCTACATGAACAAACTACTAATTCAAGTTCTCTAAACATGTACATAAAATGTTTTCTCTCACACATACATATATATGTCATTGTCTGTAATTCACTGATATACATAAGAGTTGCTATATTGCAAATTTAATAATACTTATATTGGGATGGTTAGTAAATTTATTTCTACCAATAGTTCCAATAACTAGAAACATTGTATTTTGGTATTGATCATTGGTTTTACTTTAACGTAGATCTGAAGAAAAAAAAAATGTATCTAGAATCTATACCAACCAAAATAGCAAACTAAGTTAGTTTAGTATTTTCACAACTAGTGCACATGTCGAGCTAGCTTAAACTAGTGCACATATTGTATTGAGTGGCATTTAAGCTAGCTTATGCAGAAGGCTCTTGATTGGGTCTTCATCACAACAGGTAAAGGAGGAGTAGATGCAATAGGTAACAATAAACTACAGAAGAACTCAAAATTGATTGCTGCATTTAAGTATTGTATTAATATTTAAGCTTGCCTCAATGATAATTCTCCTGCCACCTCCTAATTTAAAGACAATTTGATGTATGTAGGTCATTACTTTCTGTACAAACAATTATTTTTATTTAATGGGTGGCTGGATTTCACAGTTAATTTTCATTATTCCCAAATTTATTTCCAAGTTATAAAAATTGTTACCATACAAAAAGATTTGTTGCAAAAAATTACATTTAAAAAAAAAAAAAAAAAAAAAAAAAAAAAAAAAAAAATCGCCAAAAACAATCACAGTAATGAAAATTTGGGAATCCAAAATTTCAGGATTGCCAGTCCGGATCCAGCCCAGAATGTTTTTAATTTGTTCATGGAGTAAGCCTGATTCCAAAATGGTATGATATGTTGGTGTATGGCCTCTAGGAGTAAAGTTGAAAAAGTGTGACACACTGACATTCACATTTATTATATAGATTATTTTCCCTATTTTTCCTTTACATCATCCAACAAATTAATCAAGTAAATATTCACTTCACCTTTTTCTCCTTGTTTTTATGTATTTTACATATTCATACCAGGTGTCTGGTGGTTATCAACAAAAACTATATTATAACAAGTCTCCATAATACTATACGATATTACTTACCACAGTAAGTAATATCATATGAATGTTCTCAAATAAATTTCTCATTTAAGGTTTCTTGTTTACAAGTTTCTTTCTTTTCAATCCACCCACTTCTTAGTTCTATTGCAGTTTGGGGACGTTCTAATTAAATTTTTATGATATGTGAAATTGTCAAGTCTCTTGATAGCAGAAGCAAGACAATCCTCAATGCTGACAACTCCTCATCCTCCCACTTTTTATTGCTTAAAGTACTCTTATATAATCTAAGACATAAAATATTAATCAAATTTATTTTGGGTCATCTTTTGGATTTCATGACTTCTAAAGTGTCCTACCAAATTCTGCTCTAATCCCAAATAACTAAGACTAATAATAAGTTGAATAGTAATGAAAAAAATATTTAGATCAAGTTGACATCACAGATTTTACAAATACGAGACAGCTAATGAGTTAGGATCAATTGACCTGGTACTATAATTAAAGATTTCTTGCTACCAGGTGGGCTTCTGATATATTTGAACTAAACAAGCATTGGAGTATTATAATCTACAAAGAAGCTACATTTCAAGTACATAATAACATTAACTCAGTAAATGAAAAAAAAATCTATATGATTTTGAAAGGGAGAATATGATATCTAAATTTCTATATATCAGAAAAATGTTAGAAAAATCTTAACTGAAGTTTTTCCTTCTTATCATTCAATTACCTAATATTTTTGGATGTAAAAGGGTTGGCTGAAAAGTTCATAGGCTGAAGTCTACATACTTCTTCCATTGGTGGTGCAGTCCTTTCATCCTGTTGGTCAAAAAAGTCATCAACAGCAAATATGATTTCATCATGTGATACTAGTTCCTAGCCAAGTGTTTTTTCATGTTGGGGGACAGTCAGATGTGGCCATATCAGCAGAATGGGGGGAAGGAGTGATCAACTAGTTCAAAGCCAGTTACATACAGCAGCCATTGAAACTAAGGACGTTTGCTGGAGTAATGCCCTGATGAAACAAAATACCTTTTGTCAGTTTTCCTGCATATTCGGTCTTGATAGCCTTTTGTAACTGCCTCAGCAAATTGGTATAGTACTCTTCTTTGATGGTGCAGCTCTTTCAATAAACACAATGCTTCTTACATGCAAAAATACTGATGCTATAATTTTCCCTGCAGATGAAATGACCTTGGCCTTCTTTGGAACAGGTGAGGGAGGGTGTTTCCACTGCATTGATTGTCTCTTTTGTCTTTGGATCAAAGAAATGAACCCAACACATATCCAGGGTTAGGTGTCAGAAGACTTGGCCCCCATCAAGCAGAAACCATAATTATGCCAAGTTCATTGTGTATAATATGCTCAACTCTCTCACAGGGTATGCTAATTTGATTTGGAAACAAACAGTGCAGTTATTAATAAGAAGATTTGAAATTAATGCATGCAAGATCTCAAACTTCTAGCATCACCCTGTAGTCAGCCTATGAACTTTCTAGCCCATTCTTGCATAACACTCATCCACCTAATACTAGGACACAAGGTTATTTTGTGCTCTCCCATAATTTTTTTAGAGAAAGGTTTACTTTCCTACAAATTCATTCATATGAAGTTGTTTGTAGATTTTGTTACATTCCAGTAGAAGCCAGTCTAACTATGTTTTTGTCATGGAACAAGATGTTAATTAATTAATTAGTTAAAGGTTTTTTGTTTGCAATATATTCATAATACAAAAATTTACAACACAAATATGCACTTTCAGACAGTTCATATTAGTCAGAAGCCATCATCTTCATTTAACTTCCATTCAAATCAATCAGTAGTAATATAGAATTTTCCAGAACATTAGTTTTAATACTCAAAGAATCATCACAAAGCTTTGGTTTATGAATTTGGTGTCATAATAATTGTGAGGACTAGGTAGACTCAGTGGGAACAGGGAGCAGTACAATAACGGAGCAGTACAAAAAGAACGAAATGAGATATCCTGAGACATGGACAACCAAATAAGAACAATCTACTCCCATAGATTAAATAAAGGGTTCAATTCAAAATTCCCAGAAAGTTACCTGGATCAACAGACCCATGAAGAAGGTCAGAGGGCACAACGGCTTTAATATTGTAATAACAACAACAAAGAATGCAAACACTGCATTTTTCATTTTATTATTTTAAAACCCATAACTAACTAAAATACATCTACAACTTTAGGTGCAAATTTCTTTTTAGATAGACAATCAATACAAACACCTCTGTGTATGACTGCATCATACATTGCATATTTACGCTGAAATTACTTACCTGCACAGAGTTATGGCACACCGGTGAAACAAGTTTACTCAGGATGAAAGGATGTGCTTCTGTTATCTCCACATTTTTCCTGCTGCTAAGCCGAGACACCAAATCTGTGTCAAAGCATTTGGGTCGGCTGTCAATGCTTTTGGTTTCATTTAAAGCTGGCGAAAAGTACATCTCATCTGGGAAATACTTACGGAGGGAAGATTTCAAACCATTTGTTGACTCCAAATATGGAGGATCAATTTTGATATAAGGGGACACAGACAGCACAAGGCCCTCAAGGGCCTTACGGATCTTCTGCTGCTGGGCAACTTTCTGTTCTTGCAGTGCCACAGAGCTTTGAAATATGGAATCATCCTCAGTGTTCTGATAATTATGGAGAGGGTCAGAAAAGTCTGTCAGTTCTTGGATTCCAGTGTGCTTGCATTTAGAATCTTTATCAATTTTGTTATCACAGGTTTGATTAGAATCCATCTGATCAGTGTTTGAATCACTGTAAGTGTCCATTTGTTCTGAATCTTGGTTGGCAGCATCACTATCAACCATTGCTGAATCACCAATTTCCTCCACCAGCTGCCGTGACAGAGTAAGAGACGTGTTCTTATAAGCCTCTCTTTTGGAATCAGTGTCTATTGACTTATCACTATTTTCAGGAACATACTCCTCTTGCTCCACGCTACCATATTGACCCTTTTTCTCAGCACCATCAAAAGAGTTAAGATGGAAGCCGCATTCTTCAGCTGAAGGAGGTGGCAGTCCAAATTCATCCATAATGAATGAAACTTCTAGTTGACAGTGATAGGAGGCATAATTCATCAGCTGCAAAATTTTCTTTACCTGAAGAGAAAACAGAATATGACTTAAAACTTTATTTTAAAATTATTACTAAAAAAATTTTTCAAGTTAACTTGAGAAATTATAAAATAAAAAAAATATATTATATTTCTTACCCAAAGTCAGTCAAAATGTGCTGCAGAAATAATGAATTAAATATATCTTGGTAAATTTTGTATTCAACAAATCCTAATATCTGACTTGAAACTGTACTGTTATATGACCCAATATTTGGTGGAAATATGGTAATGGCAATATTAACCATTTCCTTATAAGGAAAGATTCAGCACTCACTGACTAAGCAGCCCATAATACTTCTGACTGAAATTTATAAAATCTTTCTATTAAAACAATTTCTCAGAAAAATAGGTATCTCAAGTCTTTTATTGTTCTTTCAAGTATTGAAATAGGTTTCCTTCCTAACCTTTTGTTTAAAGTAGTATGGAACATCAAAATCTTGATTATGTCATTATTTTCTCTTTGAGTTACATATAATATCCATTTCACTTGTTGCTGTTGTTGAAAGTCCTCAAGTGATATTATTTGGCATAAAGAAGGTCCTCAATGGGACCTACAAGCTTCATTCACTTTTAGCCTTTTTAAACCATTGATCTGAGAAAGTGCTTGTATACAGCTGACTAGTCTCCTATAAGGGTAGTTTTTCCCAACACTGAATTGTGACAAAGCCAAAATATTAATCTAAAAATTTATGTCTTGTTCTTAAATAGCCTTTTCATTTACTGAAATTTATAAATGAAATTAATATTTATTATTCATTAAATCTTTTGAATGAATCAATTTTATTTATATTTAGGAAGAATAAGGAAGAAAATGTATGTATGATTGTTATTATTTATTCTTCTTGTCACTGCTATGCACAATGAAATTGGACAGCACCAACATATACACACACACCATCAAATGATGAAAAGTAATAATATTTAAAGTAAATTGATTGTTAGGAACTCATTGAAAGAAATTGAATAATAGAGAATAATTAGTGCGGATTTATGATGTTTCAATGAGAATTCAGTCTAGGTTACAAGACAAGAGATATTTAGGCAGGCAAATCTCATTAAATCTCTTTAAAATTCATTAGAAACAAATAAATGATGTACAAGATCCTTTTTAGATGATTTTGTTTTACTTCTTCAATTAATAACTTACTCTTTTCAGTTCATTGCTGTGAGATCCCCTGAGAGTTACAGTGCAACCAAGGTGAGTAGCACAGCCATCAAAATACAACAATGTCTTTGGGTCACCTGTAAGTATAAAAAAAATATAAAAGAAAGAAATAGTTTTGTAACATATTCTGGCTTTTTTTAATATATCATGTCCAAAGAGTTTACTAAAAAAGATCATTTGAAACAAAGAGTATTCAGAGCCTATGTGAGAAAATTTAAATGTGAAAGAGTTAAATTATATACTGTCATCTAAACTGACACTGCCTAAACATTTCTTCCTCCTGACATTTCATCCAAACAGTGGTGGACTGGCCAAGGTATCAGCTTGCCTGATAGCAAGTGGGTGCCTGATTGAGTGGCCCACCCTATATCCAATAAAAATACAATAAAGAAACAAACACAGTCAACTTTTTTTAGTAATAAAGAGAAGTAAGAACATTATAAATTCATCTGCACACTATCAATTACTCAAGTCCAATGTGAGAAGATATTTTCAAAGCTAAAGATCATAAAGACAAAGAGAAGAAATTTTCTCTCTCAGAAGAATTTGGAATCATACATGTTGCTATCTATTGAAAAGGAGTTGTGAGATGAATTGGATAGAGAAGCAATTATTCACAAATTCGAACAATCATCTAGTGAACAGAAATGATTGATCTTAATATAGTGGACTGCATGCAATGCTCTATTGTGCTTTTGATCTATCTGCTAATTGTAAATTGTGTAAATTATTTAAAAATATCAACCAATTACTTAAAATTAGAACAAATAAATAAAAAATTCAATTATAACATCCTGTATTTACAATTGGTAATATGTACAGTACATATACACTATAATTACTGAGAAATACATACATATTTTCCTCACAAAAATTTTAATTTTACCCTTTTTTTCCATATGTATATTTTTAAAATTTTATTTATTCTTTAGGAAAATTAGATGATAGCATTGTAGCTGTGAGTGAGCCCCTTTTGTCTCCAATATGTTTAGACCCAGTCCTCCACTGCACCCAGATAATTTGATTTAAAGGGATTTTAGTAAAAGAAGAAAATACAAAGTAAAGTTTCTTATTTTCTACAAAAATGAGAAATATAAAAACCAAAGATAGAAGAAAGTCATTACCATTTGGAAGCTGGAAATTCTTGACTTGGAATAAAAGACAAAACCCTAATGTTGGTTTGTTGACCAGTCCATCAATAGAATGAACAATCTCAGCTTGAGTACTGCGGGATATACGCTGCATCACACTCTAAAAGTATTAAGTTTAAACAAACAAATTAGTTAAGATCTGACAAAGATTCTATTGAAAGCAAAATCATGTCCCAATTATCTTGTGATTTGTCACATCATAGTTATTTATAACCTTATCTTAGCACTAATACATCATAAAAAACACATGATAGAAAAAAAATGAGTCATACATCACAAGTCTTCTTCTCAATAATATATATATATATATATATATATATATATATATATATATTTATTTCATATCACAATCATCTAAAAGAAATACCATTAACAGGAAATTAAAAGCTGTTTACTATTAAATGCATTATCATAAAGACTAGAGGTGTACACACTATATCATATTTTTAATATAAAAATATATAAATATTATAAAATATTTTTATAATGTTCTGAACTATCATAACTAGTATTTAGCAATTTCTTTCCAATTTTTGTGCAAAAAAAAATTTTAATACAAAATAACTTACAAGTTTACAATAGAATAAAAACCGATTAAATAATTTAAACTAATGAACTTAAAAAGTTCAAGAAAAATAAACAACTAAATGAAACACACTAGTGAATACTTACAGTTTTGGTGTGGAAAACCAAAGTTATTCCTGCTTCTAATAAGAATTCTTGTGCTAATCGACAAACTGACTTTTCTACCACCACAACATCAGGTTTCAATGCACATACTTTGGCAACACTGTTCTTCAAAAATTCTCGTTCCTTGGAATTAAAAATAAAAACACATAACAAATAAGTTTAAGTGCAAAAATAATGAGCAACAACTTCACTTTTTCTGAATAACAGCTGCAACATAACACAATATGGAGTCTACAAGCTGATGGAGTTATTGCAGGGCTTTTTATAATTGAACTTCAAAAAATTTAGTGAGGTCTGCATGTAACACTGTGGGACGCTGGGCCGGATTAGAGGAAAGGTAAATTGTTTTGATAAGTGAATTGTCAAAGAAATAACACGAAATTCGCTAGAACGATGACCAGAGGTGGTTGGAATTAAGAAAAGAAGGAATTGTTTTGTTAAATCGAATTTTGACTTGAACAAAAATTCACCAAGTGCCATTTCCTTGGAGTAGCCGGGTGTGTCAACGGCGAGGCGAAACAAAGGCACTTTAAAACCACTTGACAATTGCGATGACCGATTCACGAAATATGAAGGCAGCGAAACAAAGACACTTGACGACCGTGTCAACAACTAATTAGAAAATATCCTTTTTTCTCTCTAAAGTGATCGTCGGGAATTAAAATTTACCCAAATTGTCTTTTTGAGTGAATTTTGGCTAGAATAGGATTTATAAAAGTACCATTTCGTTGGACCGGCCAATTAAGTTCACGGTGAGGCGGAACAAAGACACTTGACGGTCATGTTAACACTTCTCGGGCGCAGGCAGACATCCGAACAATTAATTAAAGAATATTGTTTTTATTTGTTAAAAGTGGCCGTCGGGTGCTGAAGTTGAGATCTACTCCAAGGCCAGTGTGAGCTTCGTCACTAACAAGCGGAATCGTGACGAGAAGATTTATTTGGTCAAGTGGCTCAGAGAGGCGGAGCGCCAACAGAGTTCTGGGGAACAAGGAGGCCTCCCCCCACATTCGGACGGTTGTAGGAAGCCTTCTGATTGGTCGTTGGGGTATGCTGGCGATCCAGAGAGACACCATGCCCACCCCCAGCCCTTTTACTGGGCCCCATAAAATGAGAAGCCGAGGAGAGTTCGACACGCACACACACACACACACACGGAGTCGCAGACCCGAAGGACACGCAGGCAGCTGAACGCTGACAGACAAGACCAATCCTGTTCCCATGTGACCTGTCGTCTGAAAGTAGAAAACCTCCGACTTAAAGCCTTGTTCCAAAGATACTGATCTGAAACCAACACCCACCAGTGCGTTACGATAAATCGGGAAGGGGTCGCTAGTTACTGCATGAGAAACATTTGCCTGTTGAACACTCAGTAACATCACTAACCAACTTGTAAGAGTATATAAATATTTTTTTTCTTTAAGCAAGTTGCGCTTTATTTCTTTTTTCTTGTGACCTTGCTCTGGCCGGTGCAACCGTGATATTCGGTCTCAGTCGACCATTCGGATCGGGCCTGTCTTACGATCTTTTACACAACGTGGGGTAGGGCAGGTGCATTCGAAGTGATCGGTCACACAATCAGCCGAGGAGACCGATCCCACATCGGGAGTTGAGCCGGCCCGGGGCCAAGCGTCATATGCAATGTCCCATAGATATTCAATGAACTTTAAATCTGGAAAGTATACAATGAAATATCTGAAAGTCATTCAAGTGTTCCTGAAACCCCTTTCAGGTCACCTGTAAATGATTGGGCAAGATTGTGTTAATCTTACTGGAACAAACTTGAAAGTATTGTAGATGTACAAATTATTAGCAATCAGATTTATATATGCCTTATCAATCAAGACAGACTACAGTTTCACTTGTGATTATTATGAACTCAACATTACATTCCAAAGGACATTCACTGTGCAGAGTTAAACCTGCATTGCTGCCACATCTGGTATGGTGCTTCTGCTTTGTATCTAGAGATTCTTGACAGAATCCAAAGAATCTGCAATGTTATCGTTCCTGAGCTGGCATCACAGTTTCAGTCACAAATTCCACTACTGTAATGTAACTCACCTGTACCTTTTTATAAATATTTTCACGGTAACTGTTCTAATGAGCTTTCCTCTTTGGTACCTTGACGTCACAAAATGCAGTAGTAGATTGGCAGGTAGATCTCAAAATTTTACTGTTGAAATTGCTAGATGTAATTTTAAGTTCTATGCTTATAGTTTCTTCTCTTATACTTCTTGCCTGTGGAACTCTCTTCTGACCTCTTAATTTCTTGTCAACTATGATCTTCAAAAATTTAAATGTAATGTCAATTATCATCTTCTGTTTACTTGAATCCTTTTTTGTTATTATCATCTTCCCTCTTAATAACAGTTTCTTAGTTCATTTCACTCTCAGTAACCCCTTGAATCTTAGTGGTTTTATTGTCTGGCCTGGGGTGAAATGATTAAAAAAAAAATCAAGTTATTAAAAAACAAATAAAAATACACCAACCTGGAGAATGAGAGGTTCCAAAGAGGAGAACTTGTTTTCTACTCGTTGATAGTCAATGGCTCCCTTCAGTAACAAAATCTTTGGATTAGCAATTGTTTGCTGCATCTTTTTATGGGCAACATTTTTAGAACACACTACACCATTGACTACAGCAGTCTGGTTGCGCTGACCACCAGGTATCTAAAAAACAAAAAACCATTGATGTTAGATTATTAGAGCAAATATATTTATGTACATTTTTAATGAAAAGAATCATGTAGCATCAAGTAGAATTTAGAAAAGTAATGATAAAATTAGAAATTAATTATTATGTCAAAAAGATTCCTTTTTAGAAACATTAAAAAAAAAAGACAGTGGAGTCAGATGCAGTTATATATATATTTATCAACTGTATGGTCTTGAGGATGTGTGAGGAATGTAACAGTTTGCAATTTTGAAAAAGAAATTTGTGAGCAGAGTTCAAATTCCAGTTAAGTTTGTTATGTTCACTTTTGTACAAATACTCTTGGGAAAAGTATAAATCCATCTCTTCTACCCTCAGCTATGGGTTTGTGGGTTATCCTACTTGACTTTGCTAAAAAAAAAAAAAACATCTCTAGAGGGTGCTCCTTAAGCCTATAAAAAAAGCATGCATTTTTCTCCATTGTCTCTTCTTTTACAGCTTCTGACTATAAGATGTTGTCACACTTGGGGAAAAAGTGTCCCCCACTAAGGCACATCCATTTTCATGGTTTTCTGTCTTGCTTTTTGTACTCTTTCACATATGTATCTATCATGTAGATCTACACAAATTTCACACATAAAAATGCACATTCTCTAGTTTAAATGTATTCTATCTAATTAGTCTTTAAATGTTTTCTTATTGTAATTGTAATTCTTTCATTAATACTTGCATTGTCATTTGTTTTATATTGTTTTGTGGAACACTATTTACCTGAACTCATATTGAGTCCATCAATATTGTTTGTGGGATAAATTTTCCAGGAGCCCATAAATACCTACTATCCAAAGTGTTGATTACCACAACATATGGTGACCAAATATTTACCCAATTATACAATCAATCCCGCAAAAGGTTTAATATTGAAGCAAAACAGGCTCTCTTGCCTTGGGTGGCAACTGGTCTAAGAGAAGGAGAATTCTGAATTTAAAAGCAGGCTGAAAAGAGATGGGTTCCATCAAGCTATTTTTTGCCCCAGACACACCCACTGCTGCAACAACAGCAATATATGTGGTGCCCCCAATTAACCTAATTGGTTACAGGGCTCACACATGGTGTTGTAATAAATTACATATAATGAATATCATTTTATAAATTTTGTTTGTCCCAACAAAGTGGAGATGAAGTTAGGAAAAGTAATAAAATCAACAAATAAAAAAATCTTATGCAAATTAAGATATGTTTAAAATACTGGAATATTTTTAGGAGTTTTATAAGTGAGCAATTTAGTTTGGTGGTAACATCATTGACTGTACAGTGCATGGACATTTGCACAAAAGAGATAAAATTTTCTTTTTTAAAGCAAGAGAAAATTACGCTAGCAGTTTCAGTTCACTCCAGCAGTGCATACCACAAACAACTAATAGATTCTGGATTTTATAGATTATATTTTTATTTGGAACCCATGGCTAAGTTCTGAAAATCAAACACTGGTAGAAAAATATTTGTGGATGAGGAAAATTACAGCTACCCCTATCATAAGAAAAATGCCAATGGAACAAAAACATACTGGCAATGTGTAGAGTGATCTTGCAACATTGTCAATCTGTCATTGCATCTTAAACAAAAAATAAACTTAATTTTTTTTATATTTATATTAATTTTTAAAAAATTTATGATTACTACCTACGCTTTTTTCAAAATTTATGGTAATTATCTTTAAAAGCTTCAAAAAATTATCAAAGGTACGCAATTATTCAGGCACACATTTGTCTAGCTGACACAAATGTCCAGTATGCAACTGTCCTAGAACCTTGACTGTGCTACTAACAGAAATTTTCAGAATAGAAAATTCTGATCTATTATATTTCATGTAAACTTAGATATGTATATTTTTTGTAGAAAATATTTACATGATTAGAGCTTAGAAAAAAAAAAAACTTTTTCACATTAATTTTTTAATTCATTTTCTACACAAAGGTTTTAAAATAAACAAAAATTTAACAAAAACAAAGCAATTGATTGTATTTATTCCATGGTAGATCCTAAAACTTCTCAGCCTCCAGTCCATTGCTCCTAAGACAAACTTGTAACTACCTGAACTTGCTTAGTATTTATTTATATACTATTTCAGTACTTTATTTTTGTACATTATTAAGTAATTTTTAATGTGACACTTATTGCATTCTTATTTGCAAAATGTCCTTAAAGTTACCAATTTTATGAAGAAAAAAAAAAAATAGTAATTTTTAATGTAATTTTCATGACAATATCAAAGTAGTCAAGTTAAAAGGACATACAGTTGCAATTCCAAGTCATACTCCATCAAGAAGAATATGACAAATTGAGTTTTCTGTTACTTCGATATTTTTGTAATGTACATAATTTTTCTTAAATTTTGATTAATAAATGCCAAAGAAGACTGTTTTTTAAATTTCTTCTTTATTGAATTCCAATACCAATAAGGAATTTTTGCTCGTTGAAACAAAGTTTGCAATATTTATATCAACAATACAAAAAACAAATACATTTTAATATTAATATAGATATGTTATAATTCATTCAACAAATTTTGAATAATGCCTTCATAATACATTACAACATCTTTATTATTTTCTATTCACAGAATATTTAAATGCATTTAATATAGATTTATGCTTCAAATTTTCATTTGTTCCATTAGAAAATAAGTAACCAAATATATTTTTCTTCTTGGTTACTGCATGAAAAAAATCATTGATACTGATTCTGTAAATCATACTATAGTTGCATAAATACTGACTTCTGTTCAGAGAAGTATAACAACATCTGAAATATGCCACATGTATTTTAAAAGGTTAATCTCATTTTTATCCATTTATCTTGTTCAATCTTCATGCAACATTGTGTGTGTAAAAGAAAGAAGAATAAGTTAATAAGTTAATTATAAAAAAAAATATAACTAAAAAAAAAGGCACACAGGTTGTTGGAAATGTATACAATTTATTTGATCAAGTCAGTTGACAGACAACATTCTCACAAAAAAAAGAAGCACAATGTGACAGTAAATTTTCATTAGACTGTGAATTGATAAATCACTAACTACTGAGCAAGGTTTCCTGGTAAAAAAAAAAAGGAATTCATTCCTTCAAAATGCTTCAATGAGATTTTTGGCTTGGTAGCAAGCAGATGGTTTGGAAAAAAGGTTGGGGTAAGAAAGTTCTCTCACTCACTGTATCCTCTCCATCACTAACAAATAATGGGCAACATTTTCCTCCTGGGGACAATAAAAGTAGTCAGTACAAACCAATTGTGCAATTTATTATTAAAAGAAAACCTTTCACCTAGTGAAAATGCATCTGAAAGTTTTACCTTCTTTATTTGAACATATTTCCTGATGTCCATATCATCCCCTTCATTTCTTACATCTGGACTGACAAGTTTTGTGATCATGTTTGTGGTCTGCATTATAGTATTTTCCCAGGACAATGAAAGCCCTTCTTGGGTCAAAAGTTGACACACCAATGTAGACAGGTGTTCACTGTGAACTTTGCTGCAAAATACAAAATTTACAAAGGCATGTTCTCAAAACATACATGTAGCTTAATTATTTTTGTAGGAATTAAAACAAAGTATTATTTTAATACAAAATATATTTTATCAAGTAACAGAAGTTTAACTTATCAGATTTTATAATTCAAAAATATCATTAATAAATTTTAATAAGATTTTAAATCAAGTTTATTAATACTTTATATTTGAGAACTTTGAATGTTTACTAGAATTATAGCATTTTAGACTTTCTAGTTTTTATGTAACCTTAAATCTTTGGTTAGATCCCCAGATGGAGACACTAATTTTTTTGACATCAATGCAGAGGTCCTTCAGAGTGACACCCTTGCATCTTTTCTCTTTGTTATCGCCCTTAACTACACATTCAGAACTACTCTTGACAAACAACATCTAGGTTTTACTTTATCATCAAGACTCTCAAGTCGATATCCTGCAAAAAAAGTTGACAGATGTTGATTATGCAGATGACATAGTTATCCGTGCAGACACCATTACCAATGCCACAGTTCTCCTACATCATCTAGAAAATGCTGCCAATGATGTTGGATTCTCTGTCAATGCCTCTAAAACTGAATTCATAGGTTTCAACAAGCAAGGCTCAATACAAACTGTCTCAGATGAATCAATAAAATATATTTACACAATTGACATTGTTTGGATTGTTGTCCTCATCTTTGCTGCTATATTCCCAACATTTCGGCTATTGTATGCTCCAGCCTTTATTAGGTGACTGGAATTTTGTCTACCACAGCCAAAACATTGTAAATATAACAACAAAGATGAGGACAATAGTCCAAACAATGTAAATAGTGTAAATAATTACAATACCTTATCTCAGAAATATAGAAAGATATACAATAAAATCTGTCAAATTTTTTACACACCTAGGAAGCAAGATAAATTGTACAGAAAAGACTGCTTGAATAAAATAGATGTAATCTAGAAATCTGATCTACCAGACAACCTCAAGCAGAGATTCTTTAAAAAGTAGAGTTTGGCGGGTTGGAAATTTTGGTTTCTGTATTGATTTCATTTTTTTTCCTGGATACCTCATTTTCCGGTTCAGTTTCAGTTTTTAATTTAGTATTTTTTTCTTTCTAAGAAAGCCATTCATTCTCTTGTGTGATGATGATTAGTTATTATTCAACATTTAATTGAACTATGCCACTATTTCAATAATAATGGGGTCAACTTTGTGACTCAATTGTTCTCTATGATGCTATGAATCATATAAGTTTTAAGGAGTTGATTGTTGAAATCAAATTTCTATGATTTGTTTGAAACAGTTAACTCTTCAAAACAGTAACCAGAGATTCATGAAAGAATAAAACTTTGAATCTCCATTCTGTCTAATTCTTAAAGCGCTCAGAAACTAAAATACAACTCAAATCTTGTTCAAATAAATTTTATGGTTGTTAATTTCTTGCACTTCTGTTCAAGAAATTAACAACCATAAAATTTATTTGAACTAGCAAAATAATTAACAAACAAAATTAAGCAAACACTCAGCATAAGATGAAAATAAAATATTGTCAAAATTATTCAACAAATAAAAAATTTAATTTGTTTCGCTTCATTGTCTTAGGTTGTGATTGAGAAAAACCAGTTTCTCAATGTGAGTAGGTTTCAGCCTACATCTACTGTAACTGATGACAAGTCCAGCCTTGCTGAAAGAAGGATAAGTAAAAAAGTAGGGATTATTCACCTAGACAGTTTTTAGGCTTTAAAAGTAATTTAGTCATAAATTTTATGACTTAGATTAAAGTTTAATCATTAAACTTTTGAATAAATTGTCAACTATAAATAAATACCATACTTATTAACAATTTAGTAAAATACAAAAGAAATTGTCACATAAATATCCATGTTTTGTTTAAAAAGTCAAAAAATAAAACAATAATATAAAAAAACATCCAACTTCATAATATTTAAAGGCAAAAACTGGCACTGGTAACTACTTTTTTAATTTTTACTCACTACTATTTCATTTTACTGACTTCATTTATTTACTTTTACCACAAGTATTTTTCTTTTAGACATTTCATTTTGATGACTGATTTTTTTTTTTTTTTTTTAGATAACTCTGAAACATTTTTAAAAATTATTTTACAATTTTGAATTGAGACATAGATTTCCAACAACATACTATATTTCTTTTTTTTTTTCATTTAAAAATATTTTATGCTAAAATGTAAAATAGATTTCTGACATATGTCATATTGTCTGTTGTAATTTCATTTTTTTTTTTCATTTGATAATATTCAATGCTAAAAATATAAACAAATAGATTTTTTCCTACATTTATTTCCTAAAAGTTAATTAAATGTTTTTATAATATTTTTGTTCAATCTTTCCTCTTTATTTAATAGTACAAATGTTGATAAAATTTAATTTTATTCAAATCTGAAAGTTTTTTTCAACTGTGTTTCCTTTTGTATGGTCACTTAGTAGTAATAGCACAATACCAAATGGTTTTGGCTTCATAAAAAAAAATTTGGTGCAGTTTCCAATGTGTAGATGAAACTAGAAAAAAACTGATTTTGGTAAAACCGCCTATTTCTATTAGAAAGCCAAAAAGGTTTCTGTTAATTTCTCACATAAGGCATTTAAAAGAAACAAAGAATTAATTTTAATGGGTTTTTTCTCAGTAATCAGAGAACTTAAATATTGAATGGTGACATCAAAGAAAATGTATATGGAAATGAATTAGATTTTCATCAACTCACTTGTTGAATGTGAATAAAGTTTTCTCTTTTCATTTACCAAGAGTTTTCTTCATTTATATATCGCCATTCTCATATGAATAAATGATATATTAAAAAACCTACCTGAGTCTTTCAAAAGCTAAAGATTCACCATTCTCCCAATGCAGATCCTCAGAAGATCTCCAGCCCTGAGTACATACAAATGGTTCCACAGTATTTCCAGACTTTGACACAAGAAGAGTTCCTAAAATAAAACAACCTTATATTATCAAAGATAAAAAGAAATAAATAAGCTTTCTCACAATTCAGTTATTAAGTAAAACTAATGAAAAAAAAATTAACCAAAGCCTATCCAGACAAAGAAAATAAGTGAAATTTTATAAAACCAATCTGATACTAACAGATCAAAAGACTGACCCTAAAGACAGTGTGAATGCATGTTCATGAGGGCGATTTGAAGGACTGAAGTAGTTAAATTTATGAAGCAAGAGAAAAATGACTTTTTAATATTATGAAGCTGATATCAGTGTCATGGAAAAAAAATTAAGTTTTAATAATTTATTGACTTGGTGCAAGCTTCCAAAATTTTTGAATGAACATGAAACACTTTGCTGATGATTACATAACCTGCTATGTCTATATTCATATATAATATATATTTAATGGCTAAAAAACAACCCGTTGAAAGTAAAATATCAAAAAGTGAATAAGAAATAAGTTACATTCTCAAATTTCACTGTTCCTCTCCCAAAATAATTAATCCAAATCCAAAGTGGAAATACTACTAGATCATTCAAATCTTTGTCACCCCCAAATTTTATCTAGTTTAATTTGCATTTTAGAGCATTTCTGTAATATTAAGAAAATAATATATATATTTTTTTTAAACAAATTTAATATAATCATTGCCTATTTTTATATTATAATTTTTCTAAATGTGTCAATGACATTCTATAACATGTGTAGATTAATTATTTGCCTCTTTTTCTGAAAATCCCTATTAACCCTAGAACACTAACCATGGGCATATAGTACCCAGCACAAATTTTTAATTGCAATTTTCAGTACCTGGTTTTCTTACCTATATAATATGTTTTTCAGTTCATATTAATGTTAACTCAAAGTACAAAGTTTGAAGTGCCTGCATGTAAAATATTTCAAATAAAGATTTATATTTAATATTTTTTTTGATATTTTCAAAATCGGGTATGATATACCCATGGTTAGTAGTGGTGTAACTTTAATTGATGGTTAGTGTTCTAGGGTTAATAAGGTGATGATTTCATTCTTTCCTTTAGTGTTTGCATCTATGCAAGACAAAGTATTGATAAGTGACAACAATAAAAATCAGTCCCATTTATCTACCAAATTATTATACTTCCACCAGGTCTATTTGCCCAATGAATACCTCTCCAACTTTCAATCCAGATATTGGTACACAACTGAGACATGTGAAGGGGGAGCTGGTCAGGTCCTCAGTTGCACACTGACCCAATGACTACATCTGGTCATGGAACTGATGATATCCCATAGTTCCTATAAACACACCATTTATTAGTCAGAAAGATATTTATTTTATTTTTCAATTGCCACATTTTGAGTGCAATTTTCAATTAGAAGGATCAGAAATATATAATATTATGCAAATAATATTGCTATTTCTATTTGGATTAACAGTTTGACTTACTGATCTTGGGATACTTGAGAAATAAACATTATCTCAAATAAAGAATTATATGCTATCTTGCAACATTTATACTACTTCTAACATTTCCACCTAAAGTCTGACATTTTATTTACTTTTATTTTTTCTTTCCTTAATAGGTTAGCCTATCATACAGTTTACATTCCTCCCGTCTTTTGAACAGGAACAGAAGTTTATTCCTCATATCCTATTTAGGATTGGGTTTCTAGTTACTTCTAACATCTTTTCATTCTCTTTCACTCACAGTAGCCTCTTGTGTATTAGTGGCATTATCGCCTGGCTTGGGATGAATTGATTTAAAAATAAAAAATGTTGAAAAAATAAATGAAAAAAAGATCTTGTCTTTTTTAAACAAAGCTACAAAAATTTCAGAAGACAAGAAACATGTTAAATAAAAAAAGGCTGACTATTTGTAGCTTTAAATTAGTTAATACCTGTGAGGAAATCATCTGGAAGATCTTTGGAACATGATGGAGAAGGATCAAAATCAACAGAGTCAGGAAATGCTGTCAAAAAAAAAAAAAAAATAAGAATAATAACTATAAATAAAAGAAAGATTTACAATTAATATTTCATGTAGTCTCGTACAAAATTAATATTGCAAGAAAAAAAGATAATAGCATTTTAAATATACTTATAACAAATCTATAAAAGAACTTGGTAATTAAAAGCATTATTATTTATAAAAAGCATATTTAATAAAACATAGTCAATCTTCAGATGTCAAACTATGAAAAGTTTTTTCATGGCTTTTAAAAAGTGCTTGAAAGCTAATCTAATTTCTACACTAAAATTGTATAAAAGCTCCAGTTTAAAGGGTTTGAAAAAACTATAACTGTGAATAATAAGGACATTATATATATATATATATATATATATATATATATATATATATATATATATCAAAGTCATAACATTTAACTTAAGTTTTGCAGTCAGCTTGAAATTTGATAAATGCAGTAGCAACATTTTACAAAACATTTAGAAAAGTTTACTCTTTAAGAGTGTAATACCCAAATGCTAAAAATAGTATTTTTAAATATCATGATATTATATGAAGAATGAAAGAAAAATACATAGCAGCATTCTACAGAGATAAAAGCAAAATTCTTATAATAAATAAGGCCTATATATCTACTACTCACATTTATCAATGCCTGCATTTTGATCAAGTTTTGATCTTCGAGAATCTACCATTCCATGACCTTGGTCAAAGTGATTCGATTTAACATAGAAAGTAGAGTTACTTGTCTGTTGCTGTTGTGATTTGGTACTACTTGTGGATATACTGCTTCTCTGGTCTTCAGGAAGTGATACTATAAGGAATATATGTGAGAACTAGTAATACATTGTTGACCTTAAATACATTAAACAAAATTTACATTGTTTTCAACACATTCTTTTATTTTTTATTTTTTAAATCTAGGGAAAAAACAACTTTATAAGAATTTATTTTAAAACAATATATGCCTATACTGGTTAAAAGCACTCATCAGAATAATAATGAACAAATGAAAATATAAAGATTTTACAAGTATATAAATGTACTGACTGCTAGCATGTAAGAATATAATATAGCACCAACCTTGAGAGTAAACATTCAAAATCCTAATCCTTACCTTGACTTAAACACTAACCAAAAATGCAAGAGAAAATTTGCCAGTTTCATACATATGCATTGGTCAAAGGACTAGAAATTAACCAACTCTTATAAAAAGTTTCAATTTATACAAGGGATATAATTATTTTGGTACATTTTTCAATTCAATAACATTTTATGAAGTCATATGAATATAAACATTTTTTTTCAAAATATGAGATTTTCTTCTCTTAGTTGTATAATAAAAGATTGATTTCCATTCATTTCAAATATAACTGCAACAGTTTTTGAAGTTTAGTGAAATTATTGAATAAACTCCTAAAATTAGTATTATATCTTCAATATGTCAACTTAGAATGAGTCCTGAAACTCACAACTTTCATCCTGATCACTATCTTCATCAATTTCTTTTAACCAATTTGGCTCTAGATTTGGTCTTAAACATGGCAGGAGCTCTGAAGGAATGTTCTGTCCCAAGTTGTTAGCAGCCTGAAAGCACAAAAACATTTATAAGCTTTTATTATTACCAATTTCTAATAAAAAAAAAACATGTTAGAAAGCAAACAGATCAAATTCCTAATAAATGAAAAAAAAATAGCAAATATTAGATATTAATTATGTTTGAATTTTGTTGTTAGGCAGAAAAAGAGATTTACAATGTTAAGAGATATTGAAAGTTTTCTTTCAGATGAAACAAGATACAATAAATAACAATTGGGATTTAGAATTTATCACTATTTAGCCATCAGTGAAGAGTGGCAAGAGGAAAGAGGAGAAAAGAACATATATGAGAAAATGTCCCAAATATTGGCATTCTCTGCTCAGCCGAAAGATTACTTTCAACATAAAATTATATTAATTATAACTGCAAGTGACATTGCATTAGCAACTGATATATCAAGGACATTGCTTTAATTTTTTATGTATTACATAAGATACTTTTAAAATTTTATAAACTTCATGAGTGGATGAGTTTTTCTGAAGTCAGTAGATTTTAATAAGGCATCAAAATAGTAAATCCATTATGTAACCTAAGTACCTCCACTATTTCGGCATAAATTTTCGATACCTAAGTTTAAAATGAATTTTTTACAATGAAAAAACATTCTTGAAGATTTCATTTTAGCTTTAATTGAAAATTTAATAACTAAATTTACGATTTCTATTAATTAAACAATTCTGGTGTATTTCAGATAGAAACTATATACATTTGATTGTCAAATTTAATTTCAAATTTTTAAATTTTCTTAAAATGGCCATTTTTCTTAATTTTAAGAAATTTGTAAACAAACACAAATTTATCGATTTTTAAAATATTTAAAAAAAAAATTCTGACACGTTATTTTAGTAAAATTAAAAAATTTAAAGTTAAAGTAATCTGATTTCAAAGAAATCTTTGTTACTTATAGCATAAAAAAATAATATACAACCAATTATTAACGAGCGGCCCCGTTCATCTGTTCGATCTTATTGATAATGATTGATTGACAAGCCGATGACGGCTACTACTGATGACCATAAATGACATAATTTTTAAGTCTGAGTTTTTAAAAAAATTATTATATTTGAGTATGACACACACAATACAATACATAAAATAAAATTATTTAGTGAAATAGTAAATGAAAAAATAATTTAAAATTTAAAGTTTACACTTTTGAACGGAAAATACGACTTATAAGAAACAAAATGTTTTGAAAAGGCCACGTAAAGGGACAAAACCCTTAGATCACCTGACCTTGTTATAATAATGGCAATTTCTGTATATCATACATGGAAATAAAGAATGTATTAAGTAAAAAAATACAACATAAAAAATTATTTTTAAAAAAAGTAGCTCAACTAAATTTATTAAACTTAGCAATTTTGGATTCGTAAATTTTTTTTCTACTTAATTACTACATAATATTGAGGAGCCCTCCTAATACAGAGCTTTACACGATGTTAAACTATTATAAATTATTATAATTAAAATTTCTTAAAAACGAAAAAATTCTTGTAAAATTAATTATTCATCAGAAAAAAATATTTCTTCAGACAATAATGTCCTTATTATTAATTATTTACAAAAAGCAATTAAAAGCTTTTCTAATTAAGTAATATCATAGTTTTATTTGATTCATTATTTTTCAATTCAGACAAAATTTTCAGTTAAGTAGCTCAAATTTGTGAAAGAAAAGTAGGTTATTTACCATCTCCAAAGACTCCTTCTTTTAAAAAAAAATAAATTGAGGATCCAAAAAAAGGTATTGGGCGAAATTTCATGAAATTAACTAAGTGGGGGTAACATATTTAAAAAAAAATTTTTTACCAAAATTTTCTAAAAACAAAATATTCGAAAAATAATTTCATTCATTTGTGATTAAGTCCTGAAAATTTCATTAAGATTGGACAATTATTTTATTTTTACAAGAATTTCCAAATCAATATGTTTTCAACGTTAAAAAAAAAAAAAAAAAAAACTATGTTATTTTAAACGTCATGGGTGATGACGTAAACAAAAGACGACTTTAACCAAAATTTCGAACATGTTAGAAAATATTAAAAAATTTCAAAAAATAATTAAAAATACCTTTTTCTTTCATCTTAATAATAACATAAGCATTTTGACGATAATACTTTTATTTTCTTTAAGTTTGTGGCATTTTTCATTTACGCTATGCTGTTTTTCCGCGAAAACAGTGGACATACTTAATGTAACCCATATCATGCTGGCATCAGTTTAAACTGACACCTTATTGTCCATATACCTAAAGTATAATTATGATGTATAATTTTGGAAAATTAAAATTTCACTGAAACATGGAGAAATTTCAAGTTTTCATCTAAAATCAAGAAAATATGAAATTTAAGCAAAATTGTCAAATTACATAGGGGGGTGGGGGAGATGTCAGTCTAAACTGACACCAGGATAAACAGTTATCTTTCTATCAATCAATATTTTGAGTGAAGAGTATATGTTCATCTTTTCACCTTGAAATTATTAGTTTGCATGTAAATGAAAATATATTTCTGAAATCTGTTTTGTTTTTGTAATCACAAAACTATAAAGAAAAACTATTAATTTTCAATATTATAGAATAACATCCAAGTAAACTTTAATAGCAGAGAATAAAATATTTTATGATTAATGTGATTGTCATTTACCATTCTATGTTAAATACGTTTTATTAAAAGTATAAAAAAAATAATGTTCTTAAGTTATAAATTAGTTAAAAATCTAAAAGAAATATATATATATATATATATATATATATATATATATTTGGTTGATAGATGTGAGTTTGTGACCTGGGTTTCGATCGCTAAAGCGTGAAAACCCAGGGGTCACAAACTCACATCTATCCAACCAAATATGTTAGCTCTATCTCTGATATTGAGCGCTTAATAAGTACCCACATATAATATATAAATAATTATACATATATATATTTATATTTATATACACTTTTCACACACACACACACATATATATATATATATATATATATATATATATATATATATATATATATATATATACACACACACAGTAAGGGTACAGATTTCATTTTATATAATATAAAAACAAAAACTTTTCAAAAGTTTTATCTAAATTCAGAATATGTAGATATTCTATAAACATATATTTTACAAACAATCATCAAAATGTTGAGTAATCATAACAACACAAATACAATGATTTAATTACAATATTCTTCTTTTCTAGAACAGTAATAATTATTATAATTTTATATGATGATGATTACAGTAGTGATGAAAGGGAATTCATGCAATTACCTCTCCTGGCTTGTACAAGGTATAGTCATCTTGAAAAGTGGTCAGCTGTTGACAAATGGGTTCCAGATAGGTTGCATAGATCAATGCTTGGCCAATGGCTACTGCTTGAAGCCTGTAATAGAAATTATTGCAGAATTTACAGAAAGAGATAATTTGCTTCCATTAAAAACAAACAATAATAAATTCATTAATGCTTTAATATTGTAGTTAAGCAGAAGAGTCTTTTTTGTTTTTTAAATACCATGTCCCTTCAGGATGTAGGTGCTCATAGATCTCCACAGAGCCCTTTTCTTTCTTGTCTAAAAATTTCTATGATTTCTTGGGAAAGATAGTGGCATAATTTCCTATTGCCTTCTCCACAGTTTAGAACTCAGAGTTTTCTATCTCTTAGACTGGTTGCCTCCAAGGCTAGAGAGCTTAGTCAACCTTGCTATTTAACCCACAGCTGGGGGAGAAGAGATAAATTTGTCCCTTTCCAAGGGTATAAGTATGAAATTGAGTGGAACAGACAAGCTTGTTAATTCTAATTTTCTATTCTGATATTTGTTACACTACTCACACATGCAGATAGCTAAGAGTAGTGATTAAAACATTAGTGGTTTTTAAATATTCAAAAACTTAATTTCAACCTGGAGTATTAAAATCTTTCAAACTCGTTGCATGGTTTCAAAATAAAAACACAAATATATTTATGATTAGTTTTGTGATGTTGGACGGCTTCGCTTGTCACTTTTGCTATGTCAAGTGAAAGCTTGTTACCACTTCCAAAAATGCTCACTATATTTGAGACTTCGTAGACACCGGTACTAATAGTAACTTTCCCTTTGATATCCGCACCAGTAATATTTGTTCAAGTAGTAATCGCCAAATAGTATAATGATCAGAAGAGAATCATAATCCGTAGAGTAGAGAGAGTGAACGTATAGCAATAGTGAATAGACAAGAAGAGTGAACAGTGATCATATAGTCATCACACTACTTCCTATTTATTCACTTCCTTTATGATCACTTGATCTACTTAATAATGGAATCACCTGTGTAACTCATTGGCGATCTAGTTTCAAACCACAGTGTCGGCAACAACACTTCTCTTATACAACAATTAGATAAATAATCTATTAAATTATGCTTATATTTGTTTACAAATATTCAAACTGGTTCCAAACAAATATATGATCCCACTAATGAAACATTTTCCTTACTGAATAATCATAATGATGCAGACTTAAAAGTACCAAAAATGATTATTTGAAATAACAAAAATAAAGAGTGTCTTATATAAATCTATAATAGAATTATATATAGTAATAATTTGCAATATATTATTACATTATAGGTAAGAATATTTGCTCTACAATATAATGTCTAGCAAATACTCTTCAAATATTATAAATGCATGACTGAGTATTGAAGTTATGGATGTCCAAGATTGCTTGTAATAATTAGATGCTTACTAAGATACACATCCAGAAAGATTTTAATGAAAAAATTTGAGAATAAATATTGATCCAATTAAGAAAATTTGTTGATACATTATTTCCATAATGTTGCTGTACATATAATTCATGTAGTGATTTTTTTAAAGAAGAGACTAGATTTCATTATTTTAAAACATACCAAAGTATTTTGTCCACTATAATACATACATTGCTGCCATAAAACAATCTATGGGGAAAAAAAGTCCTTCTGAGTTCTAAAACTCTAAAAGAAAGACAGGAAAAATTTGCTATAATTCCAGAATTGTTTAAAAAATGTGATATGCATATTAAAATCTAATTCTTCCACTATAAGGACATTCAGTAGATGATGTAATCTGTCAAGAAATAACTTCTTTAATGAACTAAGGTTTCTGTTCCAAAATAGGTAATGACAAAATTATCTCATTATCTACTGAAATCAAAACTGTCATAAATATCTACTG
Source organism: Acanthosepion pharaonis (assembly GCA_903632075.3). Taxonomy (NCBI): domain Eukaryota; kingdom Metazoa; phylum Mollusca; class Cephalopoda; order Sepiida; family Sepiidae; genus Acanthosepion; species Acanthosepion pharaonis. Next base: position 843,609 of record CAHIKZ030005467.1, on the reverse strand, counting down.
TAGAATATTTTTTTTAGCAAATTATTTTTATTAATACATTTATTTATTTATTATTATTATTACTACTACTACTAATAATAATAATAAATATTAGAGCTACATACCAACAAAGTGACACTGGATTAAAAAATATACAAAGCCCAATATACACATCATGACAACCAGAGTATACCAGCCACATGCACCACAGCCAAATGTGAATGATATAAAAGTAATTCATAACCTTGCAGGTGGAACCAAGTTAGAAATACCTACATGTCAGATAACCATGGTGTTACCAAATATTTCAATGTGAATATGAACATTCAATGGGGCCCCTCTCTGTCTTTCACCAGTCCAAACCAATCAATCCCCAAGTTGTGTTTCGCCTCCAGTTCACTGGTGTGTACAAAGACTGGAAAAAACTCACAGTACTTTCATAAGAAATGTAAGATGAAATCAACATCAAGAAATGAAAACACAAATTTGGTGTTTATTTCAATTAGGTTCCCTGCTCAGACATAGTGCTCTCTCTGGTAGTAGGTTGGTGGCACATAGGTCCCTTCAACTCTCCTTATTTCAGCCAAGTGACTGCTACTAACATGACTGTTTGGAGTGATAGCCTCTCTCTCTTTCAAGCCCTAATCAGGACTCTACTTATATAGGGCTGCCAGCAGAAATATCTTTATTTCTTTATTATATCTTTATTTATTTTATTATATCTTTCTTTCTTTATCTTTTTATATTTTATATTTATTTTATATATCTTTATTTTTTATATCTTTCTTTATTTTATTTCTTTATTATATCTTTATTTATTTCTTTATTATATTATCATTTATTTCTTTATTATTTTCTTCCCCTTCACTCAAATGGGTTGCCACTTTGAACCCTAGAATTTTTTCCAGTCATTAAAAAAAAAAGATACTTTTGGCTCCAATAACATCATTTGGGGCCCACTTGAATATGTGGGTGTTCAGCTGGTCATATGGGGGACCTATTGTGCCACATGACCCCAAACTTCCCTTGGCTACCTCATCCTTCAAACATAAAAAAAACAATCTTCTCAACACCTAGCCATGATGTTCACCCACTACTCCCACACATGAACAGAGATGCACAGTGTATAAGGCCCTAGATGGTTAAGGACAAACAAGTGACAAGTTTATCTGTGACACTGAGTGGGATAAGATTATTACTATCTTTTCTGTTCCCTTACACAGCAGTAGTTTTAAGGTGCCACTTTTTTTCAATTTCAAGATCCTTATATTTACTAATTTAGTCATATTCTTGATGTCAGTGCCTGGTCTATGAGAAAGCATTTAATCACTATGTCTGATCTATTAGCATTTATATGCCTGCCAGTATGAACAGTAAAGTTCCAAAAATAGTAACTTAATGGTTTTCTAGGACTGGTCATAGACATAGTGATTATTGTTGTACTAAAACAGACATATTAAAAAATAATTCCTAACAAAAAATATATTATCGTAAAATGGTAATACCAAAATATAACAATGAATAGCAAAAAAGACAGCTAAATTAATTTATTAGTCCACTTTTATCAGAGCAAAGATCAAGGACAAAAATGTGCACAGAAACTAAAAACAAAATATTTAAGACCCAAGACAAACAGTATATGCAAGAAAATATAAAACTTAAAAGCTAATTACATTTATGCTCACCAACCACTCCTCCTCCTTACAGAGAGGTGGCTGTTAGGACTTAATCTACTCACTGAAGAAGACTACAAGTAAAAAGAAATTATTATTATTATTATTGACAGCATTGTTGACCACTTCTATAAATAATTCTGAAACTGTGACAACGACTCACGCCCTATTTCTTCCTTATGTGCCCCAGAAATTTCAACTGTCTCTTTCTGATGTTAAGTATGTGTCCTTTTCATTGCCATTGTCTCTAAAACTTTGTTGTTGTTCACATGTTCAGTCCATGATATTCCTAACATCTTTTGGTAGAACCACATTTTTTTGTAATTAGTAAAGAACAGCAGGTTAACCATGTTTCTCTGACTGTTTCAAAAGATACAAGAACCAAAGACATAAATAAATATCAATAGTATGAATAAAATGCACATTAACATGAGATACTATATATATATTTGGTTTTTTAGTTGAAATACCTAATAGGAAATAATCATTGATAACTTACCAAATTAAATCAATGTAGCTTGAAAGAATTTTGCTAGTAATAAGAAGCTCATGTCCAAATATTTTTGTCATGAGACATCCTTGCTTATGGATTTGTTTCAGCTGAATTGTTCACATTTGTTATGATTGTAATTTTTATCTAAATCAACAAGACTTGTATTAATTATTTGGTGAACTAGAAGGAATACCAACTATTCAGTTTTGTATTCATTTATACCACCTGGTTACATACAATCAATAAGCATTCATATGGAAAACACTGTTATATGAATAAACAAGAGAGGATACAATGGATCATAGATTGAAAATAAGCTTTCCTCTCTGTTAAATGTACATATACTACCAACGCTTGTTGTTATGAGATAAATTGTTAAAGTGATAGTGTGTAAATCATGAGTCTGGAGTCATGTCAGTGTTTTGACACACAAAAAAAAAACAGAAAAAGAAGGAATGAAAAGTAATTGGGTTTGGGATTTTGCAACCTTTTTTTTATTATTATTATTCTGGCTCATATATCTATCATATTTCTATATACAAGATATGAAAACAAAAAGAAAGAAAAAAGAAGCTAATATGTTACCAGTCTTGTGAATGCAACTTGTCTGAGAGCTAGAGTTTCCACTTTATTTGAAAAACCATTTAAAATGAAAAACAAAATTTATGTAGCTCATTGGATCAAAATTCAGGAATGTACAGTGAATCAAAAACATGTGTTACTTAAAAAAATTCCACAGGAACTGGTGGCAGTTCTGGCAAATCTCTATAAAAAAAAAACTCTTATTCCCTTCCACTGTCTTCAGAATGCTCAACTGAGTAGAGGTCTATCCCTTGTTTCCTGTTTAGGATTGAGTTTCCAGTTCTTTCTAATATCTTTTCATTCTCTTTCACTCCCAGTAACCCTCTTACATCTCAGTGGTATTATTGCCTTGCTTGGGGTAAAAAAAAACAAGTACAAGTTAGGAATTTAATATAACACAACCCACTCCTGACTATTAAGGTTTACTTTTAACTGAAAAACACCTCAAGACATTTTTAGAGTTGTAGTAAATGTAGTAAATTCTTTTTAATTATTTTCTTTTACATTACTGAAATTAAAGATCAGTGTGGCTAGCATGTTATAACTAAAATAAAACATGTATATCCACTAATTCCAGAAATATAATTTTAAAATGTCAATAAATTTCCAAGTTTACAATATACATAGGGCAAAAAAAAATGTGGTTAGCATGTTTTAACTAAAATAGGGGGAAAAGTGCAGCTAGTATGGTTTAACATTTTAACAATATTTCCAAGTTTACAATATATAGCACAAAAAAAAATAATGAAATTATATATGACTTCATATATTTTCTTTTACTGTTTTATCTAAATTTATTTTGTCAGTTTAATCTAACAGTTTGCTGCATTAAGAAAAACAGAACAAACCAAGTGAATAAATCAAAAAACAGTTAAGTTCTTATTAATGCTATTCTATTACTCTGAAGTTACCATTTGACTGGGAAACACTATACATATATATATATTGTTATTATTATAATAAAAACATATTGAAATTGCTACACAAAAGCGTTGATAAGTAACTGGTGATTAAATGATTTTTAAGAAAATTTAAAAACAAATTGTCACCTCTTTTCCAAAAGTTAAAGGGGTGGGGACATAAGGTCAGAATTAAAATTAGACTTGTGGGTATGTTTTGATTAACCAATTAAATGTCAGATCTATGCTAAATAGAAAAGTAAGCTCAGAGGTGGGGAGGTGGGGGAAGTTATTTTTTCATGTCATGATAAACTGGAAATATAGACAGGCCATCATTAGTGACTGTGGAAAATATGTCAGTGACAAATGTATCTTGACTGTAGACAAATATGACGACATGTTCAATTTTTTGAAAGGGTGTTGAAGAAAGGGATAGGTTGATCAGATGTAAAGTTAAGAGAATTTTTTTTTTTTAATTTTTTTATATTCAGGAAGCTTTTTAAAAGGGCCTATAGATAAAATAAAAAATGTGGAACATCTATACAAGATATTAATAATACTAACTGGATCGAAATACATAGCAAAATTAAAGCTGAATAAACAAAATAAAGTACTTAGCCATAGAGGGTGAACCATTATATACTCATAAATTATGGCTATAAGAAATGGTAATACATAATTTTTAAAATTTAACTATATTTCAAGGTAAAAGATAAACTGTGTCAGCATTCACTCCTCTGGTTCAATAGAGATTTTGTCAGCAAATTTGATTATCTCTAATTTTTCTTGTAAACATAAGCAGCACAGTTCATCTAAAGATTTACAGGTTCTAGTTATTTTTAGTATTTTCCATTTTACCGTAGGGGTTTTATTTACTTCTTTTAAGTTCCAAAAATATTTAGAAAGGGTCATCCTATTTCTGTACGCGTTATTAGAAAAAGATAATACATGTTGGTACCACCTAGTTCTAAAGTAATCATTGGTACTCGCAATATAAAATTTTTTAACTGTTGCATCTTCTATAGTGGAAATAGTGCTTAGTTAAGCTAGAGTGTCTGCATGACATCTGTTTTGTAATGGACATTCATTAGAATTTCTACAATTACACTTGTTGGCATTATCTGGGTTTGTTGATTTGGAATGGCAATTATTACTCAGGTTTTTGTATTGACTTAAAATTTTATTATTATGTTTTTCAATAATTTTTTCCAGATTATCAGTACAGCTATAGCTTAGTTTTAGTGTATTTCTATTAAATTATTATTTCTTACTAAGTGGATTATTTCTGGGTAAGAGTTTCTCAATTAAATGGAGAAATTTCTGCCCTAACTTAGTATTAACCATTTGTTTGGGTGGTGTACCAAATGATTTTTCTGCTTATATTTTTATTTCTACTATCGTTGGTGTTATGTCTTATATATTTGATGTCAGGGCACTTATAGCCACTATTTTGTAAGGCAGTGTTATAAAATTTACTATGCTTGTAAAAGACATGGAAGAGTTATTCCTAATCATATATTTTATGAAGGAGGGTATGCGTTTGATTATGGATATATATTGGATTGGCATTTGTTTTCATGTAGGGTTGGAATACATTATTAACTAAGTCTATAATATATTGCTCTACTTTGCATTGAGCACTTTTTAAAAAATTAAATGTTATGAACAGTGGAATTTTACTCCATCTGTTCTCTCATTTGGAGATATATATATATATATATATATATATATATATATTTCAAAAGAAGTGATGGATGTTTTTATTTATTAATCTGACAGATTTCTTAAATGCTATTTTTAATAGATACTCATATTTGAGTATATGCGCCATTTGTTTAAACATTATATGTATTTTCGTATACCAACCTGAATATTTGAGAAATCTTATAAAAAAAATATGCACTGTCATGCAGGGTTTGAACCTGCATCCACCTTGGCAAGAGAAACCATCATTAAATTTGAATACTTTAGACCAACTCAGCCACAGTGTGTGTTGTTGATCAAAGTTGAATAGTGCCTTATAAACACAAATCTTTTTAGACTCTCAAAACATTTATATCTGCTCAGTTTTTTATCCTCATTTAAACAAAGCAACTTCTAAAGATATGATGGATTTTTTTTATTTATTATTCTGACAGATTTTATTACTTAAAAGTTATTTTAGTGAATACTCATATTTGAGTAGATGCTCCAGTGTTTATTAAATATACTGTTTAATAAATAAATGGAGCATCTACTCAAATATGAGTTCCACTAAAAATAACGTTGAAGTAATAATGTATATATGGATTTATTTTTAATCCAACATTTTCATTTTTTCAAACTTTATCATAATGGATACTCATATTGGAAACAGACACCCATTTTTATTTTTACATTAAACTGGTGTGTATTATGCTTATCAGCCATGGGGGAAGTAGGTTCAATTCCTGTTGGAGAGTACAAAATGTATCCTTTATTGAGATTTCTTAAGGAAGGTGTAGGTATAATGCATGCTGTTTAAAGTAAAAATAAAAATGGAGTGTATTTCAAATAAAAGTATTGACTATAATAATGTTTGAAGTAATATAAATGAAGCGTGTGTGAAGATGAATGAATCAGTAGTATACAACAAGATTACTACATTTATTCTAAAAGCAAAGTTCTTTCTTTATATATCTAATGGATAGAACATTTTATAACTTGTTTCATCTATGACAGAAGCATGACAAGTATACATTCTTCTATAATGAAGGAAGGCATGGTGGAGTAATGGATAGTGGCTCAGATTGAGAAATCGGAAAGCCAAGTTTGAATTCTAGTTGGATCCATTACATTCACTTACAACCTAATACCCTTGAGAAAGTATTGAATCCTCTTCCCCCCTAGCTATGGATAAATAGCAGGACAGACTGGGTTCTATAGCCTTGAGTAGCAACCAGTCTAGAAGGAAAAACTGAATTCAAAACCGTCCTGGAGAGGGTTGGACTCTGTCAGGCTGTCTTGCCCAAGAAACACCACATCTACTGTGACTGCAGTATGCATGGTGACCCTACGTGTCATTGAATAAAAAGAAAATAATGAAACAAAAAAAATCTATGATTTCTTTTGGTTACTTGCATACTCAAAATGATTATTATCACAGAAAAATGATTTATTTTACATATCTATTCTTTCCTTTCAGAAAACAATTTTGTGCTAATAGCTCCAGTAAACAGAAATATATAAATCTTCAATATTACTACAATTAAATAATTAATAACAACTCTATGTATTCTCTGAAAAGCTGTAAGAAGTGAATAATGGAAAGTCTTGTTTCCCATTTTCTTGTATAACATGTTACTGTTACAAGTTTTCATATACCCAAAACTAAGTGCATATGTATAATTGAAATTTGCTAAAAATAATTATTATATTATTCAGTAGAATACCTAATGAAAACTTCAAAACCTCTTTTAGACTTAACAGAAATGTTTAAATTTAGTCAATATTTTATCTACAAAATATTCATAAAATCTTCAACCTGCAACAAACATTACTTGCTGAAACTCTAAATAACAGCTCAATCTTAATTCACATCCTATGTAACTAATTAATTTTCACAATAACGTTGTTTTTAGAATTTTTGTAATTCATGTTTGATAATGAGAAATATTTTAACAATTTCAAAATATATGCATTGCTTAACTTCTACCTTAATATTTAATAATCTGTACCAGTTAAAATGCATTAAATAAACTTACAAGATATAATCTAGCTGATATCATTTAGATTCTTTTTCTTTTTGTACCCATCACTTTTGTTATTAGATATCCTACACTGGGATAATAGAAGATCTGCTCTGGCTCTTACACCATTTCACCATTCCTAGCAGATCTTTTATTATCACAGTTTGGGATATCTAATAACAAAAAGTGATGGGTACAAAAAGAAAAAGAATCTAAATAATATCAGCTAGATTATATATATATATATATATATATATATAAAATAAAAAATTAAAATTAAAAATTCCCAGCATTCCTTGTTTGTGCTCATGTGTAGTTCACCAACATAACAAATTTAGTCTGACGAAGTTATCACACCCAGCCGGAAGTTACTGCCAGCTACTCAAATGTCCAAAAGCGTCACCGCGGAAAACAGAACGAATGCCGTTAACTTCCGGTGACTCAGCGTTTTTCAGAGAACGATACACAAAAAGCAAAACAAATGAAACATAAACATACACAAGTCCTCCTAACTGAAAATAATAACCGGAAACTACTTTAAATACACATGGTGTCCAAATGAAACCCATGTGTACAGTCAAAATGCGGAAGTTAATTTTTAGTCATCAACCAAAAGATATTGCCAACCGGCTACCATGCTAACTGCAGCCAACATAAACACAGCCGATTTCTTCCACCAAGCAACTTGGCTAACTTGGCTCCGGGGTAGAGCGACGTGCTCCCCCTCTCACCTTCACCTGGCCGACCCTTGTCGCTGACCGCACGAAGCAGCCAACCTCAGCAGCAGCAGCTGGCTGGACCAACTTCAGCAGCAGCAGGCCAAACCAACTTCAGCAGCAACGGTGCCAAGCCAACCTCAGTAGCTGGCCAAACCAACTTCAGCAGCCGAACATGATATGCGATAGTCCTTTTCAGGATTAACCTGGCCACATGACATGCGATAGCCCTTTTCAGGATTAACCTGGCCACATGACATGCGATAGTCCTTTTCAGGGCTAACCTGGCCAAATGACATGCGATAGTCCTTTTCAGGGCTAACCTGGCCACATGATATGCAATAGTCCTTTTTAGAACTACCAAGATATGCAATATTTTTTAGAACTACCAAATCGACTGTCATTCTAAGGACGAACAGGCTACCCCAACACTGTCTACACCCATCCTCTCTCTTCTTAAACGCAGACGCACTCTTTACAAAGGGGGAACATCCGGGGATTGACTGGACCTTGAATACCGCTGTTCCATCTGCCTGCCTCCAAGTTGCCACCTTGAACCCTAACAACGATCCTTCAACTGGTACTCCCTGACTTCACGATCGAACTATACCAAACAATTCCTGTACGTACATTTGTCCAGATCGACAAACAAATCCGATGTTTGTTATTCTAAACCTCTGCCTTTGTTCTTCATTGTATTAGTTGTTCACACCTTTCTTCGTAAAGCTTGTGGGGGCGACATCCTTATCGGCCCCGCAACAAAGTCCTAAAGGATGATATAAGTCACATGAAAATTTTTTTTTCCCCACTTTGTCATACATTTTCCTCAAACTTATAAGAAAAAGATTACCGTTTCACTGCTTTGCCTTTTTTTATAAGCCACTCAACAAGCTCTTTTCCAGTGACGCATTGCTGGTAAGTTTTTAACCGAAATCGATGACTCTGCATTTCCACTCCATCAATAGGATGCTGTATCTGTCGCCATAGCTCACGCAACTGAGAAGAATTCTTGAAGGGTAAAAAAAGGAAAATATCACAAGTCATTCTAATTGGAAAAAAAAATGTATTAAATATATATTTTATTTTTTTCAAATTACTTTTTATGTTGTTTTGGAAAAAAGAACTTTTCTTGGACTTTTAAGTAAAAAGAATATTAAGAAAGTTAACATTTTCTTTGCTCAATTCTCATTTTAAATGTTTAATGATCAGTTACCTTTTAAAAGTATTTAAAATAGAGCACTCTTATATACAGAAGAAAAGTAATATACAAAACATTATATATATATATATATATATATATATATATATAAAGAGCTTAAAACATATTCTTACTTGTGTAAGTATTCTGCTTTCATTGGTGATGTTTTCCACACTAGAGAATTCTGTTTGGTGAGATATATCGAAAGGTGCAGAAGCTTTGGTGGGAACTCCATTAGTAATATCAGGGGAGCTATGTGATCTGTAACCAATTAAAAAAAAATCACTGAAAATCATCTTTAAATACAAGGATAATAATCTAGAGATGTTGCATTTGATAACACAAGTATAGGCTCGGAAGAAATGTTTCTGCATATTAAACTAAAAATAAAAAAAAATTCAAATGCTTATTTGCTTAAAAAGGAGAGCAGAGTTTTAATAGTTTTGAATTTTTACAAGATGAAACATTGTGAACCACTAATTTTTCTTTCATCTTAATTACTACTCGTATATATAAATCAATGTGGCCAGTTATAAAATATAAAGCTGGAAATGAACAGGTCAAACATTAATATTCTAGGCATATGTGAAATGAGGTGGGAAATCAATGGAGATTTTGTCAGTGACAAAAACAGGATCATATAGAGAAAAATGAAAGCAGAGCAGGACTGATATTAGACCAAAACATGAAGCAATGTGTTCTGGATACTGTCAACTATCTGAAAGAATTCTTGTAATTAAACTGAAAGTGAAGCCTTTCAACATACCCATCATAATTGTATATGCACAAACAGCACAAAGTATTGAAGAAAAAAATTAAAAAAGTTTTACTATATGCTAAAGCTCAATGTAAGAAATTACAATTGTGATGGGAGACCTGAATGCTAAAGCAGGCAAGGAGAGAGATGGTGAAATAGTTGACAAATTCAGCCTAGGAACTCATAATGAATATGGAGAAAAACGGGTCCAATGATTCATGGCAAATAATCAAGTAGTAGCCAACACTTGATTTCAAGAACACCCAAGACATATATGGACATGAAGAAGGGAGAAACAAAAAAACAAATAGGTACATTTTGCTGTGTAAAACATCATTCCTGAATCTCTTATTGATAGTTATATAGTCTATTTGTTTTTTGGTTTCCCCTTTTGGATTTCTTCATGTCTATATATGTCTTAGGTATTCTTGAAACCAAGTGTTGGCTACTACCTGATTATTTGCAGTGATATGTAAACTTAGAGTGAAACTATGGAAATTGAAGCAGGCCAAGGTAGCACCTAAATTGCAATATGACAAACTCCTGAATGACCCGAATCTAAAGGAGAAATATATGAACAATGTTAAAAGCAGATAAAATGAACAAAATGATAATGGAATATCAAAGTAGGACACATTAAGAGAAGCTTTAGTAACATCAGCAATTGAGATCATCCCAAAGAAAAAAAGAATGGATGACATGAAATTATCAACATGCTGAAAAGGAAACAAAAAACAATGTCAATGCCAACATTTCAGCTACAAAACACTATTTATGCATATAGTCACCAATACTTTTACCAGAATACTATATGTAGAAAATGTGGCTTGTCACACAAATTACGTCACCACTGCTGAAACAAATTACCAACTGACTAATTTTTATTATAGTCACTGTTTGTTCCGAATGAATGACAATGTATACAATATTTTCTGCATGTAGACATTCAATAAGACACCTCAGCTTTGTATGCACTTTCATGTCAGATGCTACTGTGTCAGACTGATGCTCAGCTGCTATCTGTAAAAAGGCAAAAAATATTAAAGTTACTGTCAAGAAGGTTCAACCTCTACTGCAACCCCACTAACCTCTGATGTCATAGGTCAGCATAATAAACTAGGAGGCTTTACTTTTGGAGCAACCTTCATAGTTTTAGTCTTGGATTAGTTTCATAGTTTATGTGAAGTAAGTGTTTATTAATTGGCATAAAAAAACAGACTCTTTTAACAAAATATTTTAAAAGCATTAATTTTTGCTACTTACATAGAACAAAAGAAGATTACAAAAAGTACTACTCCAGTTAAGAGCCATTGTAAAATTTTAATATCTTTTAGATCTTTAGTTAAGATTAAAAAAACCTTTTAATTCCCTGTAACTGTTGATAAGCACATGAATTGTGATAAGTAGAAGCAGATTAAGTTATTTATAAATGAGTTTATTATTGTGCAATAAGAGCCACACTGAATCCATTTTTCTGTCATTTTCCAATTTGTCTAAAACTTTAATTAGCCTTTATTTATGATTGTTTGAAGTTTGTTCAATGACAATGAAAACTGTCACTAGAGATAAAATAATACTATAAAAGTATAACAGACCAAATTATAGATACTTTTTTTTTAATCATTTTACAATTAAAAACTACTAGGATGTAAGCGATTACTGAGAGTAAAAGAAACAGAGAGGACAATATAAGAACAGGATTCAAAGAGAACAGAAGATGATAACTAACATTGCATTTAAATTTTTGAAAATCATAGTTTAAAGGAAAGTAGGAAATCAAAAGAGATTTCCATGAACAAGAAGTGCAAAAGAAACTATTAGCAGAGAATTTACAGTTACATCTAGCAATTTCAAAAACTATGAGTCTTAGCTGCCAATCTGCTACTGTGCTTAAATTCATGAATCCGAGGTACCAATGAGAAAAGCTCATCAGAACAATAAGCATGAAAATATTTATAGAAAAGGCAAAGGGGAGCTACATAACAGTTGTGGGAATGTGAATGAAGCTGAAATGACATTTCAGGACCAACAATGTTGCAAATTCTTCTTTTGATTTTGTCAAGAATCTCCAAATATAAAACAGAAGCACCAGATCAGATGTGGCAGCAATATTCACTGTACAGATAAATGGTAGACTTATAAATGTACAAGATAGATTCTGATGAGAAAAAGCATCTAGCAGAACATAGGGAACCAACTAGCAGCTGACTTAGCAAAAAATGTAATATAGATAATGTATAATATTCAACGGGGGAGGGGGGGATACAAAATTTAAATCAGCTTAATTCATTTTTTCATCAACAAATGAACAGGACAACACCCTCCATATTCTTTCTTATGAGTCTTGCCTTTTTATATTTTCATTTTTATATTCTTTCAATAAATAAAATACAAACAAGTGGGCTCCAAAGTTATAGGATAAAAGCATTGGGACTAAATCAAAATTTTAACCCAGAAAGCAATTAACATAAGGAAAACTCTTTCCCAACTAAATTGTGACTTTTGGCGAGCTGTCTAAATATAGTGATTTTCTACGCGCTGCTTAGATGTGGCACAAGGCCAGAAGTATGGAGCACCCAGCAAGAATCGAACTCACTACTCAGTCGTAAATGTTCTAGCGAGACAAGCTTGCTAACCATTACACCACCTCGAGGTGCCCAAGCTGTCTACATATATAAACAGAAGAGGATTGTTATCACAAAAAAATAAATAAATCCTATTGTCACATTCAATGGAATATGCAAAAACAAAGGCTGACTATTCACTATTATGATATCTACATGTAATATAAATTCTTATAAACAATCTTTGAAAAATGACAAGCATTAGAGAGCTTGCATGACAAACATAAAATATTTTATATTTAAGAAAGACTAAGTCATCTTTTACATGTATTTTATCTTTCAAAATCCACAAAATTAATATAAATATTAACATAAATATATATATATATATATATAGTAGGTATACAGTAATGAAAAAACAAAATATGTCCTTTGCACATCCCCAGAAAAAAAGAAATCTATAGGGGTGATTCAGCAAACTTACTTTTGCAGATATATATATATATATATGAGTAAATGCAAAGAATGCAAGTGTTTATTATAATTATTTTAATTTCTGCATTTTTTAAAATAAAATAATACATTATCAGATATACAGAAAACAAATTATCTAAAATCTATACTCATCAAACTGATAATTTCAAGTTATTATACCATAAATTCAAATGGAAAAAAATGTCATCTATTTTTAGAGAAGCTGAAAAACCATCCATTTATTTACTTTATCAATAAGAAAATCTATAATGTTATTTTGACATTTCTTTCTTGATTATTATTTATAAGATTTTTAGCAAAAAATTAATAAAAATAAAAAATATTTAGTCCTCCTACAAAAATAAAATTTCTTTTATTTAGTTTTACTTATTTCCGTTTCCAAGATAAAAATGATATTAATGTTACCAAAGCATTTTTAAATTCAAAAATCAAAAAATCTAAAAAATAAATCTTATTTACATATATCAGACCATTTAAAAACAAATCAGATCAGTTATTGCAAATTTTAAACTGAGAATTCAGCCATCATTTACCACATATATTCTTCAGTACACGTTTCAACAAATCATGTTTTCTACCAACATAATTTATTTTTAAATGCTTACCAATTGTGTCATTACATTTAGACTATTAATTTTGGAGAAGCAGTCTTATTATACAAAGACAGCATATAATCAAAAAAAAAAAAATTGTGATTTTATGAAAAACATTTATGCAGAGTTGCTAAAAAAATTCTTGGGCCTAACCAAGAAGGTATTCAAAAAAAAAAAAAAAAATCTAATACTTGATCATCATTTGGCCAGCTTTTAGAAAGTAAGTTAAGCTGATAACATTTCATCCCCACTCCATGTGATGTTTGGATGTTTACAAGTTCTTAAACAAAATGAGAAAAATTATGATTTAAGCAAATGATAGTGAACAAACATAACATAAAAAATGTAGTCGTGATTCATTGGTTACTTAAACTGTATATGCTTTTTATCCATAATTTTCTTTTTTATAAAACTCACTAAAGATGATTTATATTTTAATTCATTGCAATAAAAAGGCAATATATTTCTTTAGGTATTATATTTAAACCCAATATCACATATAAACACTATATATATATATATATATATATATATATATATATATATATATATATATATATATATACACACACACACACACACACACACACACACACACACACACACACACACACACAATGCAAAAATAAAAATAAAAAAAAAGTTACTTAGCAAATATAAAAGAGTTGATTTTAAGCATCTGAAACATTGCTTAGATATTAAGTCCAACTGATGACATTTATCAGTGTACAGTTGAATGGAATTAATACGACTCAAAAATGTTTGTCAACTCATCTATGAAAAAAGTCCTGTTTCTGCAGTTAGTATTATTAGAAACCACAAATAGAAACTGGACAGGATTCATTGTTTTTAACAGTCAGTGAATAAACAAACATTCTGAAACAGAAGTATTTCTTATAGTAAATAATCCAAAATGGAAGGTCGTCCAAATTAGGGCTGCCTGAGGTGGTTGGTGCAAAGTGAATAGAAGCAGTTAAAATAATATAAAGTCATTGGTATTAAATACAAGTAAAAAGTACAATAAGTATATTTCTGATAGTTTCACATGATGGAAATGTATCATGAAAAATGGTCTTGAAAGTTGAGGGAAAGTGTATAGATGAGTATAAGAAGGTATTGACAATACAAATGCAAAGTGATGAAATTATTATATAAGTTAAGATAAATACTGTACAAAGATCAACAATAATGACGACAGCTGATTGATAAAGTGACAGCATGTGATTGTTAAACAGTCTTTTCAAAACAGAAAGTTTTTGATAAGACTATCTTGAGCTTTGGTTTGGATAAAATGTTGGGTAAGATTAAAATACACTCAAGCCTTTTTTTAAGATTACCTGTTTCCCTGGTCATCATTTGCCTATCCCTGTGATTATGTGGGCATTATATGGGGTCAGTAGATATAGCAATACAATATACAGGAACACAGTATAAATAAAGCATTGGGGATAAAGAAGGGAATTGCTTTGTCACATATACCTATCTAAAAGGTAGAAAGCTTGTTGATTGGTCTTAAATATTTTATCTTTTTCTAACATGTTTTTATCTAATATGTCCATTAATTGATACATGTAAGTTATGAACAAAAGAATGTAATTGCTATACTGGGTAATGATTATTTATATGTATTAATATTTAGTAAAATTTTACAAGAGTATCTGCTTATTTATTGAAAAATCTTAATACAATCCTATTATTCCTAATATAGAAGAAAGAACTGGATTTGTGAGCCATTAATATCGAATGTTTCTTACTGGTTGTTTCATAAATATACCTGTAGTGATATGAAAATTAGGTACTGTATAAAAGGCAGTAGCGCTATACCTACAGGGAGTTATCTTCTCTTGACAAGAATACATCTCTGAGAGTGAATACCTATCATAACAATATGGTGTTGCTGATCAGTTACTTAGCCACAATGGAGGATGCTGAATATTTGGAAACCTGGCTTAGGTGTCTCACAGCATTGGCAAGAGTTAAAAAGTTAAAGGACACCAAAGCTAGTGGAAGAGAAAATAAAGTTACAGATTTGTTTTTGGCTTCAGTGGGGTGTGAGGCCATAAAAAAAAAATCTCTATCATGATCCATCCCAAAGCATTGGAAGATTTAGCGTATAAAGAAATTGCTACCATCATAAAAGCAAATGTACAACCAAAAAAGGGATTGGTCATAACGGAAAGAACTAAATTTCTCAAAAGTATACTGAGACTGGACAAAACTATTATGCAGTATGTACAGCAATTGAAAGAAGTATTGAGATAGTTTGGGTTTGAAAGAATGAGTTTGGAACAAATGTCTATCAAAGACAAACTAATTGTGCTAAGACTCATTGAAAGAATGTTTTACATCTCATACAAGCGTAAAATTCCATAGCAGCTTCAAGCTCATAACATGAATCTGGAATCATGTGTGGATTTCCTACAACAGTTGGAATTGATTCAAAAATTTATGGTCTCCAAAGGCAGCATGGAGACTTACAGTGCTATTAAAAGATTACTTATATGAAAAGAGCAAAAATATGTGTTCAGCCTTTGGGAAATAGTGTTATAAGTGTAAAAAGAGGAATCATTTCCAAATGGTGGTATGCACATATGAAAAATGAATGGAAAATATAGATTCCCCAACTGAAAATACAGAAGTATTTGAGATAAAAGCACAAGATAAAAGCAGGCAAATGGTGAAGCTGAACAGAGTAACTTTACTCATCCAGGTGGATACTGGAAGTGATGTTATGTTGATACTGAGGAATTTTTGGGAAAGAATGGGTAGACCAAAGTTAAAGAAAAGTAGTTTGATGGGTTAATCATCAAAATTTAAGGATGCTTTGAAAGCATGTTTGAGACAAAAAATAGATTTGAGATATTACTCATCATAGTGGTGGAAAACAGCAAAAGCCACAGTCCTTTAGGAATTGAAGTGTTAAAAGTGGATACATCGAAGCTGATAAATTCCATGGAGTCTGTAGAACCAGATGTTGGTTTATTAAATGGGTATGAAGCAAGTATTCAGCTTAAAGAAAGCAGTCAACCTATGTATTTTCAAGCCCAAAAAGTTCTTATTCACATGCTACCCTTGGTGGTTGTTAAGCTGAACAAAATGGTGGAACAAGGAATATTAGAAAAAGTCATCCAGGGTGGTAGCAATTGGGCTTCACCCATTGTGGTGATATGCAAGCCCAATGGAGACTTTAAGAAGAGCATGAATCACCAGATCTGTTCAGATTCATTCCCGTTGACAAACATTGAAACAGCATGCCACAAGTTTGCTGGTATGAATTACTTTGCTAAAGTTGATGTTAAGTCAGCATATAATCAGATAAAAATTGATAGCAAGTTTCAACAAGTCACCACAATGAACACCCCTATTGGATTACTAAGACGGACCTGTCTGCCGTTTAGAGTAAAAATGTCAATCACATTTTCCAAAAAGTCATCGAAAAAGTTTTAGAGGGGATTAAAAAATATGATTGTATATAAGGATGACATTGGTGCACACAGTAAAGAAGATTTCAAAAGTAAAATGGAGCAAGTTTTAAGGAAATTAAAAATGTGATTTTAATTGCAAAAAGATTTCATACCTAGGATATCAAATATTCAAAGACAATATATCACCAGAAGATAAACTCATTAGTAAGATATCAGAGATAGCTGCAATCAGAAATAAAAGAGAATCCTTTTTAGGATTAACTAATTTCTATAACAAATATCTGCAATGAAATAAGGAAGAAGAATACCAAGTTTCAAAGGACAAAATGATAGGTGATCGCTTTTAAGAAATTAAAAAAGCACTCATAAACAAACCAGTTGTTAAAATCTTCAACCCAGCAAAGATGCCAGTGACTGTACTATAACAACAATATTGTCACAGGAGAATCACCTTGTAATGTACTTATCTAGAAAACTAAAGTCAGCAGAAGTGAATTATTCAAATATCGAGAAGGTATTGGCAATTGAGTGGAACATGGAAAGAGCTAGAAATTTTTTGCTGGGAAGGAAATTTCTATTAAAATTTGACCATAAGCCTTTGGAATCTATATTCAACCCCAGGAGAGAGTTGCCAAAGGTCACATCTGCCAGGATATTAACATTAAGCTTATGGTGTTCAACTTTGACATTGTATATATTAAAGGAAATACTATTTCACCTTTGGATGCATTATCTCAGTTAAATTTTATAAGTAATGTAGCATGTGAAAATTGTGAAGATAGGAGTTTTGCACTGGGTAGAAACAGATTTATTACCTTTAAATAGGCTTAGGTTGAGAACGAAGCAGGATCCAGTGTTGAATAGAATTATGGAGAAAATAGAGAGAAATACATTAATTGCTCTATGGTTGAGAGGCCTTATAGCCAAGACACAAATTATCAATAGAAAAAAGAATTATAAGTAATGGAGATATCATAGTACCTCCAGAGTCTCTGAGAAAAGAATTAATTAAAGCTGTGCACAATGATATACATGGAGGTATATTGTCTATGGAAATGAGGCTAAAGTTGCAAGCATAGAGACAAGGCTATTCAAGAGATGTGGAAGAGTATGTTAAAAAAGCCCAAAGTGTGCAGAAATAAAGAAATTTAGGCAAACTAAAATACACCCTTGGCCAAAGGAAATGGAATCATGAACACAAGTACATATGGATCATGCCTACATTAAAAGTATAGAACTATTTCTGATATTAGTTGACTGGTATTCAGGTTGGCCTGATGTTATTAATTTCGCGGATAGAAAAGCCACTACTGTGAAGCAGGTATTAAGGATGGTGTTTTCGAAAAATGAAGTTCCAAAAACAATGGTCCCCCAACAATGCACCAGAGTTTTGTGAAGAAAATTTATGTGCATGGTTAAAACATATTGGCTGGATTCCATACAAAACACCACCTTACCACCCTCAGTCTGATGGAATTGCAGGGAGAATGGTTCAAATGGTAAAAATGGGATTAAAAGCATTCTCTCCAGTGGATTGTGATATAAAGGGTTATTTACCCAGACTACACCTAAGTTATAGATCTATTCCACATGCAGGCAGAAGACAAAACCCATACGCATTGATGGGAAGACAAATAAGAGCTCCAATTACCATGTCAATTACAACGAATGAAAGTGTGTGATACAGAAAGAACAAGGATTCAAATCCTGAAAAAGTGAATTTTGTGGTGCAAAAGAGATTTGACACAGCTGAGTTAACAAAAAATATGCAGGGTATACTGGATCACAAAGATTAATTTAGCATCACAAGAGAGCATGAAGTTATAGAAAAGGAAGAGGAAGCACAAGAACAGACAACACAAAAAAGGATGAATGAATCCAGTATTGAGAGTGATCAGGAAGACCATCAGCGATATAAAAGTGAAGAACAAGAGAGGTAGGAGAGAATGAATGCATCCAGTAGTAGTGACAAACAATCTGGAAATGAGAGTGACCAAAGGTATCAGGAGGATTCAAATGAGGAGAATCAGTTAAGACCTAAATCTCCTATAAAGAGAAATAAAGAGACTCACTATGAGAGACAGATTATGTCTCCCAGGGTTGCTCATAGAAGTCAAAGACCAACTAAAGGTATAATGCCTCTCAGGTTCAGGGAGGTTTAGTGATATGTAAATTAGATACTATATAAAAGGCAATATCACTATACCTATGGAGAGTTATCTTCTCTTGACAAGACTACATCTCTCATAGAAAATACCATAACATACCATAAACATAATAAACTAAATGAAATCTTAGAATTTAAGCGTGAGGCAGAAGGAAAAAGTAGTAAATCCACTGTATCTATATGAGAATTAAAGTTCAGTGTTCAAATGTGCAATAATAAAAAAAAAAATAAAAGACCCACTCTGGATTATGACTGCAGTGTAAGAACTGAATTCAAAAGAAAAATTAGTGAAAATATTTTCTTTAATCTGTTAAAGAAGTTTCAGCCACAAGAGTTTAATTCAAGTTTCAGTTTTCAATATTTGTTTTATGACATCAGAGCAATGACAATAGAGAAAATAACTTTTTAAGTTTTTATCATCTTATTTCAAGATTATATAAAATACAATAGTAAAAAATTTAAAATAAAAAACACTTTAACATTAGTAAATTAAGATATTATAAAGCAAATTTTTATCATCATTTTCATCACTGTAGGTTAATTACAAGAAATGCTAAATAGCTTTAATAGGGAAAATTTCAATGTAGCTTTAAAAATGAAAAGAAATAAAACAAAAGTAATGTTCATTTTTAACATTAAAAAACTTAGAGTAAAGAATCAAGAATTATGCTATAGAATGCAGAGGCTGGATCAGGATGGTCAGCCATTGTTCAAAACACTTCATGGGCATGGTATTCTAACAGTAATGGATTACCTTTGTCTAAGTATTAGATATATGACAAAATGGCACAAAGTCGACAGAGGGCCACAGGATTTTTGAAGCATTAATATGCTTCCCACACCCAGGTTTGATAGACAAGCTAAGACCACACATGAAGGGATGCTAAACCAACAAGCAGGCATGTATCCCCTTGAAGATCTTTCTTGTGCTGCCTCCTAGAATTGATGCTACCATGTTTGTCCCTCTCTTCTAATGAAATGAATAAGAAAAAGAAACTGTCTTTTGTTATACCACCTATGAAGTGGTGTTGGAGTCTGAAGCCAGTGACAACACAAAAAACAACAATTAGAAGTCAAAAATACAGAATGCATAATGCCAGCTATGATGGGTGGTAAACATAGAAATTAACAAAATCACTTGTAAACAAACTTAAAAATGTACAAAGATCAATGGAAAAAGCAATTCAAGGGATAACTCCAAGACAAAAAGAAGTCAATATAAATCAAACAAACCACAGTAAGAAATACCAAAGAAGTGATGAAGTAGCAAAAATGAAGATAGGCAGAAAACATAACAAAAAGAAAGGATAATAGATAGAGTAAAATGTTGATTAATTAGTATCCAATGGAGGGAAAATACAACAGGAAAAGAATCAGATAGAATATGGAGAGATGAAATATAGAGACATAACAGAGAATAGCAGAGTCTTGGTTGTCATGGAAGGAACTTGAAAAGTCCTTTGTCCAGCAGAGAACTTGCAATGGCTGATGATAATGATGATGATACAACAAATAAATCAGATTTATTATTATTAGATATGTACCAAGCTATTTTCTACAGAAAAGGCAAGTTCAAGATTATAAAAATATCAGTTATTACCAAAGTACAGCATTAATCACTAGAAATTTAGATCAGTAAGATAGTCAATTTGAAAAACTATTAAGAATTCATGGCTAAATATAAGCTACCAATTTTTTTAGTGTTGTAGTTTGTGTTGACTTGTGAGAGAATCAATTTCACTGTCTTTCTCATCATTTCTTTGATGGTTGCATTAGCAACGATAAATCTCTTCTTCTTTTCCTTTATTCTTGTTCTTTTCTTTATGCTCTTACCATTCGTTCACCACAGAAAACCAACACTTGACTATGTGGCGATCATAGAATTTATAAACAATTTCCCCTTCTCTCATCAATAATGCAATTTTTATATTCTTTTCGACAGTTGGAAATTTACATGTTACTAACAAAATCTTGTATTTACAATAATGTAATGTTCTTAAATATTCACTTTATGAGCAGTCATTTTTTTTTTCCTCTGGATTCCTTTACATTCAATGCCCGTATGAAATCTTTGTGCTGGTGGTAAGTTATTTTTTTTCTTTATTTGCTTTTTCTTTCAGTTCTCCAACTACAAAAGGCAAATTGCAGAACACACAGAAATAGTAGTCCCATAATTTTATTATTGTTTTAATAATCAATTATTCTTATACTAGATGAAGACTTATTGTCTTTGTTGTTTTTTCACATTTTGTTTGATAAATCCTCTAAACTTCTTCACATATATTTTGTTCAAAATCTCCAATACCATAGATTTGAATCTCAAATTTGTACAGATTCTCTACTTTGCTCTCTTATCCATAATTACACAAAAAATAGGAGATCCTGATCTACAATGGTCTAAGCTTACTATTCCTACCATGCTTCTAATAGATATCTGATATATACATTTCATTTCACTGTAAAAAGGCAAGGGTTTTATATCATCTACTTTGCAAAATTAATATTACAAATTTATATCAATCAATATGGATGTAGTTTTTTTTAAGTCTTGAAGGCACATTTTTACTTTGAACAACATTGTTGTCAGCATATCAGCCTGAATACTGAAAAAAAATGTATAAACTTTTGTACTCCTAGATATATCAAGCTAAAAAGGAGTTATTAAAATAATCCACCAAGCAAATACCAATACTTTAAAATTGGGATGAAGTTTATCTGATGATATTTAATAATAAATTCTAATTCTGTCCCATAATAGTCACTACATTTATGTATATATATTTTATACACTAAATGTAACAACTACTATGGGACAGGGGTAGCATTATTTGTGAAGACATCACATTTCAGTAGATACCGCCACAAAAACACTAAAAAAGTCATCATACCATGATGAAAACATAGTTTTATCATGAAAACCGTTACATTATTATTAAGAGGAAGGATGAAAGTATTTTTTGATTATTTAATTCAATTTTTTACTCCTTTTTAGAACATTCAAAATTTTGATTAAAAAACTTGTTTTTCTTGCATCTGCAGTTGTACTAACTTTAGCATAACAAATTTTGGTCTCTTTTTTTGCAGTGACAGACAAAAATCAAATAATTGTTAGATTTTAATTAAATTTTCAGGACTTAGTCACAAATGAATGAAATTATTTTTGAAATCTTTCTTATTAGAAAATCTTGGTTAAATTGTTTTTTTCGGCGGGGGTGGGGGGGGTTACATATGTTTCAGCCCCTTACTTAATTTTATGAAAAATTCAATGCGATAATTTTTAGTGACTATATTAGTTAAAAGCAGAGTTTTTTGAAGAATTTAAATTATTGAATTTTTTTGCAAAATCAAACCTTGTCTTACTGAAAATCTGTTCTGAATTGAAAAATAAAAAACAAATAAAGCTAAGACATTATTTAATTAGAGAAAATTTTAATTGGTTTTATGAATAATATATATTAAAGAGAATAATGTCTGAAGAAAAAATTTTTTTCAACAAAAAATTAATTTCTACAAGATTAGTTTTCCATTTTTTTTACAATTTTAAATTGAATAATTTATAAAGTTTTTAAATCTTTTAAAATTCATTTTCAATGTGATAATTCTTAGGAAATATTGTTATTAAGTAAAAATATATTTACTAATCATATATTGTAAAGCTTATTACAATCTAAAAACTCCAAATATTTTTTAAATGAATTTCAATTTGTTTTTGTATGTGTAATTACGTGCAGAATTTTTTAAGTATGTGTTGTGTCGGAAACCTACCACCCCTCTTGAAGATGAACTTGTCTGCGAACAAAGACGTTAAATAGTGGTATGTCAGAAGACAGAGAGACGGAGCAGTTCTTAGCTGAGCTAGTGATTGACTACTCAGGCGATTTCTGTACCTTATACCAACATTAAAACCCTTTTTATTGTTATGTGTTATTTGGCGTTTGTCTCTACTAACCCCAAATTAACATCATAACAGTATGCATGTACAAACTGATAAATCTCTCATTAAGGTCACGTGTTTTAAGGGTTATTCCCCCCCACACACACACTTTATAAAGTTTATCATCTGCTGAACCATACTTAACTATGAACATGTTCTGCTATCAATAAATTGGTTGACACATCAGAAAAGCAAAACCCGGTAGTTAAGAAATGTTTATATATAACATTTTATGCTATAAGTAATATTTCTTTCAGATCAGATTAACTTTAAATTTGCTAATTTTCCCCAAATAATGTTTCAGAAATATATATTTTACTTTTGCAAGATTTTTAAAACCAAGAATTAACTTTTGTTTAAAATATGTCAAAAATGGATGTTTTGATCAATTTTACTAAAAAAAAAAAAAAACACAAAAAAATCCAATTCCAATCAATATAATTTCTATTTGAAATACACCACAGAGTATTTTGCTTACTGGAAATAGTAAATTTTAAATCCTTCAGCTTTCAATTAAAGCTAAAATGAAAGCTTCAAGAAAGCTTTTTCATTTTTAAAAATTCATTTTCAAATTAGTGGAGGCATCTACACTTCAGTAAACAAAAAAGTCTTCAGGATATCAAAAACAGATGGCAAATAATTTATATACATTTTTTTTTTTTTTTTACTAAATGTTCACTTAATACAAAGTCCAAGAGCCACTCAAGGTAGAGGGTTACTGAATGAGTTTGTTGTACAAGCATAAGAGGAGGAAGTAAGTACATATTATAAGGATATGTAAGATAGATAACAATTGACCCTAGACTTGAAGCAGTTAAGATTGTAGTGATCAAGGATTGATTGATTCATTTTCTATAGCTTACCAACCTTTTGCAGGTTATTTAAAGCCAGAAAATATTTTTAGATTGTAAGAAATTTTTTGGAGATAATAATCGTTTAGTGATACAAGTCTTACCAATTAACCCAAAGCTGGTAGGAAAAGAGATGGGTTTCTCAAAGGTATTTGTATGTAAGTGAATATAACAAACCTAACTGGAATTGGAACTTAGCTCTCTGATTAACAATTCCAAACCAATATCCATTACTCCACCCACATATCCAAGCTTACAGCACCTGGTATTCCCATGCAGTCACCCATCTAGGTACTGACCAAGCTTGATGTTGCTTAATTTCAGTGATCATATGGGAACCAATGTTTCAATGTAACATGGCCATAAGCATTGTTTATAGAATAAAATCAAACTACTATGACCCTTTTGTGTATAGATCACTAGGAAATATAAGACACAGTTAAATAGCAGAGAAATTCCAGAATAAAAAATCTTATTTTCATTTATAAAACATACCTGATTTTACAGGAAAGAAAATGACCAAATAAAGGAAAAGAATAAAAATTTTAAAAAAAGGGACATTTTGTTTACTTTTGTGATTCATAAGATTTACAAAAACAACAATTGGTTGTTTGCAAAAATTGTGAAGGGGTGTTTATTGTCAAATAGTCATTGTCTTTCAATAAAAAATTTTTTATGATGATTTTTATTTTGAAATTATGCATCATTTTGTATGTTTTATCATAAATTAAATAATATTTTTACATCTGAATGATTTCCAAACACACATAAGTGTCTAGATTCAATGAAATCCAGAAAAAGTATGGAATCATTCAGGACTTAGAGAAACATTACGAAAGATTTATTTCCCTTTGTTGTAATACATCATTAGTTAGATATCATCTCTCCAGTAAACAAATAAATCCAATTTGACCTGATTTTTTCTATTTTAAGTCCTGGAAAAAATTGGCATTAAGTTCTAAACTAAAGTATAAGACACAGCAGACTTTTAAACATGATTTTGGATGAAAAATATCTACATCTTATACACACAGGATTACCGTCTTTTCTTGCTTCCTAATATTTTTCCTTTCTCTTCATCTTTCGCTTTTCTACCCTCATCTTTTCCTATTTATGTTGGATTTATTTTCATTTTCTGTTTACACTCAAATATAAAGAAAAAGAATGCACATAAAAAGTTATTTTATATACTAAATTATTTTTCAGGAAGTAATACAAAATTATGACAAGCACAATAACAAAACACAAAAAAGCAACAAATTACATAAAGCGCCCGATGTCAGTGAGTGCAAAAAGCATTTAAAAAAAAAAAAAAAAATGTAAAAGCCTCAGCACTAGTTCAGTGTGGAGGTTAGTAGCCAACCTGTAGTGATGAGCTTGCTCTTCCCTAAGTGAATTTGTGTACCTCTTCTTAAGCACTGGAGTCCACCACCCAGAATCCTGACTACCAATGTTACTTCCAGATGATGCAATGCTCTCCCCACCATCAATTGGATAAAGGTTTTTCAGGTCTTCCTTGGAGAAGCGAAGATCCCCAGCAGAACTGCCCTGCTGCTGGGCATAGTTGGTCACGACACGGCAACAATATGCACATACACGCACGCCTCCTGAAAAAGTTTTTTTTTATAAAATACCCAAAATAAAGAAACAAAGCCAAACAATTTTTTTTCTTTTTCTTAATATTTTTCCTTTAATTTTTTTAAAAGGAGAGAACTTGATTTTTTTTAAAACAGGAAATTTTTTCTCCCTTATAATGCAAGAATATGTTTAGCTTTTCTAATCAAGTTTTTTTTTCAAATAAATGCTGCTTTATTTATGCTGAATAGAGTACCATAAAACGATAACACAGAATTTTAAAAGAATTCAAAATACAATAGGAAAAAAGTGAAATTATTTAAAAATATGAAAAACTTATCTTAACCATTTAATGACAAAAGTAATTTCTTTTTACACTGACAAATTGCCGACTAAAATAGGACGTAAAGACTTTAGCTTCATTATTAAAAGCAAAGCAAATGCAATATGTACTGACCTCTGTATCCCATGATCTTGCCAGGTAATTCCTGGTTGCAGCATTTGCTACAGAAGATCTGGCCACAGATCCGACAATGATGGCGTCTTCGCAATGTTGTGAATTTGTCTCCACAATCATAACACTCACGACAACTGCTGTCTGGCATCCAGTACTGCTTAAAATCACTCTCTTTCTGGAAAAATAAAACTACATTTTTAAAAACTCAAAATTCAAGAGAAACAAACAGTAAAAAAAAATATTTGGATTACAAGAAAAATTAAATCTGCTTAGATAAATAGAACAAAAATAAAAAAAAGATACACAGTTGTAGATGACATACTGATACATTTTATAGCTATTAACACCTGAGAAAAAGGTTGTATTAACTCAAGGAATAAGAATTTTGTTTTTAGCAATAACTAAACTCATAGTAAAATAGTAGTAAGGCCAATGACTGTTGACTGCTTTTCAAATGAGATAAGAATACTTAAAGGCTTGAGACATTATCTATATTTTTTCTAAATAGTTTTAACTAATAATATTTTGTGTAATAGTATGATTTCTCACACATCTTTAAAAGTAAATGAATTTCTTTTAAGTCTATTTAGTTATCTGAGTTTCTCATAGGAATTTTGTCTCCAGTTCATCTTTGAGTCAACTTAAATGTCAGTGTTTTGGAGATTTATGTCAACAGCTACCTTTGAATTGGGAAACAAAGATTTTATCAATGATTTCATGATGTCATAAAAGTATAAAAGTGGCTACTCACTTCACATTTGGATACTATTATTTAGGTATAATTTATTTCATAAGCAGTGATCAGGCAAAATCAATTAAATAATGAAAATTCTAATACTTAAACTGAAAGAAATCAGCCTGAAGCTATTGGTCTGCTATAAATTTTAAATATCAATGTTATTAAAATTAATCATTAACAAGCTTGAATTTAATTTATACAGTAAATGATTATTCAAATATCTTTCAGGTAATGAAGTAATACTTGCAGTAAATAATGAAATCTAAGATCTTTGTCACAGTGAGTACCTTAAATACTAGTATAATTTTCAAGGAATAAAACTAGTGTTTCAGTAAATACATGCCTATCTATATTTCCTCAATACTTGACAGGATCAATAAAACCAAATTCAAGTTTCTTATCACTATTACAAACATCATCATATTGTTCACTTTCCACTCTTAATAAAGTTCAAAAGCATCTCCAAACCCTTGCTGGAGAAGAATTATTTTCCACCCTCCAACCTCTCTCTCACAGACAGGATGTGGCAAGTCTATTGTTACTTTCATGTAAAGTGCTAGGATAAACTATATTCCTTGGTTCCGCCAGGTTTAACCTTTATGGCGAGGACAAGCCATGCCACTTACATTGTAGCAAAACACCCACATTCCTTCCATATTCCATTGGCAATAAGTAAGTTCCACTGAAACAGCTTCTTCCTGCAAGCCTCTCCCCTGTGGAACAGACTTCCAAGAAGATGGTTCCCTGATCACTACAATCTTGACCTGTTCAACTCTAGAGTTAACCATTATCTTCCCCTCCTACCCCTTAACATAATCTTCTATCATGAGTGCCTCCTGGGCCTTGTATAAGGTGAACCTTACTGTAAAAAAAAAAAGGAAAAAAAAGAAAAATATAAAAAAAATATTTAATACTGAAAATTACTTACTGAGCTACCTCTGTCCAAAATGCTGCTCAGCCGGCTGAGAACATTGGTCAGTGTCCGCCGCTGACTAGCAATGGAACCATCAGAAGAAACAGAATGCTGACTCTGGGTATCTGTATCTTCAGATACAGATATGCTATCTTCTTCAGTTTCTGCAACAATGAATAATAAAACAAAATTGCATTTTAAATACCATTAGAAATTATACACTATCTACAGAACGAAAAACTTGAAATTCAATAGAAATTATAGTTACATCCAGCCATTTCAATTGTAAAATGATGAGACCTTGCTATCAATCTAGTACTGCACTTAAATTCATAAAGTCTATGTACCATAAAACAAAGTTCATCAGAAAAATTACCATTTAGTCTATAAGTCTTTATATAGAAAAGGCACATTTTAATCATGATCTAAGTTGCCAGCATGATAATTATCAAACTTACAATACATTACTTTAAGGATAGACTTCGTTATCATCTTCTATATAATAATCCTTCTTGATTTCAATAAATAAAAATATTAATTTTCCAAATGTTATATAATATGCATTACCTGAGAAATGACATTGCATACATCAAGTCCATAAACAAGCAACTAACCTGGTGATGTTGGGTTCACCTCAATTTTCTTCTGTTGGATTCTGGTTGGCTCACTTCTTTCACTCCTTTCCACTGAGGTCTCTCGTGAAGGCACCTGGCTGCCAGTGGGTGAAGAATTTGGAGAGTGGTCTGAAGCATCTGAAAAGCAATTTAAAAAAGTTCAACTGGGATTCAAATCTTTAAAGATCTCAAAGATCAGAGATGTGAATAATTTTTTAAATGACATCGTAATTTTGATAATGCTACAGTTTTATTTGAAAATTAAATAATACCTATGAATGAAACCTATAACCAACAATTTTAGCTTTGTCTGCTTATCTGGACATCATTTATCTTTCTTCTTACAAATTCAACTTTTATCTCACAACAATATTTTACAAGCTGGCCCTGAGAGGTGGCTAAGTGATACTGTTCCACAATAAACTTCCTTATATGTTAGAATAGAATTGTGAACATAAACACATGTGAGAAGGTACAAAATCAATTAATTAGAAATACACCTTTGTCATACAAGCTATTACATCCCACCTTGAATATTAATTTCTTTAAATATCTTCCTATTTATTTATAATTGGATCCAATTCTACTTGAAAAATATTTTAACAGAATTCAAAGAACTCAAGATGAAAGAAAGTTATAATTGATTTGATTGATTTCTTCTTTATGGCTTATCAACTTTTTACAGGTTATTTAAAGACAGAAAATATTTTTAGATTGTAAGAAAATTTTAGAGATAATAGTGATTTACTGAATCAAGTTCTACTAATTAACCCATAGCTGCAAGAGAAGAGGCGGATTCATACCTTTCTCAAGGGTAATTGTGCATAAGTGAATATAACAAAACCAACTGGAATTGGAACACAGCTCTTCAATTTCCAATTCCGAGTTGTTATGTATTACACCACCCACACATCCAAGTTTACAACACCCAGTATTTGCAAGCATTCACCCATCTAGGTACTAACCAGGTTCAACATTATTCAACTTCTATAATTGTATGAGAACCAGCGTTTCAACATGATATGGTCACATAAACAAATAAAGTTATAATTCTCATTACATATGGTCATGAAATAATATGCAAAAGCATGTTCCACATTTCAGTAATTTAGTCGGTTTTTTGTCTTTAAGATTTTAAGCCAATTTTCTTTTCCAATAAAGTTTGACTCAATGTTCTTTTGTTTCTTTCTTAATTTTATGGCTTTATTTTAATAAGTGGATGCATCGAATGACCCCAATTATCTGTTAATAATTGGTTGTTTTAATAGCCTAACTGTACCCATTTTGAATCCAAACAACTATTTGTTTTTATGTGGTTCATCCTGATAGAATGCAGGTAATCATGACTCTCCACAATTTCCTATCCCTTGTCACTTTAAGGAACTCTTGCCCTTTTTCCATCTCCTCATTGTCTGACTGGTCCTTGTTCTGCTATCCATTTATTCAAACAAGTAGGTTACTTGTTGTTTTCCCCTACTTTCAATATGCACTGTTAAATTATTCAAGCCTTCTTTCTTAATTATGAATTCCAAATATGTCTCTTTCTGGTTTCTTTATAGTTCTTATTTCCCTTAAAACTTCTTTATTATTTACATGCTCTATCCATAGTATTCTCAAAATTTTTCTGTAAAATCATATCATTGTCACTTCAAGACTTTTTTTATCTGGAAAGAAATTGTCCAACATTCACTACTATATACAATATTACATAGCAGTCTAGCACTCTTTGTTTCTAACAACATTTTCTGATCTCTTAATTCTAATCTCAGTTTCTGAAAGGCATTTTTCAATATTCCTATAGGCGTTCAAATTTCAGTGCTACATTTTCTGTCTATTGTTACTACATTACCCAGATAGTTAAATTTCAAGATCTGATTGATTTTGAGATTCCCAATACATAACTCACAACATGGGATGTCTCTTTTGCTGACAACCACGCATTCTGTCTTCTTACAATTAATGGTTAATCTTTGCTTGCTCTCCTCAACAAAGCTGTCTAACAGTTCTTTCAGTTTTCTTTCTAAATCTACCACCAGCACAGTGTCATCTAAATAGATAATTTTATTAAGATTATGTCTACCAATAATAAATCTCAGTAAACTATACTAAGACATATTATAAGAACAATTACTTATAACTAGTTATGTGTCTTCCAGGGCTAAATAGCACCACATTATCATTTTTAAATGCTGGCTTTTGTTTTTACAAATGTGTTATAACTTATAGGAATTATTGAATTTGACTAAAGTTTGATACAATTAGTCACTCACTTTTGCTTTTGTTTTTTGCATACTTGAAAATTTCTAAAAAATAGTTAATTTAGTTAATCAAAAATTTTGTAAAGATTTCACAAAATCAAAACTAGGCCAATAGCTTGGAACAATGAAATAAAATCCCTAAATAAAATAAAATAATAATAATAAATTAAAAAATAAATTAAAAGAAATACATTTCCCATGATGTTAGTAATAAAGGAACCAGAAATGTTATTACTCCACTTGGCTTCATCAAACACCCGTTAGATGGCATTAAGTTTATAAAAAGATAAATATTTCCTTCCTCTGTCTCTTTTCTCCCTTGCTTGAAGATGTATCAGGGCATAGACAAAGATATCCCTGATGGAGCACATTTTTTCCCCAGTGTACTGAGGACTGAACTCTCATTTCCACTTTCCAATACATAGCATTCGCACATGTCTTCCAAAAATCCCCACCTATATGAAGTAGATCAACTTTTTCTTTGATTGTTCCAACTCAGCACAAGGCTGACTTGAGCTTGATCATTAAAACTATGCATTTCATGACTTTCCCAAACTTACTTCTGGACAAGAAAAAGAAACTCTCTTTCATTGCATAGCATTTATACATGTTTTGCAGAAACTCTACTGATGGAGTAAGACAAGTTTTACTTTGGTTGTTCTAACTCAGCACAAGGCTTGACTTAAGCTTGCCCATTATAACTACTCATGAAGTAAATACAACCTTTCTTTAATCATTCCAACTCAGTACAAGGCTGACTTGAGCTTGACCATTATAATAATGCTTATCTTTACTTACTCTAACTTCTGAAAAAAAAAAAAAAAATAGACATACTCAAGAGATATTGAGAACTTTGCTTCACTACAGTTTATATATAAAAAAGAGAATAAAAAGCCCATAGTAGAAACACAAGTTTTTGTATGTTTCTTCTTAATTGTTTACATGTAAACACAGACACATTTAAGATACACCAACTTTTAAATTTCATTGGCCAAATATTAACTGGTATTGTTGCTTTTGCTAAAAAAAACAAAATAACCTATATGGAGACAGCCTTGGTGAATAATTTAACTTTACACACTATTGTTAGTATAGCATTTCTCAACCAGTGCACTCAGGTGTATTGATATGCCTTGGAATGTAGCCAGGTGCACCCCAAGTTAACGAAAGAGTAATTTATGAATTATTTTTGTATTTAAAAAAATTATTTATTTTTATAAAAATTAGAGACACCAAGTAATACAATGTCTTAAAAATAAATGCTTATTTCAAGAGACTTCTTTATTATTTTCCTATTTTCAAATTTCATGACTAATTTTTCTTTATTTAAATTTAAAGGGCACCCCAGAGTTTTAGTTATTCTACAAGTGCACCCTGAAGTAAAAAAGGTTGAGAAATAGTGACAAGATACCCTGTCATTGTGATCATGTACCAGACTAAAATAAGCATCGTATATATCTACATATAGACAACAATTTTCATAAAATTTATTCATGATATGTTCATTCTAATGTTAAAATCTCTAGTTTAAATAGATATTGATGTCTTTATAATTCAGAACTTAAAAAAAAAATCTATTCAGTAAAATATATTATACTGAGAAGATTAAATAAAATCAAATTACAAAATATATACACAATTTTCAAAACATCACAGACTGTAAAATATGAAATAATACATTTAATGAATGCAGTAACCAAAATAGCAAAAATTATCAAATTCATCAACAAAAAGAAAATTCTCAATCAGTTTGATAATAAATGTTATCAGTATTAACTGACAACATTGGTCACTCAGAGAATGAGCCATTTTCTTTAATTTGAGAATAGGTTTTCTTCTACTAAATTCAGAAAAATAAGAATCTTTCTGTCTACAATTCTCCCTTCTGCCCCCTACCACCATGAAAAGAAATTCACCAAATATCTGAAAAAAATAAAAAAATAACAATTTATGCTCAGTAATATTCTTCTCTATTGTTAAGGAGATAATCAATGTCAATGTTCAAAATTGATAAAGAATATTACCATAAATTTCATAAAAAATTAAAAATTGAATTCAAGTAATTATTTAAGGTCAGTCAATTTTGCTCTTCTTAAAATTTTTTTTTTAAATCCTAAAAGATAATATTGCTAACAAAATATTACAAATATACTGAGATTTATTTTATGCTAAAATTGCTGCTAAGAAAAAATAACATATTTTGACAATGCTTATTTATGTTCAAGGAATTTTTCAATATATATATATATATATATATATATATATATATATATATATATATACACACACACACACAGTGGCACGCATAAATATTGGATACATGTTATTTTCTGTTATAACTCTAGTTTATGTTCGCCATTTTGCCTGATATTTGGTAAGTAATATCTCATAAAGTTGTTTTAATTGTATGTAGAAGGAAAATTAAAAACTCATGGTTGAATCCATTTTTTTTTTTATCAAAGTTCAAAATTACCCTATGCAAAATTATTGGATACATGACACTTTATCAAATTTCCAATTGAAACTTTGTATTTTAAAAGTCTTTAAATATTCAAATTTTCGATAGTATTGGAATGTTATCTCTGACCAATCAGAGAAGAACACAATTGTTTACAAGATAGTGCTACTAATCATCTCTTTGATGTGCATTCTGCAATTCAAGGATTAAAAATGGCAAAAACTAAAGAATTATCCAGAGATATGCAAGATAGAATCATTGAACGTCACAAAGGAGGACAAGGTTACCGAAAAATTAGCAAAGAAATGAATCTAGCACTAAGTACAGTAGGAAATATCATCAGAAAGTATAAGTAGTATGGCAACAGTACAGCAAACCTTCCAAGAAATGGAAGACCGAGAAAAATAAATGAGAGTACTTCAAGGTGGATCAGCAGAAATGTGCAAAAAAAAAAAAAAACCCTTCATTACTCATTCTGAAATTAAAACTGATCTTGAGGGTGCTGGAATTAATGTAAGTAAGGATACCATTAGCAGAGATCTATATCATACAGGCTTTCATTCAAGATCACCAAGAAAAGTGCCTTTACTGAAAACCAAACATGTCAAAGACTGATTAAAGTCTGTCGAAACTTATGAAAAGAAAGGTATACAGTTTTGGGAAAAGGTAATCTGGTCGGATGAAACGAAAGTTGAACTATTTGAAAGGAACACAACGACAAGTGTTTGGTGAAAAATGGCACTGCCTTCAACAAGCACAATACCATCCCCACAGTTAAGTTTGGGGGTGCTTCCATTATGATATGGGGATGCTTTTCATCCAAGGGCACTGGTGAGTTACAAGTTATCCATGGTAGAATGAATGGTAGCATGTACAGGGAGATTCTAGAGAAGAACCTTCAGAAATCTGAAACTTTTTTAGGACATGGTCGGAATTTCATGCTTCAACACGACAATGATCCCAAACATACCGCAAAACTTACAAAGGAATGGTTTGAAAATAATGGTATTAGTACTCTCAATTGGCCAAGTCAGTCTCCTGACTTGAATCCAATTGAGAATTTGTGGAATACTTTGAAGGTTAAAGTTCATAAGCGGAATCCACAAAATATCAAGCAATTAGAGGAATTATGCAAGGAAGAACGGGGTAAAGTAACAGTGGATCAGTGTGAAAAACTTGTGGCCAACTATAGAAAGCAACTGGAAGCAGTGAAACAAAACAGAGGCTATGCAACAAAATATTAAATTGATGTATCCAATACTTTTGCATAGGGTAATTTTGAACTTTGATAAAAAAAAAATGGATTCAACAATGAGTTTTTAATTTTCCTTCCACATACAACTAAAACAACTTTACGAGATATTACTTACCAAATATCAGGCAAAATGGCGAATATAAACTAGAGTTATAACAGAAAATAACATGTATCCAAAACTTATGTGTGTCACTGTATGTATATATATATATATATCACATTGAAAACAGCCAACAAGGAAGATTTAATTAATCTTTTATTGAGTTTTTCCAGCAATCTAACATTTTTTTCATTTTTTAGGGGCTAAAGAATATAAAGGTTGTCCAAAGTTATTATTGTTCTGTGCACTTTCAGCTAGTCACATAGATATTATCAAGGATATTGTTTTTGGTATGGTGAATTTCCATGTGTTATCATTTACATAGTAGTTTAGCTATGTGGAGTTCTTGTGGAGGAGTGTATGCTTTTTTGACAGTCACGTGCTATGCACGACTGGTTGACCTGGATACAACTTCTATTTTTAGAAAACCTTTAGCACTCCATCTCCATTGCTAAACAGTGTAAGATTGATAGCAGAGGAACAGTATTTAATCAGTAATCCTTCTCTATAATAAGTTGGCTATGACTATGTGATTTGAAAAGAATTTTTATGTTATCAATCAGAATCAAAAGTGTTCTTGTAAATTATAGGTTAATAAATGTTTATGATTCATGTGAGAGGTGACATGTAAGGCATCTACTTAAGGAAGTAGAAGTGTGTCTGATATAGGTAAGTGATTTTTAACATGCACTGGACATTGAAATTGGTACACTATATTAGTCACTGCTAGTTTAACTATGTAGATGATAACGCACAGAAATTCACCATACCAAAAACAACATCCTTGATAATGGCTGTAGAACTAACTGAAACCACTTGGAACAATAATAACTTTGGACAACTTTTATATTCTTTAAATCCTAAAAAACAAAAAAAAATGTTAGAATGCTGGAGACTAATTAAATTTTGCTTGTCCATTGTTTTCAATGAAACATGCTTGAAAGAAAGGTTGCTGCCCAAATGCACATTAATTAAATTACATAACCCAGCAGCCAACAAGGAACATAACACCAGCACTTTCCAGAAAAACCTTGTTGAAAGACAACTAATGAAAGCCAAGGAGAGGATAGTTCATCTTAAAACCAAAATTCAAAAATATAGATATTCTCAAAAACACAATGAGCATAACAGAACAAACAAATACCAAATGCTACCTCGACCACCTCAACAGTATGTTAGAATTCAACCAAAAACATATTATTACCGAAAATCTCTGCAACCTATACAGTGGAAAGATCATACTACCCGACAGAAAGTGTAACTTCCTAAACTTGTCCAATCACAAACTCACCAACCACCAAGTTGAATTTCTGAATATCATCCTGAATTGTCACCTCCAACCTAGATATGACCCTCTTCAAAAGAAAATGGAAATCAAAATATTATACTAATCTATCCAACAGCTTACAACAGAAAAATCAATTCAGGTGCACCCAAATTTAAAAGACCTCCTAAAAGCTGAAGGCTTAAAAAAAAACATTCACCAATATCCTTACAAACTACAGTAAAGTTACACAACAACCCCAAGATGCACTGATAAAACCAATAATTATGAGGTTAACTGATGCGACTACAATCAGAAGTTCCAATCCATCCTAGATAACAGAACGAAATTCACCAAATTAAGGAAAAACTCTGCAGAAACATTAAAAAAGCATGTAAATAAACTAATCATAGCAAACAACAGATTTTTAATTTGTTTGAATGTTATTTTTTTTTAAAATGGGTACTCATATTTGAGTAGATACTCTGTTTTTATATATTTATTAAACCGTATATTTATTTACATCTACCGGCCTGAATATTTCATGAAATCTTGTTAGAAAAATGTGTCCTCCAGCAGGATTTGAACCTGCATCCTCCGGGGGAAACCATCATTAGATTTCACATGCATTAGACCAACTCAGCCACAGAGAACCCCTGATCAAACAAAGCCCAAATAGTGCTTTTGAACACATACTACCCAATTCTCAAAAAAAAAAAAAAAGAAAAAAAAATGTTTAAACAAATTATATATATATATATATATATATATATATATATATATATATATATATTTAAAGACTAAATTTAGTATATTCAAGATTACACTCACACTATTATTAAAGTTGGAGCTGACAACTAATCTATTATTAAGAATCTTTGCAACTAACACACTTCTTTACTAATTTCAATGTTAATTTCACCTTTGTTGTTGCTGTTAAGACTTGTTAAAAAATATTTTATGATTTTTAAACATATCACTTACAATCACGATTATATATTTTGATATTTTATCAAATAATTTTCTTTAGAAAAACTCATAAAAAATTTAAAGTAAATCTTTCCTCATTGTTTCCTTTTCACTGCTTGACTACTAGGTTGAAAGCTTTAGACATGACCAAATTGATATCAACAATTGGGTAGTATTTAATTATGACAACCTCCAATTAAGCAAATAGCTTGTTCAAAAGACATGTCTTATTGATAGAACATCCCTGAACTTAGGAAAGTAGCTTGTATGTTTAATGATAATAATGTTCAAATATAGATTAGAAGTGCTAGTTTTATTTTTTAATTACAAAATCTTTTAGCACTGACCCAAAATAATTGTGCTTAACTCCCATGATCACTTGGATTGAGTCAATAGTTAGATTAACATAGAAGCAACCAAAAGAATCAACATTCTATGCTAAATACCAGTTGATAATGATAATTTCTGTTATTCACATAGACAAAAAGTTCAATTACAAAAACTCCATGACTTATAAGAAAAATCTTGATAAAATCAGCATCATCAAAGGGTATGAATAGAAATGATAATCATTCAAAGATACTCTATAAATAACTTCCAATCTTTAGTCTTAATATTAAAGCTAAATAAGAAACATTAGTGACAAATACTTTTGCATGAAACAGTAAATATGAAAGTTTCCAGTCTTCTTTTGAAGCAGTTATTACTGATAGTTCTTATTCTCCCTTTCAGTTAGTCATAAACAACTGAAACACTCCAGAGTTAATAACTCCTGCATTATTCAAAGTAGCTCAGCTTTCATTATAGTTAAACACCTGGAATGAGAAATTAAAGTGTAAGAGATTTATATTTCTATGGAGATAAGATACAAAAGTAACATGAATGCAGTAACAAGGGAAACAATTCCAGTTACATAATTCTGTGAGTTTTCAAATGAAGAGGAAGAAGAAACATAATTAATCTAACAAGCCCTCACACTGACAAAACATATTGACAGAAATAGATGAAAACTATTGTAGGGGAATTATAACTCTGAGTAAATAATTATAAACACCTTTAACATTTATATATACAAAAATACTCATAACAATGAGAAACAACAAGACATGGAACAACAAAATGAGTATTATTTATTATCTGGTTATGTATTTCAATGTGATGTGGCCTCAAGCCTTCAAGAATCTTGAGATATATATAGCCAAAGCACCAGGCCAGATATGGCAGCAATATTCAATGCACAGACAAATGGTAGATTGATAAATGTGCAAGAAGGATTCTGATGAAAAGAATTGTTTGATACAACACAGTGAATCAACTAGCAATTTCTATGACTAATGTAAATAAAATTAAATAAGACAAAATCCCTATTACCTATGTTCAATGATAACTCTTCTGTTAGTACTGAGGATGAAATCCTTAAAATGATATTACTAGTGCCACTTCAAAGAGACTTATTGTTACTTATCTCCAACAATACCAATTAAAGATTTTGAATTGAAATGAATATCATACAAGTGAGGTGGGGAGTATCAGTAGATGAATGAAATTAGCCTTCTATTTTAAAACAAACAACTAATACTCAAACACTATGAATTTGATTTCATATATCAAGTTTCATAAAATTCAAATTATGAACAGCATTGTTCTGTTTATAGTCACTCAATAATAAAACAGATTCAGGATGAATATCATCAATAAAAGGAAGAAAAGCAATGCTATCAATTATCAAATTATTTGTTAGATTACATTTAAAATATGCAAATTTGAAACCAACTCCTACAAAATCAAGATTAAAAAGTAAACAAGAATACTCAGATTGTTTAATATCTGTTCTATTAAGCTCCTGTATTTGATAGTTTAATCCCATAAGAGACAAAAACTTTAACATGCATCATATCACCCCATTGTCTACAAGGGGATGATGAAAGGCTCTTGGACCAACTGAGAAGGGATTAAAAAAAATCAGATGCGTAGCCATTGAGTCAGATTTGGAGAAGTGGGGTAAACTGAGAACTTTTCAGTAACCCTCCTTGTAATATAACACAATGAAGAATATTTATACTATGTACCCAGGTACAATAAATGTGTATGAGAGCAATGATTTATATCTTTTTGATAATCCTTGCTCTAAAAGACAAAGGATTACCAAAAAGATATAAATCATTGATCTCATACATACCTGAGATACTATTTTTTTATGGCATCTCTTGAAGCAGATTCTCATCAAAGTAGCAAAAAGGCACAATGCATCATGTTCAACAAAACACAAACTTCTAAAACAGATTGGAAAGCAAATCTAGGATGGGCATTTCAGTTCCCCATGAATTCTAACAAGAAAATTACACCTAACAATCACCTATTTGTATCCATCTGTTAACCAAAAATGATAATCTTCCTTTTCTTCACTGGATTCTTACAGATAGTGTGAAACACAGAAAACTGTAATTATTAACAATCTCAACATCAAAATCAGGACATCTAAAGAATACTTTATTCTACATCTATTGGAATATGATGTATTATTGGCTATGTTTTACTAGATCCTGGTAAGATCATCACTTAAAAACTTATTATCAAGAATTCCAATATATCAGTGGTGCATTACACAAATAATGCTTAGTTTTGGTAAACAGAAAAGATGTAATCTTACAGAATAAGAATGCAAAATAAACCCAGGAGAAAATAAAGACATTAAAACTGGGTAATTTTACCTCATCCTCTCTACTCAGAAAATTTTTGGATTATGATTTTAATCAAAGGAATATTTTCTTAGTGTCAAGAGATTCAGAAATAAGAGAGATGTTAATTTAGCTGTCTTAGTTTTTTTTTTCATCAAAAACTGAAAATCTTATTGGTGAGGAAGAGAAAATTGCTTCATGTTGATTGGTTGATTCATTTTCTATAGCTTATCAACCCTTTGCAGGTTATTTAAAGCCAAATAATATTTTTAGATTGTAAGAATTGGGGGGGACATGATAATGGTTTAGTGATAAAAGTCTTACTAATTAACCCATCATTGGGGAGAGAAGAGGTGGATTCATACCTTTCCCAAGGATATTTGCACTTCAGTGAATAACAAATTCAAACAGGAATTGGAACTCAGCTCTCTGATTAACAATTCTAAGCCATTATCCTTACACCATCTGTACATCCAAGCTTACAGCAACTGGTATTCCCAAAAGGTCACCCATCTAGGCACTGACCAGACTCAACATTGCTTAACTTCTGTGATCATATGGGGACCAGTGTATCAATGTGATACACTATTGCTTCATGTTGAGCTGCTGTAATTGTTAATGAATGACAATTGTGTCATTGTGTAACAAAATTATACTTGCATCTATTTTTATCACTTTCTTAAAATGTGATTATTTGCTCAAGAAAGTAATATATAACATTCATAAATTTTAATTATAGACTGTTTTATTTAGATTCACTCAATAAAACAGATTAAGAATAAATACTATAGCTAAATAAAAGAAAGCTTCAAATAGAATTATAAAATGAAAGAGGTTCTATACCAATCAATATTTATATGATGCAGCCTGTCAGAACTCCTGCTCTTCAACAAAAAAAGATGAGCTCACCTCAACAGTTGCCATTTAAATGACAGAAACTGGCCATACCTGCACATCCACTTCCAAGAGAAAAGAAGAATTAAAAAGTCAAAAATATTTTCTGACCAATCAGCTTTAACCAACAGTTAGTTTTCAAACTACTCCAATACCATATAAACTCTAATCACTTGAACTCCAGCAGAAGGTTCATTTGAGCTAGCACAGTTGCCTGTTTCTCACCTATTTTGACCAGACAAAGACTTACTTGATGCTGACAAGCAAAAGCAAAAACAGTCACAGAAGCACTAGGAGTCTGATGTTAACATCAACAGTCAAGGCCACTAAATGATGAAACCTTCTACTCTTACTCATAAAGCTTGTACATGTGTATATTTTCCTCAGGTGATATTTCTCTAGATCTACAATGTAATACTAACTCTCACAAGTTCAGAAGAATACTAAGAAAAACTCTCTAATCATTTTGAAAAAGGTGAAAACATAACTAAATCCTCCTTTTTAGTTTAACAATGCCTCATCTCCATTGTTGCATGTTACCTTTCATTCCTTTCTCATTAGTATAAGTTATGGTATGACACATTCAAACAAGGTCTGTTCATATTTGTCAGTACTGTGGTTCCCACAACAAATATTAATTATTTCATTAAAAATATATAGAGAGAAAATAATTTCAATGAAGAAAAAGAAAATTGCAGCTGCTGTGTCAAAAAAAAAAAACATTTAAAGTATCTCCCTTATCCCTACAAACCAATACAAAAGCATAATGTTAAATAAAATGTCAAATATAATGAAATACATTAATACTGTAAAGTTAGGAAAGACAAACCTGAAAACAAAAAAAAACAGAATTTTTAAATTTTAATACAGAATTAGTTATAAGACAAAAGATATTTTGTAATTTGAATTTTTTAAACTAATACATAGAAAATTGTTTTGTGATACTTCAATAGTTTGTGTGGACAGTGTAATGGGCAGCAGTTTGGAATAAGAAATTGGAGAGCCAAGTTAAAAATTCCAGTTAAGTTTGTGACATTCACTTACACGCAAATATTCTTGGAAAAGGTATGAATCTATCTCTTCTGCATCCAACTATGGGTTAAACAACAGAGCAGACTGGGCTCTCTAGCTGTGGTTGGCAATCAGTCTAAGAGAAGAACAACACTGAATTCAAAACCCTGCATGGTCATGATGCTGTGATAGAGATACCTTAAGCAAGATCTCAATTAAGCTTCAGCCAAAGTGCTTCAACCAAAAGCAACTTATTGAACAAGAGTTATGCAAAGATCCATGTAATGGATTATGCAACTATTGCATTATGCTTCATTGTTCACTATTCTCCCAAATGTACCATTTCTCATAATGTTTTTTAGGATACCAGTGTCTGGTGTCTTATTAATATTAATTAAAAAAAATAGAATATCATTGCTATACTGAGACTATATTAATGAGACTATATTTTAATGTTCAATTATAGAAAAAACATGATACATCTCAAAGGTCATACATTTTACTAAGAGACCTATAAGAAACTCACTACAATGCAGATACAGCTTATGAAAGATTACATGAATTGAAACATTTTAAGCTAATCAATTTGAGAATATAATATTCAAAGATAAATCAAAATATCTTTGTATGTCTTCAACTTTTGAAGCCATACAAAAAAGTCTGAGAAATTTAAACAAGAAAGTTGTTTGAAAAAAAAACTAAAAAAAGAACTATATTCATTTTACTAAGAGACCAGTTATAAATGAAACTTTTTTTTTCATCTACAATGCAGATACAGCTTATATGAAAAAAAAACAGATTAATCATTTGAATTGAAACATTTACAAAAAAAGTAAATCAATTTGATCTTAATATAATATTAAATTCAAATGATAAATTTGAAAAATAATCTGTCATTTTATCCTGTTATGTCTTCATTTAAGATATTTCTTCTGTTAAGACAAAAAGAATATTAGCTTTATAATCTAAAAAAAAAGTATCATTGTAGCAAATATTTAAAAATCTTTGCTAATGTTAAACAATAAAAACATAACTAGTTTGTTGTTTGAAAAAAAACTAAAAACAATATTTTGAACTATATTCATGTGATTAAGGTATTTTTTGAAGATTAAAGTTGACTTTTTACCATACATTCAAATTTTCAGTCAAGACAGTTAAAATTTAATTGAATTGGAGATTTTTTTTTTTCATCTGTAAAAAAGAGCTTTAATACTAAAGCAAAAAGTTGATATTAGTTCAAGAAGAGAAAAAACTAATTTTTTTCAGCTAATATAGGATAAAATAAAAGCAAAAAAAAACAATCTAGATTTTAATCTTTTTTTTACAGCATTGGCCAATCATCTTTGTCGAGAAAAAAAAGGAAAAAATCTTGAGTTACAAAGTAAAGACACAATAAAAGTGATCTTATTTTCTATTCGATACCAAATCTAAATTCAACATGAGTAAATTTGAAAAGAATAATGATGTCATTTTATCCTGTTATATCATTTCATTTAAGATATTTCTAAGACAAAATTTAAAAGAATATTAGCTTTAATAATCTAAATAAAAACAAAATATCATTGTAGCAAATATTTAAAAATCTTTGCTAGATGTTAAAAGTCCAAATAATCCCCAGCAATGTACATAAAAACATTGGGGGCCCTGTCTCTCCTTTATATTCCTTTCTAGTCTTTGGTCATGTTCCTCTCTGTAAATCACAGGATATAAGTAGGTTTAGAAATAGACAAACATTGTAATATAAACAATATTTTGACAAAATTCTGATTAATGTTTGGCACTGATTTTTTTTAAAATCAAGTTCACCCAAAGAATGGCAGTAAAGCTACTAAAACACAAGGAGTTACTGGGTGTAAAAGAATTAGAAAACAGAAACATTTTTGAAGATTAAAGTTGACTTAAATTTACCATACAGATAAAACCACAAAATTTTCAGCCTTTTCCATAGAATAACAAAGGCCAAAAAACCAAGAGTGTGGAAGAGGTCTAATCAATACCTATTTCACTTCACTTCAGTAAATTATTTAATTGTACATGGAGATTTTTATTTGCAAATAATTCTGTGCTTGTGTTACATAGAACTTAAAAAAAGAGCTTTGGATCTTGCTAAAAATGTTAAAGAAAAAAAGAGAAAAATAAATTGATATTAGTTCAAGAAGAGAAAACTGTTTGAACATGTAAATT
This sequence comes from Acanthosepion pharaonis, assembly GCA_903632075.3. Lineage (NCBI taxonomy): Eukaryota > Metazoa > Mollusca > Cephalopoda > Sepiida > Sepiidae > Acanthosepion > Acanthosepion pharaonis. Next base: position 800,207 of record CAHIKZ030005467.1, on the reverse strand, counting down.
AACCATTATCAGTTATTTTTTATAGGATAAAATAAAAGCCAACAAAAATAACAATCTACATCCCTTAAGTATTTTACAATCATTTTTTTAATCATTTCACTTTATACTGATGACAAAGTGACTGAAGCCAAGATGCCAGCTCAGGACCAAGAACATCACAGATTCTTCTTTAATTTATATATATAAAAATAAATCTTGAGAGAAGTTGGATATAAACAGGTCATAAAATCAATATTATGTGAGCAAGGAATATATTCAAGAAACTTGTGATTGTAAAATAAAGATAAGAAGTGGAAAAACTAAATGAAATTAGACATAAACAATTTTTACATCTATTCCTATCCCAAACTAACAATATCCTGGTAAATATGACATAAAAGAATGTTTTGTTTATAAACAATTGTACCAAATTTATATTTGAGAAATATTTAAAACCAAAGTAAAACTAAGTAAGTTTTAAGTGTTTTTCTCAGAAAAGATTTTATACACACTCATAATTAACAAGAATAAGGATACAATGATTAATCAACACAACTTTAATAGAAAAAAAAAATTTTGAAATTGATTTTATAAGAAAATAATGTAAAATAATTAAAAGGTGAATATAAAATAAGAAATAATACAAAAACCTAAGTTTCTTTATTGCTCTTTCTCTTGAGGAGAAAATATAAAAATTTATATAAAAATGTAAATGAAATAAATGAAAAATAAATATTATAACAGACTAAGCTTATTTATTATACTTGCTTTTAAGAGAAGTGTTTAAAATAATTAAAAAAAAAAAACAGATCATTAGTTAAAAAATTAACTAATAACTTGCCAAAAATAAGTTAGTCAAAAAATAATGCTCTATATATTTATAATCAGAAAATTAAAATTACAATTTATATTGTCAAGACAAATTCACAGCAGTATGCAATCACAAAGACCATTTCAATTGTCTCTTTTGGGAATATGTCATCTCAAGAAAATATTTTTAATTCTATTTACCTGACCTTCCCACCAAGGCAAGATATGACACTATTTTTTTTTATGTGTGGTGCCCATGTACATGAATATATGCCAAGGACAAAGATTACCCAGTCCTTGTGATCCCTGCCACATTGATGCTGATATTACACAGACCCCAGCTCTCTTAGTGCAATGAGGAAAGTGTTGCTGCAGGGTTGGTATCCCCAGAATCAGGTCTCCTCTCCTATCTCAAATTAAGAGAGAACATATACTACTCTTTGATCCCAGACAAAAGGTGATAATGGATTTTGTAATGAATTACAATATTTGTCTGTATGTGACCAAATAAAACAACTTTCTTATCAAAGAATTCAATATTTAAGAAATCCCAAGATCAGCTCTCCTAAAAATAACTTAACTCCTATGATTACTTATCAAAACATATCTAAGTTAATTTTATAGGCAATTTTCCTATACATTTTTGAAATGGCTACATGTAGCATATGTGAAATGGCTAGATGTTGTATAGTTGAATAATAATAGTGATATTTAATATATTTCACTTCAAATTTCAAAATATGTATTTTAAAGACTATCAAAGTTATTAAGAAACCTCTATAGAGTCCAGTGAATACATTTAAAAAAAAACTCTAGTGGTTTATCATCTCATTGGTACAGTAATAAGATTAGTTCAATCACACCATCTTGAGAACTTTTTTTTAAAAAGTTTTTACTTATAATCATGGAATAAAAAAAGGTAAAACACACAAGTCAAATTTTAAAATAATCATTTTTTTGTTTTCTATTTTAAACAATGTACATCAATATTTCACTATATAAAATTTAATGAAAATAAACTTGCTATGATGAATTAGCTGTTTAATTTTAAAACAATTTTTATTATATAATAAAGTGTATAATTTTTCATTTAACCTTTCTCCATAATTAATGTTTTTCATTTCAGACAGAATTAGTTGGTAGTTCAGTACCAAATCTAACATGGTGCCTGGAATAAAAGCTTTAAATCTCTTATCTTTATCTTCTCTCCTATCACTTAAGCTACACCATAAATAACAAAAAGAATTTATTTTTTAATTTATAAAACAAACATTAAATTCCAAATCTAAAAAGTAGCATATAGTAAAAAAAATTTCAACAATATTTTGTTTAATAATGTGACTCACCTTTGTTTTTCTTGAAGAACCAAGAAAATATTCCACTACTGGGCTTTACATCCGAGCTTAGAGGCCCAAATTCTGTTAATTCTGATGGAGTGTTCTCCCAGACTTTTCTACTTGCCATGTGAAAAATGTGGCATCACTTGCAGAGAAACTTTCTGTTAAATAAAAATAAACATAAATCATTTCAATTCATTTTGTTAAATTTATTATTCTGCACACAAAGTGCTCAAAAGAACAGAAAAATATTCATTCAATGAATGCAGGTCTTCATAAAAAAAACAACTTTTAAAGTGTGTGTGTTGAATTAGTTTCAAGGAATATTTCAGTTGTTAGATGCTTTTCTTGATTTAGCTTGAATTAGTCGTTTTTATCAAATTAACCCAGCCATTCATTTATTCATTTCATGTGTGAAATGTCTGAGTGTGGGAATTTTAAATAGTGTCATTTTTAACACAGAAATCTAAATAAATTACAGAATAATCATTACATATGTTACACTTCATAAGTAATACAAAAGTGTTTAGGGTTGGGCTAATATAGGTTGAGGAATGACTTACACAAACTTGCTACATTTTTATTTTTACTATTCAGATTGTTCTCATAAAATAATACAATAAATCATTAAAATGACTTCAATTCAAAAGAAAATGTTTGAATAGTACAGATCTCTTTTTTTTGCTATATTTATGAAAACTTTACAGTACCAAGCTAAAAGATAAAAATAAGTGATCTCAAAAAGATATCATACTTGATTTACTTTCAATTTGCACAGTCCCCTATAATAGATGAAATACCCATACTTGTTTCTACACAGTTGCCTTTACTAGAAGATGAAATTAATACCAGTATAAGAGAAGACATTCCTAAACATGATAGCAATACAGATTTTGTCAATGCTTAAACCACAAAAACTAAAAGTTTTGATCAGACAGAATCAAATGACTTGGGAAGAGATTTAGGCCTATCAAAAGAGTTATCAGAATTGTTAGCTTAAAGACAGAAAGACAAGAAAACAGTTCAAAGTTAACCTTTTTATTGCAACAAGGAAAAAACATATCGTAGTGCTTTGCAACTGACAATGATGTTATGACATGTCAGAATTGTTGAATGCAATGGTTGACCCAAACAAATTGTAGCTTTTTTTAGATAGTTATATGAGGATCCTAAAGTATGTATTATTCCATAATGGAAATTTATTTAGTGCAATTCCTATTGGTTGCTCTGTACATCTCAAAGAAGACACATAAAAACAGTATTAGATTTACTCAAATATCATGAGCACAAGTGGATCATTTGTGTGGATTTGAAAATAGTTAACTTTTTACTTGTTCAACAATGAAAATATACAAAATATCCATGTTTCCTATGCTAGTGAGAAAACTGCGATATAGCAAGACCACCAAAAGAGAAGACCAGATCTGTGGAAGAAGAAAAACATGTGACATGACTATCTTGAGTCCTTATTTGCTTATCAGAAGATTGTTGTCATTGATAGTCACCAAACTTACACATGTTTTAAATTATTTATCTATTTATTTTTTCTTTTAAATATTGAATCAATTTATTAAAAAAAATTTAAAAAAAGCAATGCCTTATATATGTGTTGTATCCTCATTGCAAAGGATATTACAAAAATGGACCAAAAGTCCATATTTTCTTTTCTGAAAAATAAAACATTATCTAATATTTCGACACGTTCAATCAAAAGAATGGATTTTAAAAAGAATATTAACTGCATTCTTAAAATTAATAAAATAAAAATGCTATATAAAAATAAACAGAATTTTACAATTTTTTTTTAATTAAAATAATGAATAAAATACTTTTTAAGAATACAATCCTAAAAATTGTTAGAATTATTTTTATGTCAATAAAAATCTTCCTTTATGAATATATATCAACAATTTATTTAAAGTTTATTTAGAAAAAAAATGAGGTTTTTAGCTTTTAAAAACTTTGCTAGATCTATTGTAACTTTGTTTTAATGTGTTGTGAATCACAATTAAAATAATTTAATTAAGTTTCAATTAAATTTACTTGCTTTTTAATTCACTACTTTGCTAAAAAAGAGCATACCCTGATGAAAAAAGGCCCCAAATGGGGTAAACAATTTTTTTATTGTCTAAAAATGTTTATGTTATTAAGAGGAAACACCAAAGTATTTTTTGATTATTTTTTTACATTTTTTAATCCTTCCTCGCACATCTGAAATTTTAGTTAAATATCTTGTTTTTTTTTTTTTGAGTCAGCAAAATGAACATAAAATCGCTCATGTCAGCCACTTTTTACAACTTTGTAAACAAAACTGAAATTCTCCATTTAAAAATCTTGTAAAATTCAATTATACTCTTTTCAAAAGTTATTTGAGGAAAATTAGAAAATTTAAAGTTTACTTAATGTAATTGGAAAACAAACATTACTTAATTTTTTAGTAGAAAAAATTTTGTTGAAATTAAGAGTGGCATGTCTAACTGTGGTGATTGGATTTTTGTAGGTGAGAATTGATGTTTATCGTATTTTAACACAACATTCAACAACATTTTTTTTTTTATTATTAATTATTTTTAAATGAATATCAAATAAAGGTCAGTATAAAATTCAACCCTGTTTCTTTCTTTTTTTAAATTTAATTTTAAACAGTTTCCTCAATTTTTTTTTGGTTTATAATCATTCATTATTTACATCACCACCTATCTCACTAACCTCATGGACTATCTTTGTGATGTCACGTCACAATCAAGCAGGCCTACTCTTTCAATGGTCTCAGCTAAGGACAAGCATTGGCTGCAAAACATTTAGACAATCAGAACAAGTTTGAATGTTGCAGAAAAAAATTATTAGTAAATACTGTATGTTGGTCTGCAGTTGGAGATTCATTGTGGAATTCACTTGACTCACTTCTAGAAGTTGACTACTACTTCTATGTGCCACTGGTAAATCTTTTGAGTTGCAACATAAGCATAAAGATTCATTTTCCTCAACAGCCATCTTGATGAATTTCTTGCTAACCTAAGTAATGTGAGGGACAAGTGTAACAGGGTAACAACCCTGAAATCAATGTTTTATAGGTAGAAATGTAAAAATGCTATTTGCAGGATAAAATTTAAATAAACAGAAAATTAACACATGGTTTTGAAAATTCAACCCTAGCTTCAAGAGAACATGAACCTTGGACTAGAATTTGGAAGAAGGAAATGAGAAGTTATGCTGATAACAGGTTGGTGTGCTGATAGGTAGTACTTGAATATGTTTTTTATGAACTCTTCCTGGGCGTCACAGTGTCTGTTGAAAAACAGTTGTAGTACAAGGTTTGAAAACTGGTATGGGTGAAATTAATTTGAAGCTAAGTAATAGAGAGAAACCAGATGTCCCTTTTCTGTGACAAACATCTGCAATTTTTATAATTATCATTAATTTGATTTCTGGTCAGGAATCCTTCACCAGCAAGAAAACCATCTGGTTAATTTAAGGGAATATGGAGATAATAAAACATGAGCTATGAACATTGTAAATTGTCATTTTCTAAAGCTTGGCTAGGTGAAGTGAGGGCATTAATCATTGTTATCAGGGGAATATTTCCCCATATAAGTAGACATTTCACTCAGTAGTCATTTTCCTTGAGGGGAGCAAACAAGTCAGATTTGATAACACAGCTGCATTACACTGAACACACACAACAAACAGAGAGAACCCTTCAGCAACACTGACATTTCGTAGAAGTTAAATTCTGTAGACGTTTTTCTCTTCACATTAAATTTTTCTTTAGTATACAGAATGTGTCTGGGTCGTTTATCAAAGAATATTTCACCCCTTCAAGCCAACCACCAAAACTCAACTGTAACCAGCAACCAGAAGCAAAGGCTTACCATGCTCTGCGGGAGATAAATTTCATTGATTTTCTGTGGGGACACAACAGAATTTGAATCCAAATATTGACAATTGTCATCAAACAGAGAAGTGGAACTGGAAAGGCTTAATCTCTGTTCAAGTGAAGCACTCCACAACTTCCTGTGCCTTGTTGCTCTAAGTAATGTTTGATTGTCTACCATACCTCTGTTTCCCCTGCTCTGTTAACCATTCACACAAACTCATTAGATAGGTTACTCACTATTTCCATCTGCCCTCCTTCCTTCAATATGTCCTGTGAGTGTTAAATTTTCCAACCCTTTTTTCTCATAAGTGGTCCCAGAAATTTCAACTATCACCTTTCTGATACTAAGTTTTTGGGTACAAATTGTCAATTACCCAGATGTAATCTTAATAATTATATATTATATTCAAATATATAAATGCCAGATTTTGTTTTGATCAACATTTAGATGATTTAGTAAACTATATTGACCAGATAATTTACAGTGCATCTATAAAATATAGGTATGCCATGGAATAAAAATTGACATGATAGGCAATAATGGATGAAATTCTTTAAATCAGCAACCTCAAATTAGCTAAAAACAACTAACCACAATCACCAAAAAGTGTCTTGGCTAGTTTAATCTGCTAATGACTTTTTTTTTTCAAGTAAATAAAATATATAAATGTTAATTTAGCTGATTACTATTTAATAGTTTTGACAGGAAAGGAGGAAAGAAATTTTTAAATTAATTAATTAAAATAATAATTAGCCAAATTCAAATTTATATAATTTGTGACACTAAGGCTGTGAGATGGTTAAACATTAATTCTAAGCAGAAAAAGGGTAAAGCCCAAAATGAAATATAAACTGGAAGATAGAGAGATAGAAAGCGAAAATGGAAGACATCTTCCTTGGTAATATGGAAGTGAAGAAAGGGCCATCTGAGTTGCTTCACCCCTACGAATTGAAAAGATGCACCAAGAGTTTGTTTTTTTTTATCTATCAAAAATCTGTCATGTGAGTAAAGCAAATTGGTAAATAGCTTCATCTCTTTCTTGGAAAATTAGAAAAACACATGTCACTGATGAATAGAGAAGAGGATGGGAATTATATTTTCATTAGTGAAAACAAATTGAAAAATGAAAACAGAGAATGAACCTGCTGCAAGGGTTAGGATTATGAAAATCAATCTGTCATAATAGGCAGATGATCTGGTTTATTTTTTCGCAAAGACAGTGACTGGCCCAAGGATGGAAAACAGCATGTCACATTGTTGAGAATTTAGGTAAAGAAATATATTTTCACTGACAAAAACAAATTGGGAAATAATTTTTATCCATTGCTTGGAAAGTTAAAATGAGAAGGTGATCTGATTTGTGTTTTTACTGGACAGGTTGGTCCAGGAAAGGGAATCAGAGAATTGAAATTAATGAGGAGAATAAACCACACCCTTTCTCCTATGCACTTTAAAAATTAAAGAATTAAAAATTAAGAAGTGGGCAAAGTTAGAATACTGAAAAGGGAGGGGCAGAATTTAGCCCCACCTGTGCAGAGTAGCAGTGAGATGTGAAGTGAAGCAAATTGGAGTTAAGGAAGGAGCAATCACTGTGACTACTCCCAAGAAAGGTGAATAATTCTCCAAATTTGAAAAGTTGATTAAGAAAGCAGAAATAGGGAACAAAGAAAACCTTTATTGGAATTAATGAAAATTGGGGAATCACCAAATCCCCAGAATCCTAACCCAGAATTTTTATAACTTGGAAATAAATTTCGGAATAATTGAAATTAACTGTGAAATTCAGTGAAGGTCACCCATGAAATAAAAATTGTTTGTATGGAAAATAAGGACCTACCTACATCAAATTGTCTTTAAATTAAGTGGCAGCAGAAGAATTATCATTGAACTTTTAAAAGGTAAGCTCAAATATTAATGCAATACTTAAATGCAGTAATCAATTTTGAGTTGTTCTGTGGTTTATTGCTGCCTATCATATATGACAGCAGTATGCCTCACAAAAAGAAATCTCCACCAACGGAGGACCAGATTGCAATCAAAAGAACCAAGGCTGCAGTGAGGAAAAGAAAGTCCCATGCAAATGAAAACCCAGATCAAACATCACTCAAGAGAGATTCCAATGCTGAGAATATGCAAAGACAGAGACTCTCAAACTCCTGAACAAACAAAAGGTTTAATAAAGAGCCCTCCGCAGGAGCCAGCTTAATTGCCACCCTATCAAGCAGCTTTTAAGCTAGTTTAGAATATTTCATAAACAAATAGATGATTAAGTTCAAGGCCAGTTGGTTTTTCTGCTTGTGAACAGTTGACAAATGCCACCTCCACAATCAATTCACAATATCAGCAGCTGTTATAAAGACAAAGGTATCATATTAAATATTGATCAACAAGTATACAATATTTTTTTTTTACTTTTAATAAATATAGAGCCACATTATTATTTGAAGGTGTGAAATTTGGGAGTAGCATGTAAAAAAACACCTCCATGTCCAAAATTCTTTAGAACAGCCAATGGAAAAAGTTAAACAATAAAATGATTATGACACCATATTAAAACTATTAATAATACATTTGATCAAAATAAGCATATTATGTATAGAAAATAAGTTTAGCATAATGGATAAACCAGGGATAGTAGTTGAAGCATTCAAGCAAAGCTTTTTGAACTGGTATGTCACATTTTAGTGTAATTAATTACTTGTTCTTTTTTTAATTATTAACTAAATTTTTCATAAAATTATTTTTATATATTATAGAATTTTATATCTAGCTCGGCTAACAAAACTTAAGTAATGTGTTACTTTAGTTTTGTTAGCCAAGCCAGATATAAAAGTCTGACAGCCACAACTGGATTATCCTGCTTGCGTGGCATGGTGCAGAGTCCTGTTGTCAGACATAGGGTCTTCCAGCAGCCACCCTCTTACAGTACAACCTTCTCAAGCCACTTGATGTAGACCTCAGTGTTGAGTCTGAGGCAATCACCAACAAATTCAGTTCCTTTCTTATCAGAACAATCAGAGTGAGTTTTCCAAGCTGCTGTACCTTCATAATCATCATTAGACTCATCCAGCTCTTTCCAAATTCTCTGCACTGTCCTTATATTGACACCCAAACACTCTGAAATGTTGATATTTGTTGTGGTAAACCCTCTTACAGTATAATGAACTCTTCCTCCTCTCATAAATACAAACTGCGGTGCTAATATCAGGAAATTCGTGCACGTAAAAATGTTAAACAAAAGTGCAGAATTACAACTAGTTTCGGGTTCTGATTTAACTATAATAAACTTGCAAACATGGAAAAGATTGGGTAAACCAATCATGATAAAATCAAGCAAGATTGCAAGATCAGTAACAGGAGAAAAAATTAAATTCAAGGGAGAATTGATTACAAATATAACGTTCAATGGGAAGACTCTTAAATTAAAATTGTTCATACTAAAAAATACTAACAACCTATTTGGCACTGATTGGATGACACAATTTCAGCTTTGGAACTTGCCTATAAATTCTTACTGCCAAAAAATTAAACTACAAAACAACGTCCAGCCAGTGTTCAAAAAGACACGAAACGTGCCTTTTGCCTCGTTGGAACAAATTAACAAGGAATGCGCAACAGTAGGAAGAACTGGAGATCTATTGAAGGTAGAAACAAAGAACAGTTCATCTAAAAAAGTTAAAAAATTAGCTGCTAAGAAAGTGAAACTGAGGAAAGTAGCAAAGGTAAAAACGGAAGTGCTTCATGTTGACAAGATGAAAAAGAGGGAAGTTTTTGTTAGAGGCAAAGTAGCCAAAGCAAAGAGACTGGCTCAAGGAACACAGGCCTCTATCCCTAAACAGAGCATAAAGTTGCATCAGTTTCAGCAAACTCTGATCAGAAATACATTGTGTTAGACTTAAAAAAACCTGGACCAGTGAAAGGGAGTAAGCATTGTGTGCAAAAGGTTTTAGTTTCTGGAGAAAACAGCAGCAAAGGCAACAAAAAAACCATACCAAAAAAAAAAAAAAGAGACCACAAACAAAAGTTTGCAAGCTTTTCTACGTTGAACTTGGCAAAACAAGTCAGCCAAGTTTTAAATTCCAAACCAGATGTAAAAAGGAAATGCTTGTTTTTTTTTTCAATAATGTAAAACAAGTCAGGCGGAGGAAAACCACTAAAAAGTTGGTAAACTTTCTTTTTTACAGGTACATGTGAAAAAAAAAAATTATTTTCTTCAGACTCCTGCAGAGTTAAGATTTTAGGAGGGGGGTGTTGTGGTAAACCCTCTTACAGTATAATGAACTCTTCCTCCTCTCATAAATACAAACTGCAAGAGTCGGATAGGGTGGAAGAGGGTGAAGTGGAGTGGAGTAGTAGACGCAGTGCTAATCTACTTATTACTAACACTATTGTTTTGTATATATCTTCAATATACTTTTTCAACCTACCTTCGTCTTCCGTGTCTTTCTTTCTGGCCCCTAAACAGTAGAAAATATTGAAAAACCAATTCTTTTTTTAAGAATTGACTAAAAACATATTTCTGATAATGACTAATGAAAAAATTCTAATTCTATTTAATTTTTACAGGTAAAAATAAGCTACTTACAAAGTATTAGATAATAAATTAACATGCTTTCAGTGAAATTCTATGTGTTATCTAGACATGGCTCAATGCCACAACAAAAAATAAATTTAAGTAAAAAATGCACTTTTGCTTTAGTAATCAATCCAGTAAGTACAGAATTCATAAAATTTAAATGGTATTAATACCTGCAGATACAAAAAGGTGCAATTGTTCAGATATAACTTCATATTTATTCATAATAAAAAGAGTGAAAGAAAGGCAAACTCAGAGTGTAAATAGTATTTTTGTTATAATAGTCATCTGATTACTACACTACAAACTCAGAAAATGGCAAATTATTTTTGTATATGCTTCATCGAAATGGGGTAACTTTTCTTTTTTCATCAGAAAATTTTGGCTTCTGTAAATGAAAATAATCTTGTTAATTCTAAAAATTTGCTAACAACAAAAAAAAATATCTCCTCTTCTCATCTCATTTGGAGAAAAAGAACAAAATCTTTACATTGATTTGAGATTATAACAAGGTCAGGGAAAAGGATTCTGTATTTCTGAAATAAACAATCCTCTACTTCTATGTATTTCTTAATAAATTTATCTATTCTTTCCTATTATCAGGTTAAATAATAAACTAAGTAAAATTTATCTGAAAAGGCTGATGATCATTTCAGAAATGATTTTAAAACATATTACATAGTGCTTGGTTCCTTAATGTTTAGAGGTGTCCTGGGTATGATGATAAACTACATCCAGCAGCAAGGCTTCTGATTGGGAGGTTTTGAGGAGTGTGGAACTATCTCTTAATTATTATTGTTCCCAGGTCCACTCTAACCTGGGGTTGTAGCACCTGTTAGGGTCCCAACTATGGGCAAATAGTTACCCCCCACCACGCAAAAAAAAAAACAAGGTCAAAACACTATGAAAATACATTTTTATAGTAAAAATAGCAGCCACACATTTTCCGAGTAAATAAAATTATCAGCAATATATTTGTGTAAAAAAAAAAATAAAAGTAAAAAAATATTATCAGCAATATATTTTTGTAAAAGAAATTACTAATGCTCTCAAGAAAATTAAATTTCAGCATTAAATGACTCATAAGGAGTTGATATGCTGCTAAACAAACAAAACATATTTAGAGTTAAAGTATAACACAGGGATTCTCAACTTTGCTTGCCCCATGCACCCCTTTCACCATTTGTCAGAATGCCATTCCCCTCCTCCTTTTTAAGGTGATAGGCCAAATAGGCCAAATTCTATAATTGCCCCCACCCCCACACCTTAAACTTGCTGTGGTCACAATTCACCCCTGAAAATCCCAAATTCACCCACTGGTATAAAATGAATAAATAAATAATAATAGGGTTGAAATTAGAAGAAACCACACAAAGTGTCAGCCAGGCCCAGAAGCAATGTGATTGATATAGCAAAAAATGAAAAAAATTGAGAACTATTAGTATATTTGAAATTTTAAATACTCTAACAAATTCTGTTTCATTCAATGGTATCAAAGGCTAATTATTAATAAGTGTTTTATTTGATCTAACTATTATCATCTAGTGAAGTAATCCAACCCTTGAAATAGGTTAAATATTGATTTAAAAAGAAAAACTGCTTTGTACATGCAGCATGTTGAAAGAACAATTCAATTGTTATGAAATTAATGCTGTGTAAGAATTTATTTCTTTAATTTTTAAAAATACCTGTTCTGAAAACAGGTTTAAAATGATATGCAAGGAAGACTTTAAAGTAAAAATAAGGCTGAATAAACATCAATTAACCTGTTGAGAATATAACTGAAATGAAATTTCTTTCAATCTTTGTCTCAGTAATGTTGATTAACTCAGGATATAACAAGTGTAAGAATAATGATAATTGTGCAACTCAAATCTACAGACAACTAGTACAAGTAAATCCATTGATTATTTGCAGAGTTTCTTTTAATATTAATGTAAACATCCTTAAGGTATTTGTTACAGTCTGAAAATTAATAGTAGGTGCATCCTAATACTAATATATAATTTATATATAAACATAGCAGGAATACTAAAAGTTTTAGAAGAAAAGAGTGTATAGAAAAAAAAACAAAGCTTTTCAAGTATTTTCCTACAAAGATAATAAATTAAATATTGTGTACGAGACAGGGCAAGAAAGTTGGTCCCCAAAAATATTAACAAACAAATGAATGAAACAACTAAACGTGTGAAATTAATTAGGTTTTAACAATGAAGCAAGAGTATTTATCATATTAGGTTGGAACAAAAGTTCATAGTGTTTTTCAATAGGTAGCATTTGAACAAGTGATTTCATTTCACATGTGACTGAAACTGATCACATTCTTTGTGGCATATCTCTTCAGGATGCTAGTGATCATGGCTTTCAACAATTTCCAGTCTTTTGTAGCTCTTATTAAATTTTGTCTTTTTGCTACCTCTTCTAAACCATTTAAACAAGCTCATTAATTAGGTTGGTTATGTGCTGTTTTCCTGATTCTCTTGCTTTTAATATGTCATGTGAGTGTCAAATTTTCTAAGCTCTCTTTCTTGATTATGTGCCCTAGAGATGATATATATACATATTCTGAAAGGTGAAATTTCAATGCAACTTTCTATATGATTTGGTGTCGGTTGCAAATTTTAAATGTTTTACATTAAAAGTGAAAACGGAGGAAAATGAAATGTTCATTATTTGATGCTCTTTTAGCTGAGAATATTGTTCATAAGTTTTTCACTAAGTTCAGAAGTAGAAATTTTGACCTGGAAGACTGAGAATGTTCTAACAAGTCTGCAGTCACTGATGATGATCAAATTGAAACTCTGATTAAAAATAATCTCAGTTACATGACATAGAAAGTTGCAGAGATACTCCACATGGCTTATTTATTATTATGCTTAATGTAAGTTATTTGAAAACACTTGAATATGTGAATCGATGTTTGGATGCTTCGCAATTTAATGGAAATAATTTAAATGGGCTACAATTTGTTTTGTGTTTCTTTTCTCAAACAACAAAAATGACCCATTTAAAAAAAAAGAAAATGACTACAGGTAATGAAAAATGAATTGTTTACAAAAATGTAAAGTGAAAAAGGTCCTTGGGAAAATGAAATGAGCTAAATCCAAAAGCCCCTCTACATCTACAGAAGGTGATAATCTATATATAGTGGGACTGTATATAGACATTGAATTCAAAAGTACTGTTTCCAGCTGAACAGTTTAAAGGCAGCAATCAATGAAAAGTGTCCAGAATTCACTAATAGGAAAGGGTATCATCTTCCATCAGACCATTTGTCTCTTTATACACCTAACAGAAATTAATACAGTTTGATTGGGATGTCATACTACATTCACCATACTCAACTGAACTTGCACCTTTGAATTCACTTATTTTGATACCTACAAAATTCTTTTGATAGAAAGAACTTAAGTTCTCTAGAAGCCTGAAAAAACAATTAAAATCAGTTCATTATGCAAAAAATGCTAAATTTCAGAAGGATGAAATAATGAAGCCATCACAAAGATAACAAAAGGTTGTGGAACACCATAGTACAGATGTGGCTGAATAAATCTATATACAAATATCTAAATGTTGTCTTTGAAATTCATTTAAAAAAATACTACAAACCTTTGTTCCAACCCAATATTTACAGTTTGAAAAAAATTAAAGAGAAAAATATGAAATAAAATTCAATGAGTTAATAAGAAAAAAAAACAATATATTAAAGTTATAGATTTTTAACCAACAGAAAAACATAAACTGAATGTCAGTCTTCATACACAAACCTGCTTTGTTATTCTTTGTCAATATCACTTTCTTATTCTCAAATGCGAATTTGTAAGATTTATCCATACATAAATAACCCTGTCATTTTGAAGTAATGTTAGTAAAAAAAATAGCTTACCTATGTTGTCAAAAAATGATGACAATATTGAAGTAATTTTGCAATTGTATTATACTTATAAACTATCAAAATTTTGTCTGCAGTTTCTGATTTATGTTCAATAACTCCTGAATATTAAACTCAACAAATAACATTCTATCCACCTCTGAATAATTAGAGAGATTTATTAAATGCAAGATGCAACAGAAGGCTTGTATGTAGGTTCAGGATAGTTATATCGTTTTGATGAGTAGAGAAAGAAAGAAAGGGAAGAGAAAGAAAAAAGAAAGAAAAGGGAGAGAAAAAAAGAGATAAATGAAAGTAAAAAGAAGAAAAAGAAAGAAAATTAAAATTAAATGATTAAGGAAGAAAGATCTATGGAAAAGAAAATCTCAAATATATTTGAATTATATGAAATGAATTTTATTTTTAGAAAGAAAACTAACTAAACATATTTACATACTGTAGGATTTTTTTTGATAATAAGCAAACATTCTCATTAAATAAAATTGTTTTTGAGTTATTGAACATGTATTATCCAGCTTTCTCAAATTATAAAAAGTAAAAAAAATCCATATAAAACATCACATGAAAGATAAGAAATACAAAAACAATGTATTAGCAAGTGTTGTTAGAGAAACATGAGGTATGTAAGTGACTAGTATTCATATTACTATAACAATATGTTCATAATATTAAATTAGGTACCAGTATTGTTGCTACACCTAAAATTTTGAAACCTGTGCAAGTATTGATTTGTATATCTGATCATTTACTATAATCCAGTATATGTATGTGTGTATGTAAACTGGTTTACAAATACACATATCTTCCAACTACCAACAATAATGAAGCAGATCCCACAATCAATTAACCGCAGGTTATCCAACAAGTCTTTCAATAAAAACATCTTCAATGAAGCCAAAAAAGATTATGAAACTGCTCCAAAAGATAGTGAATGTTTGGCAACACTCACAGGCACACCATACAGTACAAAATGGCCAACAGGAAAAGAAAATCACATGGTTTAACACATTATACAAGAAAAACATAAAAAACAAAAAAATATTCATTACACTCATATGCAAACACTTCTCTACATCTAGCACTCTTCACAAGATATTCAATAGAAACATAGTAAAAATCAGCTACAATTGCACCAAAAAATGACACAAATGATAAAAAAGTAAAACAGAAAAATAAACAACAAACCACCTGTACAAAACAAACCCACCAGTAACTGCAGAGTAAAGAACAAATGCCCCTTAAATAGCAATTGGTTATAAAACAATGTAATATACCAAACCACAGTAAAAATAGGCAGATAAAGAAAAATATGCATAGGAGTAACTGAAGGATCCTGGAAACAGAGAAACTACGCACACAAAGCATCCTTTACAAATAATAAATGCTTGTAGAGCACAATGTTTCCTATACTTATATAGGGAAATTAAAAACCAAATTACACCAAAAATATCATAAGGAAAACAGCATCAGCCTACAACAATAAATCCCAAAACAGCACTCAGTCTGGAGGAGAAAATAGCTATAATCACCTTCCCAGACCAACACAAATTACTAAATTAACAATCAGAACTTATCCCAAAATGCAGACAAAGAAACAAATTTTTACTTTGTTACTTAAAAATTGAAAACTAAAAATCGAATACCTTCTAAAATACCACCACAATAAATGCAAATATATACACTATATACAACACAGATAATGTAACAACATACTTTAGACAAAGCCAATACTTTAAACTAAACAAATAAGACAGCCAACACCAAGAAAAATAAACAAAAAATGTAAATAAATAAACAAATTAAGTAAATAATAAACAAATTCACAAACTACAAATTCTCTCATAAATATAAGAAAATGTAATAATAATAATCAACAACAAATAAATAATAATAAAAAACAAATAAAAAGTTAACAACACTATAAATGCTACATTCAGATTCACAAGTATTCCTACTAAACAGACTCTAGAATAATTTGAAACATAACCATTACTGCCTACTCAATAACCATTAGGATAATACAACAGATTTTATTACCCATAATGCACCAGTGACAAGCATATGTAAATAGTTGAGCCAAAACACAACACACATGGCCTGAAGATTGCATTAAAGCATGAAACAGACTGTCACTACCTGGGGTTGACTTCAGTGTCTACTTTTATATTTTATATTTACATACACTCTGTCCCTGATATTGAGCACTTTTACCCATAAATATAGCATACCTTAAAACTATATATATATATATATATATATATATATATACACACACACACACACACACAGAAACATGTGCATGCATGCTATTTAGTAAAAATATAAGCTAAAGCGTAAAATATAAAATAAACTGAGGGCTCAATGCCAAAAGCAACAGTATTACTACAATAATATCAAAATCCACTCTATCTACTACCCCAGGTGCATGTTTTTAATTAAATACTTAATCCTATGCCTACAAATTTCAGGGTAATAGATACCTGCCACCCTTGGATTATATGTCAGATTATGACTATTGGTTTCATATTTTATCTGCCTGGTGATTGTGTTATTGCATGAAACTCTGTTTATCAAATTTTAATATTATTGTATTAATAATCATATATATATATATATATATATATATATATGTATGTATGTATTTATGTAATGCACACACACACACACACACACACACACATACACACACACCCAATACTGGTTTCATAAAAAGTGACAAAGATTTATTTTTCATTCTTTAGTTAACTTTTCTTGTTTACGCATGAGAACATATGTTTAGGTGTAATAAGTTAATATGCAAATGATTCAACTCTTTTAATTATACATGTGGCCATTTTCAAGATCAAAGGCTATATTTTCTATATTAAATTAATTAGAAAACTAAGCATGACAGTTACACTTCATGATGACATAACAGGCATGTGACTGGCAAGCAATATTCTTTGTTGACTTAATGCATTTTCAGATGTTGAATATATTTAAAACCACAGTTCTAATATTGAAGATTTTGTTTATTTATTTTGTGGTTAGGGTTTCTGATATTTGGGGTGAGAGTCTACAAATGGGAATTCCTTACAACTTAACAGACTTCCTATCTTACTGAGAAACAAATAAGAATAATGCTAAAGAAAGTCAACAATATATAAATTAGTAAGAACAATAATACAAACCTATACTACTACAATCAAATGCAACCAAACCATAAGGAATTATTTATACATCATCTACTCTATTTATAATACTGAAGCATAACATTTCTCTTTTTTATAAAAGACATAATTTTCAAAATTGCAGGAAAAGCATTTTCAGTCATAATGTTTGCTTTGTTTGTCTTTGACTATTGGTTCAGAATCATGGATTTCTTTTCCTATCATTTATCATTCAAACATTTTTAACATTTGCCAATAATTTTATTCTTTTATCCTTTTCTTATTTATTGATTGTAAAATATGTAACATGACATATTTTTTATAGGACATATTTTCAAATTTGTTGGAAAAACATTTTGACTCATAATGTTATTTCACTTTGTTTACTGTGTTATTTCATTTTTTCATATTGTTTTGCTATTGGTTAAGAATAGTCAATTTCATCTTCTATTATTAATTTTTCATTTTTTTTAACAGGAATAATAAATAATTTTCTCATATTTGATGATGATTTTATACTTTTAACTCTTTTCTTATTGTTTTGTTTCTATTATTGTCATTAAAGTAACATTTGATGATAAACTGTTTACTCCGACATCCAGTGTAAAATATATATGTGTGTCTATGTGTGTATGTTTCTATATGTTACCTCTAATGATTATTCCTTGTCATGGTGGAGGAGCTTGTGTGGTTCAATGACTCTGAGAACTATGCCATCAGGAGTTCTAAACTCCTGATCGAGCTGTCCTTGGCAGCAAGATCAAAGATGAGGACCCAGTCTAAGGAACCCCAAAGACCCTAATGATTGGATAAACAGATGATGATTACAACAGATCTCAACAGTTGAACCAGCAGATGAAGAGGGCTATGCATGACAGACATGCTACAAAAGGCACCACTCACAATTAAAACAGTCAGGAGCAGTCTGTTGCAGTTTCATAACTAGATTCTGCATGTCACATGACTTTAAACAAACTCATGCCATCAACACTTTCTTCTACACTGATTTTCTTTCACCTTCAACCAACTCTTACAAAGACAAAGGGAATGGATGACAGGAGCAGGTTTTGGTGAAACTGGAAGTTTCTAGTCCTGAACCTGCACGTTGGCAGCAAATTTAGTTACCATCATCATAAAGGAAGCAATCAGCAAAAAAGAAATTAAATTCTTGGATACAAGATAAACCCGATGACAGCACAACAATAAGATCTCCACTAACATGAATACTTGTGAACAACACACAAATACAATATAATATTAACTGTTTAAAAAAAAAGACATCAGATTCCAAATATTAGAAACCCTTATGATAAAATTAAAAAACAAAATTAAATGTAACGTTTTCCATCATGACAATGATAAAAAGCATGGTTGAAAAGACTCAATCACTAACATTCCGGCAATACCTCTACTAATCAGACTCAAATTTATTAACTAAAATATTAAAAAATAATCCTTGTCTGATGTTTTAATAAAACATGTAACCATGAAAAACTGCTGCCTAAATACACACACACACACACACACACACACACACGATAAAAAACATTTAGTTTTAAAGTATGCTATATTTATAAGTAAAGGTGTTACACAGATCATATTTTAAATAATATATAATTAAGTTAAACCTGTCTACTACTTATAACATTCATTTGAACATGACTCCAATGACTTCTCAAGCAAAAAGAGGCAGTAAAAGTCATTATCTAGAACTTATTATTTAAAAGTAAATGATTAAACATGTGCAAATTTTGATAAACTTCAAACAACCATAATTTGACAAATACTTGCAGTTAGGATAATGTTAAACTAGTTCTGAAAACCTGAGACTATCTACATTCAGACTAGATACAGCACATATGACATAGAAAATGTTTAAAAGAATGAACAAATGTCCACTTGTGAAGTGGAACCTTTACATGTCCACGTTGGCAGTTTATTCTTTATATGGAATTAATAGTTTGTAATAATTAAAAAAAAAAAAACAATAATTTCACCTATTTTCTTCTCCTCCTTTCTCTTATAACTTTTAAAAAAAAATTTTTTTTAAGTCAGTTCTTGTTTGCAGTTCTCTTTTAGTTTTTATATAAACAAGCAATGTCAACAAATTAATTTTCTTAATATAATATTGAATGTATGCATGTGTATGTATATATATATATATATAGAGAGAGAGAGAGATGGACACAGTTTCTCCAACTGTTGTTTCAAAGATTAAATAAATGATTATTAGATCAAACAATTAAAAAAAGAAAGATTTCTTTTTTTTCTTTTTTCTTTTTTTTTTTTTTTAGAAACTCATCTTTTATAGTTATAACCATCATACCTGTAAGGTTTGTAAATCGGGATTATAATTCCCAAAAGTAAATCATAGAAATGCTTACAGAACCTATGGTTTTGTCCAATCCAGGAGCTGTACCCAACATGGGAATTTGTTTATTTTAGATATGTCCTTTATTTTCAAAATAATATTACTGAAATTATTACAATGAAAAAAAAAAATATATATAAACCAAAAATTATTGATACAATGTTTGATGTTTTATTAAACATGAACATTATACATATTATGCAATGGGGCACAGCATTTTCCTATGCACGGAAAAAATCCTATTTTTAATGATAATAATGCAGAAAAAAGACAATGAACTTGGAGACAAGACATACATGTTATTGCCTGTATTTCTACAAATTACTGATATTGATTTAAGATCTACAAAGGACATGAAATTGTGTACAGCCATGATCACCAGCATCCTAACTATATTCTTAATAATAAGATACAATAAAAGATGTGCACTGAGAAGATGATGATGCTCACAGTAAAAATACATTTCATTAATTAAATGGAAATGTGACCAAATTATGAGATTGAAAGAACATGTTTCATGAATTATATTTATTAGTAACCAGACACATGAAAATGCTCATCTTAATTTCTAATCCCAAATAAGGTGAAAATATTGAATAAAATTAAAAGCCAGAGGCTGAAAATATTTTATATATATATATATATATATATATATGTGTGTGTGTGTGTGTGTGTGTGTGTGCATTAATTAAATTAAATTTGTTGCTATGACAGTATATCAATATTTGAAATCAATTATTATCACAAAAATAAAAAAGACAAAAAAATTGTTTTAGGATGGTGAAGAGCTAACAATTTAAAGGAAACAAAACAACAGATAGAATGAAATTTAGTTGCTGAACAAAAAAAACAGAGACAAAGAATAGTTAAAAAAACCCAGTTTATATCCTGTTCAAGTGCAATTCATTGTTGTTGACATAGTGTAATAAGTTAAAAGATTTGTTAAGAAAAAAAGACGGTAAATTCAACTACAACCCAATTTTATATATTTGTATCAATCCAATAAGAAGATTGAGGTCATAAAAAATGTTTACAGTAATTACTATCAGAGTAATTTTCTATTTAGAAGACCAGAATTTTAAAAACAATCTCAAGTGTCTAATTCATCTATGAAAAAAAATAAATGAGCTTGATCAAGTGCCACAAAATGTCTAACTGAATGTTAACCAATTTGACTTAAAATGTTTCAAAATCATCTTAAAAGACACAAAGTGGGCTCAAACAAGAGCCAAGCAGACATTTGTGGTTTTCAGTTCAATTATGGAACTATATTATTTATACTTAAGAGGAAGATTAAAACAAAACTTTCAATTTTCTAATTAAAATATTACAATTTGAACTCTAGAAACCTTGGTCTGCAATGAAATTCCTAAAAAGAGCTTAAATTTTATATTTAACTCATTTAGGCTTTCATTAGGCTTTCATTTTTTGTGCTTTTTTGTAATCACTAAAACTGATGGTCTCGAATTTCTAGAGTTTTTCATAAAATTAGTTATGGGGGTGTTAATAAATATAAAACAAAAATATTTCTGCCATGACTTTAATAAAAAAAAAAAAAAAAACATATTTATAATAATTTCGATCATCTGTGAATAGTTTCTGAAAGTTTCATTAACATCTGACAATTATTTTTATTTTTGCAAGATTTTCCAAATTAATGTGTAAAATACAAAAAAACGCTAAAAATTATCTATGTTATTTACTACCCCTTGTTGCGACAAAGAGAAACAAGGTTTTTTAAATCAAAATTTAGAATATTCTAAAAAAGATGGAAAAATTTTAAAAAATAATTTTTTTTAAAAAAATTAGTCTATCCTCTTCATAAAAAACATAAGCATTTTGACGATAAAATTTTGTTTTCATAAACTTTGGCGTCTTTTTTTCATCAGACTATGCTCTATGTTTTAGCGATTCCGTGGAGTGACTTAGGTTAAAAACCCAGGTTGTGTGTGTGTGTGTGTGTGTTCCTTTATATATGGGATCGGATTTCTTACATTTTCAGACGATAAAACAAACATCCACTTTTTTTTTTTGGCAGGTAGTATTTCTTATTGTCTTGCACACGTTTTTTTTTTATTTATACATTCAGAATGCTTTAAAAATTCCATTTACAAGACAATTGTTTATAATAATATTCTAATTCTATTCAATCGGGGACTCATCATAACGATTGAAAACAATGTTTTTGTTTGAGTTTGGCTTTGACCAATTCAAAAAAAAAAAAAAAAACTAAGACATGCGTGTCCGTCAACCTAAACAGTAATCTAACGATCTCTACTGATTGTGCAATGAATCGAAAAATTGGATAATTCTTTACCTTTAGGGAAAGATAATTCCCACGCACTTTAGGGCCGTTTTACAATTCCCTTTGCAATTTGTTACAAGGCAGATCAATAAGGCATTGGTTCTATTTGAAAATAATTCAATATTTAAAAGAAAGTATTAAGAAATAATTTAAAAATGCCGACCTAAGAAATCTGATAGACAAAAAACAACAATATTTCAAAGATGATAATTATTAAGGAAAGAACACAGTACTTGTAATAAATTAATAAACCCAAATAAAGTTAATATTTTTTGTATTAGAAACAATGAGTGGAAAATATATTCAAATCAGAATTCTAATTATGAATCACCACAAGCAAAAAAAAATTTCTTTTACTGTATTCAATAAGTAAAAATCATAAATTGTAAAAGATTACAGAGAAAGGCTACCTACATTTTTCAACCGATTTCAACAAAACTTCACTTTTTTTTGGCAGGTAGTGTTTCTTATTGTCTTGCACATTTTTTTCTTTATTTTTACATTCAGAATGCTTTAAAAATTCCATTTACAAGACAATTGTTTATAATAAAATTCTATTCACCAATCGATAGACTCATAACAATTGTAAACAATGTTTTTGTTTGAATTTGGATTTGACCAATTCGTAAAAAAAAAAAAAAAAACTAATTAAGACATGCGTGTCTGTCAACCTTAAACAATAATCTTTGTCAATTTTATTTTTCAGTCTTTATGATGGTCGATACTTGATCTATCTCTTACTGTTACATCCCCGGGCAACGCCGGGCTCTACTGCTAGTAATTAATAATAATGATACCAACATACTAACCCATTGACAATCAAGTGTAAAATTAATAAAAAGGATACTGTCTATTATATTATTATATATTAATAACTTTTAACATTAATAAATATTTATTTAATTGAATAATACATAAGATTAAAACATTATACTTGTAAATGTCTTTGAAGGAACAAATTAAGTCACTAATTTGTATAGTAACATAATAACAATAATATTATCATCATTATTATGTTACCACAAAAGTGATTTAATTTGTTCCTTCAAAGACATTTCAGGTATATTACTTTAATTTTATCTATTATTCAATTAAAGCAACAAGGAAAAAAACCTTTCACGTGCTTGTACCAATGGAAATTCTAAACAATACTGCAATAAACAAAGTAAAAACACTTGACAATTATTCTTATAAGAAACTTTATACATTAATGGAAAATTCATTCAATTGTTTATTTGTATATAAAACAATGAACCTTATTATCAACTTGTTCAGAATTACCAATGTGACTATTAAAAATTTCTACATATTTTTTTATTATTTGTCAATGAATCATTTGCTGTCAGTCACTTTCATACTAAATTGTTCATTTTATTTTTCAGTGAATCATCTCCAGACATGTTTTTGACATAATAGTTTAAAAACTACAAATAGAAACAGTTTACTAAATGGTAAAAACATCACTGCACTTAAGATATCAATTAGAAAGTCTAATTAGTTATACAAAAAAAATCCAGTTATTTAGTATGCTTTAAAGTCATATGGCACAAAACTTTTTTATATAATGTGTTATGTTCTTCTGTCATGTGCTATGCTCCTTCAGGACATGGACAATCATGGCTCTCCTCAACTTCCTATTCTTTGTAGTTCTTAGTAAATTTTATCTTTTTATTATTTCTCCCAATCCCTGTTCAGCCATTCATTACACAGGCTCATTAGATAGGTTACTTGATGCTTTTCTCTATCCCACCTGCCTTCAATATGTCCTGTGTGTGTCAGATTCTCCAGGCCATCTTTCCTCATTATGTACCTGAGAAATCTTGATTGTCTCTTTCTGATTCTAAGTATGAGCATCCATTTTGTTTACTTAAAACTTCTTTGTTACTTTCATGTACAATCTGTGGAATTCTCAGCATCCTTAAGTAGAACCATACTTCTGTTGCCTCAAGTCTTCATCTGTAAGGAGATTGTCCAACATTCATGGTAATCAAAGAAAACTGATATTACATAACATTTTAGTTTTCTTTCCTTTCTTTCTAAAAATTTTCTTATTTCTTAATACTTTGCTTAATTTTTCAAAGGCATCTTTTGCTATTTCAATGCACCTTCAGATTTCAGTATCACAGTTTCTGTTCCCAGATATTTTAATTTTTGTACTTGCTTGATTTTGATGTCTCTAATTCATACTTTTTTTTCTCTTTTTACAGTAAGGTTCATGTGTACAAGGCCAGGGGGGGTCACTCTAGGTAGAGGGTTATGTTGAGGAATAGTTTATATGGATAAAATGGGAAGATAATGGGAATCTCTGGACTTGAACAGGTTAAGATTGCAGTGATCAAGAAAACATCTTCTTGAGAGTCTGTTCCAGAGAGCAGTGGTTCATGGGAAGAAGCTGTTCAAGTGGAACTTTTCACCAAGAGAATAGAGAGGGAATGTGGGTGGTTTGCTGACATCCATACATTCTGTCTTCTTACACTGTATAGTTAGTCCTTCTCACTTTCGTTTACTACCTTCTCTAGGAGCTCCTGCAGTTTTTTTTCCATGTCTGCCATCAAAACTGCATATCTCAGGTTATTAAGATTATGTCTACCAATCACTTCATTGTAAAGAATGAATAAATCCAGTGAGAAGACACATCTTTGTCTTACACCTCTTTCTATATTTTGTGTGTATTTACTGAATTCATTTTCTATTGAACAATTTGATCTCAGTATCAGTTTTGAATTATTCTAATCATTTAAATATGTAAAAGAAAGTAAAGTAAGGATTAAAAAATAAAGAGTATGCAAATTAATAAATGGTAAGAATAAAAATATTAAGACTAAAATGTTATAAAATATAACCAATTGCCATACAAGTGTTTAATAGAGAAAATATAAATCAAAAAATGACAATTAACATGACAATGTCAGTTTACAAATCTGTCAGCTGCTAAAATAATAGTTTTTTTTATAAAAACATCAGCTGAAAGCATTGATTTCAAAACATACATTTCTATGTGGCACAGCAACTTGTCAATAAACTGTGACCAGGTTTGCTTCAATGAATAAATAAATATAAAGTTATAAATGTTGTCCTTGGAATTATTTTGTAATAACTCTCATATGCTAGAAGCTTTTAGGTGGATCCACTAAAAATGATCATACATGATAAAAATGCCCAAAATTTAATAAAAATAAAGTTTAATTGTGAAAATTGTTATTAAGAGGAAAGATTAATGAATTTTTTGATGGAAAAAGTTTTTTTTAATCCTTTTTAGAACCTTTGAAATTTTGGTTAAAAATTGTTTCTCTAGTGTCAACATTGTACCACAAATTAGTATGGAAAATTTTAACATCTTTTTGCAGTGCAAAATATGCTGATTTGGAAATACTTGCAAAAATCAAATAATTGTCATATTTTAATTAAACTTTCAGGACTTATTCACAAGTGAATAAAATAATTTTTACAATGTTTATTTTTTAGTTTATCTTTGTAAAAATATTTTTTTACATCTCTTCACCCACACTTATTTAATTTTATGAAATTATAAGTATGTTTTTGTATGGTTTAATGTTTATATTAGTAATAACAAGTCTTAGGAGAATTTAAATCAACAGATTTTTTTTAGTCAAACTGGACCCCAGTTAAAAAATCTGCTCTGAATCATAAAATAAAAAATGCAATAAAACTAAGATATTATTTAATTAGAAAAGCTTTTAATTGTTTTTATGCATACAATATGTTATAAGACCTATTGTCTTAAGAAAAAAAAGAATTTTTATTAATTTTTACAAGAATTGATCTCATTTATTTAAAATTTTAATTAGAATAATTTATAAACCTTTAAATTTCTGTATTAATTTGTAGTGGTCAAGTGATATTGTTATCAAATTAAGACTGTTTATTAACCATAAATGGAAAAGTTTACTACAATGCAACAACCCCCAATATTTTAAAAAGAATTTTGAATGTATTTTATGTGTGTATGAACATGTTGATATTTGTAAATACAGATGTTCATAAATGATATCAGAAAATAAGCAAGGTAACTATAGTAAAGTTAAAATTCATTGATAATTTTCTAACATTTCCTCAATAAGCATCTTTGTAAGTTAAGGTATAAAGCCAAAGTACCTAAAATTCATTCAAATATTAAATTATTTTAATTGTTGTATTTATAATGTGTACTTTACACATTATATTCAAGTAATTATTATGTCCCCTTTAGATTCACAAACCTAAATCTATTGAGTGAGTTGTCAACACCTCATAAAAACACCCGTCTGTTAAAAAATGCTTTTCTGTGATATTTTAAACTAAAAGCAAGTAATATTTGTTTCAAATAAGATTAATTAAACTTTAAATCAGATAATCTTCATCAAATAAAAGTTTCAGAAAATTATATTTTATTTCTGAAAATTTTTTTAATAAAGACAATTACATTGTGGTGACAGATAAAAAAACTCATTCCAATCAATTTAAATTCAGTTTGAAATACAGCAAAGTATTTTGCTTATTACAAATATTACATTTAATCTATAAGCTTGAAATTAAAACTAAAATAAAGCTTCAAGAAAGATTTTTCATTTTTAAAAATGCATTTTAAACCTTAGGTATCGATTTTCTTTGGAGTTACCTACTTTTAGGAACATACTATTAAACAAAGAATTTAAAAGCACAGTAGGGAAGGGAATACAAAATGACTGATTAAAGTTGTTTTTTTAAGTTAAATTATAATATAACTGGATTCAGCTTCAATGCTTAACTATAATACATTGCTGTACTGATATTATCATATTATAAGTCTACTTGTTCCTTCATTCCTTAATTAGCATGTACATTACACCATGTCAATACCTCATAAATAAGTGACAATTACATTTTGATCAAAGGCAAAGATGGAAAAGATATATCATTGATGCTTTTTGGTTTCAGTGAGAAAAAGAAAGAAAATAGAAGATAGAGAAGGCGATAATGCTCTCATGTGTTTAACGTCTTCTTCAGTGAAATAGAAAAACTTGTCAATCTTTTCATTTTTACAATCTTACTTTTTTAAATAATGACCTGCATTTATATTTATGATTGTTATTGCAATATATAGTTAAAGTTAATCTGAAATATTTAAAAATGCAATAGGGGAATTTCTATAGGTATTTTATAGTTGTAGAACTCACAATGAGTTTTATTATTCATTATTATGATACATTAAAAAATTCAAATAGAAAAACACCGAAATTTTCATGAGTACTGCTACTTAATTAATTATTTTATCTTAATTTTTAAATAACTACTAAAAAGCATGATTTCTGATAATCATTTTTTTGTCCCAAGTTCTATAATAATCAATTTATATAAATGAAATATAAATTCTGTCGTTTATTTTCATGATCACTAAATGGAATGTGCTTGAAACATAAATATTTTTAACATTTATTTTTCAGTAAATCCTATCTACTAATATAGCAGTTTAAAAACTACAAAAATATAAACAGCCATTCTGGTTTGTTTCTTCCAAGATATATTTCAGCAATACATTCAAACTGTTACTTTTTTAAAACAGAATCAGTTTTACTCAATAAATACATTGTACTCACAACATAAAGCAAAGAATTCCTAATAAATTAAGGTGGTAGATCCTCACATAATTATTACAAGACTAGCATAATCATTTATGAAGTTTATTAAGAATTATTATATCTTACATTAGGAACAAAATTCAAAAAGCACATTTATACAATACTCTAAATTGAATTGATTTCTAAAATACTGGGCAAACTATTAACATAAAAAGTTAATCTTCTTGTGGCTAAACACCAATATAAACAATGTACTAATCTATATTAATTAGGTAGGTCCTACTGTTGTAACACTGCAGTTGCTAAATAAGGTATCATTGATACACACTTGGGCCATTTGACCATCATTTTCATCTTGCCTCAGACATAATCATCATTGATAATTTTCATTCTGGACTGCTACTGAAATGCTTCCACAAAATCAGTAAAAATCATCAGCTGTACCCAAGGAATCTTTGTTTCTGATACTGA
Organism: Acanthosepion pharaonis; assembly: GCA_903632075.3. Classification (NCBI taxonomy): domain Eukaryota; kingdom Metazoa; phylum Mollusca; class Cephalopoda; order Sepiida; family Sepiidae; genus Acanthosepion; species Acanthosepion pharaonis. Next base: position 771,881 of record CAHIKZ030005467.1, on the reverse strand, counting down.
AAGTCCAACGGAGCAGATGCTGAAAGTTCTCAGTCCAACCCATTTCACAAAATCTGACCATTATTTTGTTACTGTAGCTGGATTTTATTCCAAAGTACCAATTTGCAGGATATTTACTTTGGGGGGGGGGGGTCAGATCATTGTGAACAGAAGGTGTAAAATTTTCAATCCATCACAAAGTTCCTGTTCCTGCAGAAGAAAACTCCAAAGGAAATCAATGAGCGTATGTAAATATTGGGTGACAAGTGCCCATCATACTCAGCTGTGAAGAAATTGTGTGACAACTTCCAGTATAGAAATTTTGAGACCCAAGATGCAGCACAGTATGAGTGGCTTTCAACAATGCTAACTCCTGAAGTTGTTGATATTGTTTATAAGCTAAGTTTGGCCAATCAATGAATTTCGGTCAAAATAATTGCTGAGACACTAGAACTATCCAGGCTATGCACCACTTTTATAATTAATGAACAAATGAAACCATTAGCCAAGTAGGTGCCAAATGTTTAAATGCCAATGATATTGAGTGGATAACTTTAAGCTGATTTTGCAGTATTTTCGGAGATAATTTTTTTAGAACAAGTTATCACCTTTGATGAAACATGGTTGTACAATTATGATCCAAGAACAAACAACAATTCATGAAGTTGTGGCACTTGGATTCTCCACAGACAAAGAAATTCAAGATACATAAATCTACAGAAAAGAACATAGCCATGGTTTTGTAGAATAAGGAAGATATTTTGATGATAGGCTATCTTCAGAAGGGCCAGATAGTTAAGGAAGGATACTACCTTCACTTGCTTTAAAGAAGACATTGAAAGAAAAGCAACAGTCAGAGCTGTAAGGAAAGATGTTCTCTTTATAAAGGATAAGGCATCTACTCACAGTGCTATCAAGATGATGGATGTTTTGAAGAATTTGTGTTTGACTACATTGACTAAATACTCTACTTAGCAGATCTTACTCCATCTGATTATGTCCTGTTAACAAACCTAAAAAGCAGGAAATGTTTGAATAATTCAGAGATGATAGCAGTAGAGCAGCATTTCATTGACCAAACATCAGAATTTCTTTTGGATGGATTAAAAAACATGCAAAATGTTGTGCCAAGTGTTTTGAATAGCAGGGAATATATGGAATAATAATATGTACATTTCATGGCTCTAGGTCAATTCCTTTCTTGGTCAGGTTAAAACATTTTCATCAACTCCCTTTCATAAAAGACAAATGAAACACTCCTCATTAGTGGTTTAATATGGAACAAACTCCAGACTCAACTAAAAGAATTAAACATACAACAACTTCTGTATATACAATGGAAATATACAATCACTTATGAAAATGTGTATGTAATGGTTCTGTAATGTTTATGGTAGGTGAATGCTGGACAATCTTCTCAAAGATGAAAAAGAGACTTGAAGCAACAGAAATGTGGTTCTACAGAAGGATGCTGAGGATATCATGGACCAAATATGTGAGCAACAACAAAGTTCTAGAGAAAATGAAAACAAAAAGGAAACTTATACTTAACATCAGGAAGAGACAGTTGAAATTTCTAGGGCACATAATATATTTAGTAAGCTTGACTAAATGAATGATGGAACAGGATTTGGGAGAAATAACAAGAAGACAAAATTTCTTAAGTGCTACAAAGGACAAAAAATTGTGGCGAGCCATGATCGCCTACATCCTGAAAGGACATGACACATAAAGAAGAATAATGTTTTATGGCACACTTTCCAAGTTGAGCTAAACCTGAAAGACATTTTAGAGTAAACTTTCAAGTTAGTAACTACTGCACACCATTTCTTTATCCCAGTTTATTTAAGGGAATACAAAATTTTATTCAAGAGGACATAAAAACAAAGATGACCTATGTTTTAACAAGGCTTATCTGTAACAAGTCATCAAATTAAATATATAAATATATAAAAGTGATTCATTTTTTTCAGTTTGAAAGTGTTGCTATTTTAAAAATTATAGTCAATCAAGCTGTACTCAGATTTTGTTCAACAGAGAATATCTTCTTACCAATTTATCTCATGTTACCATTGCTGGGCTTAAATATTTATACATTAGAGTAAAATAAAATGCTGCTAATTTTTTTAAAGGATAGTATATGAAAAGATAAGAGATAGACAGCAAACAATTAGTCCATAGCTTACAAGTAAATATTGTAAACATACTGAAAGTCTGCTTCCAAAATGGAACATTATTTTTATTTTACAAACTTAAATACAGTGTATAATGTATGTTATTTTACCAACCACTTAGCCCCTTTTTATATAAATATGTCAAAAGTAATAAAATATGAAAATGTCTCAAAATGACTTTAAATTGCAAATTTAAATACAACACCAAGTTCTTTTTTTTTTTTTTAATAATTTTACCCCAAGCAAGTCAGGAGTGCCACTAGCACATAGGGGTTACAGAGAGTGAAAGTGAGAGGAAAAACTGGGTATATGGGGGGATTGAGGAAAGGATAAAAGATGAACAGGGTTCAAGTCAACAAAAGTTGGTGATTGACATTGCATCTAAATTTTTGAAGATTGTAGTTGTCAGGGAAGCAAGTAAACAGAAAGGAGTTCCACTGCTGGGAAGTGCAAAAAAACTGTCAGCGTAGACATGGCGGTTACATTTGATTATTTCAACAGTAAAGGGGTGGGACCTAAATGCCAATTTAGTGGCACACTTAAATTCATGTAGGCAGGACACCAGGGAAAAAAAGCTTGTCAGAGCAGTTGCCATGAAAATATTTATAGAAACGACAGGAAAGCCATATCGCATCTGTGAGAAAGTGACTGAAGTCAAATCTTGACTTCAGTCAAATCAGGATCGATTACATTGCAGATCCTTCTTTGGATTTTGTCAAGAACCTTGAGATGAATAACAGGGGCACTAGACCAGATATGGTAACAGTATTCAATGCACAGACGAATGGTAGATTTGTAAATATGCAAGATGGACTCTGATGAGAAAACCTTACGGCGCAACACAATGAGCCAACATTCCTTGCAGTAGATGCAGCTATTGATTCAATGTAGTTGTTCCATTTCAAGTCAGTTGGAAACATGAGGCCAAGAAGGCACAGTAAGACACTCTCCTGGAGTCGAGCATCAGCCATGCTGATGGTGGACAGGGAGGTTTGTCTATGGTGATTAAATGAAGCAGTTTAGTTTTGGAGGTATTAAAATTTACAAACCATTTCCTGCCCCAGTTAACCACTGATTGGAGGTTCTTTTAAAGACTACCGGTCAGGTTAACTTTGTCAGCTCTGTAGGATTTGCTGTTGTGACAGGAGTAAATGGCAGTGTCATCTGCATAAATGCCTACTTGGGAACTGATAACATCAGGAAGATCACTGATGAAGATCAGAAACAATGTAGGATCCAGTATAGAGCCTTGGGGGACACTCACATTCATGTGAAAAGATCTGGAAGCGAGTTTGTTCAGAACGACTTTCATTTCACAATTTGATAGGAATGATTGAATCAAATCAAACAATCGTCCTGTAATACTGTAGCCTTGAAGCTTATGAAGAAGACCAGCATGCCAAACATTGTCAAATACTTGTGAGAGTCTACTTGGGAATACTGCCAACTCAAAGACTAGTTTTGTAGGCACACAATAAAAAGATAACTATCACTTTGAAAATGTTTTATAACACACAATCATTATTTCCAAACTTATCTATGCTATAATTGATATAATTACAATGTGGTTGTATCTCTTTGTCTACCCAATCAGCTGCTAAATGTTCAACAAGTGCAACTGTTTGTTTTTTTTATGATTATCATACTGTTATGACTCAGATAATGCATTACTCATCACTATATCACTACAGGATGCCTCAAGTTTACCACAAAAGATATAAACAACCTGAATTAAGTTTGTTTTCCTTTCTCGCTCTCTTTCTCTATCTCTCACTCTTATCTTTCAGAGTAAACACCTCATTTTGTCAATACAGCTATTTATACAAGTCAGAAGAACAGGAATATATAATTGCTAGGTTATGAAATTATTGAATTTTTTTAAAGTTTTATGCAAATATAAGCAAATTAAACCTGTGGCTGAGCTAGTAAAGATGTTAAATCAATTATATAATCTCACTTTTTGAACATGTATGCATTTGCTGATAGACTTAATATAAGGTTCAGGTATTATTCCACATTTTCATACAGACATTTTACTCATTATAAATTTTCAATAAGGAAACATTTCATCATTCATAAAGCTCAATTGAATTCCAACCTTCTCTAAAACAGATTTTACATCATCACTTAAATATTATTGCAAAATATAACCAAATATTAATACTGTTATTGAGAATAAGTTTGTAAAGACATTGGTTGTTTATATCATCTTATATATGAAAATATACCTTATTGTATTTTTTCAAATATGGAGCAAGTGCAACTATTACCTAAACTATATCTTTTCTTCTAATTTTCAACTATTCATGAGGTCTTCAAACAATCTATATTAAACATTTTACAAATAAGGTAAAAATCTTTTATTAGAAAAGCAGACACATTCAAAAGTCATTCATAAGAAAATTACTAATATCAAATGAGCACATAAACTTACTTACCCTTAGTGCTGAAAGGACAGTTTTGCATATAGTTGACAAAAGTAAATGAGTTTTTAACATAATTACTTATAGTACATTCCAGCATAGGCTGCAACAACACAGCCAACCACTTTGCCAACTTGTGATACACCAATCCAACCATAAATAAAATCAGATGCAAAGAACATTATCTTTATAAGTTTTAGGTAAACTATACAACCATGATTGTATGGAACTTATTGGCCTGATAGCTTTACAAGTCCACAAGACTTTACTTTTAACTAAACAACACAATTGACTTAGTCCTATTATGTGTTTCATCCATTCCCTATTGCTCCAAATTAGCATCATTTTGTTGATATAATCATCATAATGCAAAAACTACCACCCAAACACCCTAATCAGGTTTAGTTAGGATCAATGATTTATTACAACATAAGGAATTGATCCCACAAAAATGTTCATGCCACTATTTGAATTCAGTATAATCAAATGGGGTACCAGCATATGCATGGGTCAAATCATTAAGCCTAGTCTTTAATGTGCTAAAGTTATCAGAAGAAAGAGGGGAAAGTTTAGAAATTTGAGTGAAAAACACTTTGAATTCTGAAAAGATATACACTCAGTGGAGGAATTGCTTTTCAGCAATTATTTTTATATTATTTTCAAAACAGCCAGGAATATATCATAACTTTATAAAATGTACACTCATATATAAAATACCTTTAGAAAATACTCTAGTCTAAACATCAGCTAGTTTCATAATAATTCATTGAAATAAATATAACAGAGTAAACACTATGACTATTTTCTTTAAATGAATCTAGCATTTCAGTGATAAGCAATACAATATACAACAATGAGGTAAGTAAGAGGAATGCTGTAAATCAGGGAAATAATAAACCAGGCATTACCGAGTATCCTTGTGAATAAGTGATAATTATGCACACAGATAGTACCAGTTTCCTTTTAACCATTAAATTAATATCTGATCAAGTGAGAGACCACTTGAAAATATTTTGTGCAGTTAGCAAAATACATCTCATAATCTGTATCAAAAATAATGCTTGCCTTTAACTCATTACAAAGTACTATAAAGCTAGAAACCAAAATGACTTTTGTAGAATTTCTCTATAAAACTAATAAATGACCCAATATCTTTATTTACAGTTTTAGGTTTGTATTAATGTTTTGATTATATGTGATCATAAGGAGGAGTTAAGACACAATTTTCTGAAATATTTAAAACCTAAACAAACTTATGAATGATGAATGGACATTTTGAAATGGATTTCTAATCATAAAGTAAATGACAAATAATTGTAAAAAAAAAAAAAAAAAAAAGAAGAAATTGATATATTATTAAAAAGAAAAAACATTTAAAAAACATGATAATGAAATACAATGAAACTTAGATGAATAAAACGTCATGACAGATTTATTTCTAAGCATGGTCAGAGGGTCTTGAATCAATTCTAAATACTCTAAAAGTAGGTTTAAAAGTCATCAGAGCTATCAAAGATTGATGAGCTATTAACAGTATAATTTATCATATTCTATTATATAGCAAGTAATGTTTCATAAGGTTTATGTCAATGTGTGAAAATGTTTAATTTAATGATCATCAACTACATTGACTAACACGTGCAATCAGAAAATAAGATAAATGTGTTAACAAGTTATAAAAAGGCCAACAAATAACAGTTACTATTGTATAGCAGGTACTGCAAGGTCAGTGCAACCAAATGACCGCCCAGGCAATTGTTATGTGGAACAATTACACTGTCTTCTTTTTAAATTTACAGTTAACATGTGATAAATGCAACCCCAAGAGCATCATGTGACTATCACACCTACTTATGAAGCTCAAGTATTATCACTTCAAGATTCTCTTATTTCCTGTGGTTGCTATTCATGCCACAGCCTACACAGTGAACTGATGAAATATAAATGAGTAGAATCAATCCAAAACAACAAAAAAAAAACTGTGTTAAGCATATTGCTTTTTGTAATGCAAGCATTGAAACAATTGAACTAATTTCAAAGAAACTTTGTAAGAAGAGAGTTTCTGGAATTTTTACAGTTGAAAATTATGAGCTATTTTAATAGCTTCAACTTGGGTTTTAAATGTTAAATATTTATTTTGATCATGACAATAATGACATTTTATTTAATGTTGTCTATTTTCTCTCTACATTACACAGTAACCTTACTTGATTTAGTGATCATAATACTTTTCCAAAAAATTAAAATTATGTTGTCTTATATTATTTATATATATTCTCTAAACTAGTCATGGGTAATCTGTGACCTGATGGTCACATCCAGCTCATTTGGCCTTTCTGAATGGCACACTTAATTTCATGAGGAAAACAATTATTAAAATTGTTTGTTTGTTTTTGTCTCATTCTCACTTGTTCACTCACACACACTCTCTTGTAAATAACCACATATATAAACAATAATTAAATACAGTTTCTTGAATTTCATAAACTTTCATTAAAGGTAACACTTTCATCATTTTAAACCAGGACTTATTCACAAATGAATGAAATTATTTTTGAATTTTTTTTTTTTACATCTGTTACCCTCACTTAATTTTATGAAAATTTGAGAAATTAAAATTTTAGCCTCTTCATCTTTATATTAGTTAAAAACAGGACTCTTTGGAGAATCAATTTGTTTTTTTAAAACAGAAATACTATTTACCAAAAATCTGCTCTGAATTGCAAAATAAAAAGTGCAATAAGACTGATATTATTTAATAAAAAAACCTCTAATTGGTTTTATAAATAAGATATATTAAGGATACTATTGTCTTAAGAAAAAATATTTTTTGATAAATAATGATTTTTACAAGAATTGTTTTCATTTTTTTTTTAAATTTTAATCAGAAAAATTTATTAAGTTTTAAATCTTTTAAAATTATGTATTAATTTCAGCCTTTTAAATTATATTATTATTAAGTGAAAACTATATTTACTAATCATAAATAGAAAAGCTTAATATGATTCATCAAACACTAATATTTTTAAAAGAATTTTGAATTTTTTGTATGTGTATAAACACGCTGATTTTTCTAAGTACAGGCGACCAAACACGATATTATCAGAAAATAAGAGTAATAAGCCCAAATTTCTAAAATTCAATAAAATATTAGATTACCAAGAATATCTTCCTAAATTTTTAAGATTACTGAGTACTTAAAAATTATATAAAAAAGGTGCTCACATCATTTTTTTCAATTATGTTTTACAAATAAAGTCTCCATACAACAACATTAAATCTATCAGCACACTGTCAGCATGTCAACTACTGTCAGGTTAAAAAATGCATTTCTGCCATATTTTAAATTTAAAGTAAATATTTGTTTCAAATCAGATTAATTATACTTTAAATTATCTAATATTCCTCAAATAAAGTTTCAAAAAAGTATATTTTATTCTTGAAACATTCTTTTTTAATAGAGAGAATAACATAACTTTGAAAAAAAACTAAAAATGGGGACTAATCAGGTATTTTAGCAAAAAAAAACTTCTTCCAGTCAAATTATTTTTTTTTTTAATTACATCAAAGTATCATTGGAAATATTAAATTTAATCTATTAGCTTGAAATTAAAACTAAAATAAAAGCTTCAAGAAATATTTATCATTTTTTAAAATTCACTTTAAACCTTAGGCATCAAATTTTTTGTGGAGGCTCCTATAGATAGCTTTCACTCTCTCATATATATATATATATATATATATATATATATATATATATATATATATATGAGAAAGAGATATTAATCATTTCATCCCAGGCAAGGTGATAATGCCACTAAGATGCAAGGGATTACTAAGAGTGAAAGAGAATAAGATGTTAGAGAAAAGAAAAGAACAATAAAAGGACAGAATTCAGGAAAACAGATGATGGTGACTAATAATGTAGGTGTGTGTATATATATTTATTCTTAAAATGAAAGAGGACAATAAATCTTGTTCTTTGATAATGAAAAATAAAAAAGGCACTTCTTACTTTTCCGGGTGGAGATCAAAGTATAATATTTGCTATATTTAGTTCAATTATGTGTTGAATAATATTTAAATATCAATTTCAAAGTCTTCTCAAAATTTAAAAGGGTGTACTACTTTATGATTAACACTGTGTTAATCACATGGGATGTTTTACTACCCCCAAATTACTTGTAATTCCTAATTAACAACTTGTTTCTTTTGCTTCCTCCCACTACTCTCCTGACTCAGTGAAAGTGTGCAGCATGTAGTGTGGCGCAGTTGTAGCTCAGTTGTTGCGGGAGGCAGACACCAGGAGAACTATCTATTTTCAACAATCCAAGGTGACTAATGTAAGGTTAAATCTAGCCTCAGAAATGAGAACTCATTAGTTACCATCAAGCATAAAATTCACTAAATTCTTTTACTCATGACAATATCACTCTTTATCTAACAGTTTTATTTTTAATGTATTATTTTATGTATACATATATTAAAAAAAACAGATACATTGAAAATTTGATATGGAACAAAATTGACAACCTAAGATAAATTGACAATCACCTTTTAGCATTATAACAGATAAGATTATTTTCTGAACTTTGTGTATATCACAAAGTATCAAATTGATTTCCTAATATCAGAATGAAATATTCAATACTGATAATTATTCTATAAATGTACCTGATGTTATTACCTTCCTTATAAATTATATAAAATTAGATCAGTGCAGAGAATTTCATTTTTTTTTAATCATTTCAGCCCAATCAAGGCAACGAAGCTACTAAGATGCAAAGGGATAGTGAGTGTAAAAGAATATGAGCAAAAGAAAAACATTAATGATCACAGAGAACAATAAAATGACAGGAAATAATAAGGCAGAAGATAATGATTGACATTGCATTTTACAGTTTTGAAGATCAAAGTTGACTGGAAAGCAAGAACACAAAAGAGAGTTCCACATGCAATAAGTTTCAGAAAAGAAACTCTTAGCATAGAATTTATGGTTACCTCTAACCATTTCAACTGCAAAATGATGAGACCTAGCTATCAATCAAGGTACCAACGAAGAAACCTCATCAGAAGAATTATCATGAAAATATTTATAGAAAAGGCACAAAAAAGCTATATTATGGTAGTGGGAAAGTGACTAAAGCTGAAATGCCAGGTCATGACTGATAATATTGCAGAGTCTTCTTTTTATCAAGTACCAAACTAGATGTGAAAGCAATATTTAATGCATGGACAAAAAAGTTCTAATTGAAAAGTCAGGTAAATATACTCCAGATGAGCCAAGTGTAGAATTGGAAGAGAATTTACAAGCGAAACATTCTGTTTTATCAGCAGATGATAAGACCTCAAATTGAGTGGAAGGATAGAAGACTTTCTCTTATTTAACACACTATTACCAAGCCACCAGTACTCGTGAGAACCAAATGTTAGAGGCTATATGATACTTCATTCTGTCACTGAACAAAGACGTATCCCCTTTGAGTACATGTTTACAATTATTACAAGTAAAAGGCTATAATGTGCCTCATTCTGTCAACAAACAAAGGCTTTGAGGAGATGTTTACAATCATTATGAGCAAACACAAAGACATGTCTGCCGTGATCATAACACATTGCTACAGGCAGAAATAGTAATTCCTATGGGCTATAGCAGCTGGACAGGCAGGTGTGAACCAAAGAAAAGATTATGGGTTTGCCTAATATTTCCAAGTGGACAAAAAAAGCAGCAATGTCAGCTTTTACCCAAGAAGAAACTTCTGTGGCACAATTCTCAATAGGAATGTTAAAATTTCACTTCAATAGGTGTTGAAGAAAATCACAAAATGAACTTCAATCAGTACACTGGCAACACAAAGATTTGCAAATAAGAATTTCATATCTAATAGATGAGTCAAAATAAATATCAACAGATACTACAGCATGATCTAAATTATCAAGAGGAGAGAGTTGCAATAATTAGAATGATTAAGCCATTTGACCTGATGAGCACAAAGATATTACAGATGAATATAGAGAGAGAGCCATTTCTATATGGTAAATTATTTTGTCTAATATGTTACAGTTCTGAGAAGAAGTAGTGCAATAAAGGAAAAAGCAATAGCTAACAAAGTGCAATAAAAAAAGCCAAAAGCACATGAAAGAATCATTTGGAGACTCAAGGGGCAATTCCTTTGCCATTGGAAGATGTTACCAGATATAAACATCAAGGTCATGCATATATATATCCTAGAATGTTTTCAACAAAGGGGAAAATAGCCTGGAATAGAGAATTCAATGGTAACAAAAGAAGAGTTTAAATTAGTTTCACAAAGTGCTAAGATATCTGGAGAATGTTTCAAGAGAAAAGATTCTATACTCCAGAAATTGGTAAGAATACCACAAATATTGGGGAAAAAGGTTGAGTGGAGTTGGTGATATTTTGTTTACCAGTTTATTCATATTTCTTTTAATTGTAACTGTCATGAAAAAATTATTTTAATTTTTAAGTCCCAAATAATTCTCAGTGTCCATTGTCTATGGCAAAACAAACTGACCAAAAGGTGGTTAAGACTAAAGCATAATGTGGCCTTAGGATTGCCCACCAGAAGTACATGCAGGGTCACCTAACAATGCATGTCATGACACTACAAATACCCCAATATTATGCAAAAAAAACATACCCTCCATGTTAAAATAATACTTTTCTGTGATATTTTAAACAAATATTACTTACTTTTAATTTAAAATATCACAGAAAAGCATTATTTTAACATGGAGGGTATGTTTTTCTAATGTGTTGAGTGATTTATTGACAGCCTGATGTTTGGGCAATTTAAATAAGGAAGACGTACAGAAAAATTACTTGATTACTACAAGTGAACACATTTTTTTTTATATAATTTTTTTTTAACTACCCAGTAATCTTTAAAATTTAAAATATTTTAATCAATATAGCATTTTATTAAATTTTAGGTTTTATAACTTATAAAGATGCTTGTTTTTTTTTTGTTGTTGTTGTTCTTTTAATTCTTTCACTGCAAATAAGGCAATAAAGCCACTGAGACTCAGGGGAATATTGAGTATGAGAGAATATAAGAAAAATAAAACCTTATTAAAAAGAGAGAACAATACAAAAAGAGGAATTAAGAAAATAGAAGATAACGATTAACATTGCTTTTTAATTTTTGAAGATCAAAGTTGGTAAGAAAGTTCCACAAGATATGCAAGAGAAGAAACTCTTAGTATAGAATTTACAGTTGTATCGAGCTATTTCAATGATGAAACTTTGCTGCCAATCTAGTACTGCACTTAGATTCATACAAGAAAATTCATCAGATCAATTACCATGAAAATATTTATAGGAAAGCACAGGAAAGTGATATTATGGCAGTGGGAAAGTGACTGAAGCTGAAATGCCAGGTCAGGACTAATAACATTACAGAGTCTTCTTTAGATTTTATCAAGTATTTCTAAATATATAGCAAGAGTATCAGACCATATGCAACAGGAGTATTCAGTGCATGGACAAATGGTAAACTTATAAATGTGTAAGATAAATTCTGGCAAAAAAGAAATTGTCTAGCACAATAGAGTGAACCAAATTTCCTAACAACTGATTCAATATAATCTTACCCCTTCATGTCAGCAGAAACGTTTAGCCCAAAAAGGTACAAGGAGTCATTCTCCTAGAGGTTAGCATCAGCCATTATGATGGAAGGAAAAAATGGTTCTCTCAAACAATTAAAAGAAAGCAATCAATTAATAATTACCAATAAATTTCACATTTATACACACACACACAAATAGAAGTGAAAATTATTGTTGAGATACTGGAGATCATTGAATTGTAGTGAGCTTTTCCTTTTATGATTATTAAATACATTTTTAATTTAATAACAATATCACTTGGCCACTACAAATTAATACAGAATTTTAAAAAGTTTAAAGTCTTTGAATTATTCTAATTAAAATTTTAAAAATGAAAACAATTCTTATAAAAATTTATTATTGATCAATTTTTTCTTTGTGAAAACAAGTGTTCATAAATATATTTTATCCATAAAAACAATTAAAAGCTTTTCTAAGAATGTCTTAGCTTTAGTGAATTGTTTATTTTATAATTAATGACAGATTTTCTGCAACTGTAGGTCCTGTTTGACCAAAAGGTTTTGATGATTTAAATTCCTCGAGTACTTATCCTTATAACAAATATAAACACTAAGCAATACAAAAGAATTGTATAAATAAAAGAATTTTCATAAAAATTAAATGAGTAGCAGTAACAGATATAAAAAAAAAATTTTTACAAAGAATTTCTAAAAAAAGAAGCATTTCAAAAATAGATTCATTCATGTTTAAATAAGTTCTGAAACGTTCATTAAAATCTAACAATTATCTGATTTTTGCAAGAATTTCCAATTCAATGTTTTTCACTGCAAAAAGTTACTCAAATTTCATGTATAAGTTTAAGACCACACATTGAGAGAAAAAAAATTTTATCAAGACTTTCCAAGGTCCTACCTAATAAGGATAAAAAAAATAATTTTTCCATCAAAATAATCCTTTGATCTTTTCTCTTCATAATACAAAGATTTTGATGATAAAGTTTTGCTTTTATTGTTTGGGGCATTTTTTTCATTATGTATACCCTTTTTGTAACAAATTTTTAAAGGAACCTAAATTTATACTTTATAAAAATCTTTTATTAGTTAGTACGATAAAATAATTAAAAAAGATAATTAGTTAAAAAAATGTGAGTAAATAAATGTTAAATGATTTGGCAGCTCAGCTCCAGTCACTTTTGCACCACCATAAACTTGCCTTTCTGTGGCTTTTCTATAAATAATTTCATGGTAATTGTTCGAATGAGCTCTTCTCTGTGGTACCTAGAGTTTTTGAATTTAAGCGCAACACTAGACTGGCATCGGGATCTCATCAATTTACAGTTGAACTGGCTAAATGTAGCCATAAATACTATGCTAACAGTTTCTTCTCTTGCACTTCTCACTTGTGGAACTTCCTTCCAGCACCATGCTTTCCACCCAACTTTAATCTGCAAAAATTTAAATGTAAGGTGAATCACTATCTACTGCCCACTTGATTACTCTCTTCTCTTTCTGCTCATCATTAATATTTGTTTCTAATTCTTCCACACCCTGTAACCTATTGTGTTTTAGTGGCATTACTGCCTTGCTTGGAGTGATTCAGATTAAAAAAAAAAATAGCCCGAATTTGTCTTATATTACTTACTTTTGGGAGAAGTGTATTAAAAGAAAGCCAGATGGTTTATTAAAAAAAGTTTTTTGTTTTTTATTTTCTTTAGAATTGGCTCTAAAACAGATTAATAGAAATAACTGCTATGATGGACTGTTAGGGATTCATTTTTTCAAATTTAGAAAAAATATATTACCCTCATATTTATTGTGCAATGAAAGGGTTGGGGTTCCACCTTAATATTATTTAAAATTAAAGGTTTGATTCACTCCCAATGATATATATGATGGTCAGCAGAAGGGATTAGATGTCAACTGGCAGAAGGGAGTGATATATCACAGAATGAGAGAAGGTTGGCTGGCTGTGTAAAAAGGTTTTAGGCTTCCTCATGTGAAAGTCACCAGCAGAGCAAAGGGCAGAAAAATTTCGGCATTCTTAAAAACTGTACCAATGAAAGACATTTCACAATAATGTGAAATTTCCTGGTGACTCTTGCAGAAAAAGAAAAAGGAAAACCCAGTGAGCGACATGGAAGCCAAGCAGAAAGAAAACTGAATGACATTGCAAAAAGGTTTTTAAGGGCATAACATAGTACCAAAGAAAAAGAAAACAGAAGAATATTGTAAAAATATCATTAAAATTTCCCTGAACAAAAAAAAAATGGTTATTGTAAATAAAATTATTTTATTTTGCACAAAAATGAATTATTGTAAAATAATTTCTTTTAAGTTTTTTAAAGATCTTGTAACTCAAACTGAATTTATTTTGTGACTTTAAATATCACATTTGTCTTGGTAAAAATAATTATCTAAATAATTCATCATTAATCAATATTGTGCCTTAAGTTAATATCAATAAGGTTGCATTTTTTGTGTTTACTTGTGTGTTTTGGCCTTTTTTAGGCAGTATTTACTTATGGTACTGTACAAAAAACAAAAAAATAAAGTCATAATCTAATTTGATTTATCCAAGGAAAAACAAAATTTATTTAATAAATGCAAAACAATTAAAAATGTCAGTAAAACAATGTAGTTTAAATTCAAGAGACTGTCTTAAAATTCCTTACTAGACGTTAATACTGAGTGACAAAATGTAAATGTTGTATTTGTCATAATATTTTGCTGTTTGTAGACTAACTTTCTCTTCTCTCACCGTCTTTCATACACACTCCATCTTTTTTCTTCTCAACTCCTGTCCTATGAACGCCATGATTGTGCGTTAATTTTTTTTTTGCCAGCTTAAAAAACAATATATAGCTTCCACATGAGACTCTTCTTACATACAGACGCCAATGAGATCATTTTCTTTTTTTTTTAACTACACACTCCCCTGATCTCGTGACCACATCTCACATTATATAATCATCCTTCCATCTGGGCAAGTGTGACTCTCTCTGCGATTTCCACAGTTTGGAGCTGAGCCTCATGAGAACTTCTCCAATTTTCTCCTTCATTCTCTAAATCCTCTTGAATCACTCTTAGGTCAAGAATATGCCTTGGCATACCGTCCACCTCAACATTGTTGCACGACTGTGCCCTAGTAACCATTCCTCTTGTCCATTTTGTCGTGCAGTGGGCTCCAGTTGGCTTGACCCAACCCTCCTCTCCAATCCGTATAGATTCAGGGCCGTCAGAGCGTGTTAAACATGATCCAACTCTAGGATGTCTCCATTGGTATGTGTAAACTGCTCTGTGCAGCACAGTGTCTTCACGTTGGCCAGATTTAAGCGACATATTATACCAAAATACTGCTTCTGCAGGCGATATCCCTCCTCTCTCAGCAATGACTTTTATAGTTCGGTGGTTTCGTTTTACGATACCATTTCCACTAGGCCTGTACACTGCTCTATAATATTGCCTAGTGTTCCACTTATCCAACATCGACCGAAATAATTCCGAACGGAATCTGCCCCATTGTCCATGAGTATCTCTTCAACTGGTCCATGCTCGAAAAAAATTTCCTCCAGCTCCTTCGCAATGATGTCTGCCATTACTGCTCGAATCTCCATCCAAATGGCGAACTGGCCAGGGCCACAATCAATTATAGTCAAATATGTTTCACCTCTATAATGCGTCACATCAATAGATAATCTGGTCCAATTGGTGTCTACTTGGATCTCTCCTAATTCGTGAACATTTGGCGACTGATCGATTGATTGACAATGATTGCAACTTCTAACCACCTTCTGTACAGTATCTCTTGACACCTCCAGGTAGACTTTCCGTACTAGATATAGTGTTCTGTTCACTCCTACATGATGCAGTCTATGCAACTCCTTGACCTCATCTCGGCCTGCATGGCACGTCGCTGTAATAGCTTTCAGCTAACTCTTTTTCACTCTGGTTAGAGCATCGGCTTTATTTCTGTCAGAGGGCACAAATGTTACACTCAATTTTAAGGTAAATTCATCAATCATTTCCCTCAGAATCCCCAAACATCGCATGATAATTGGCTCTGCCACTCCTTTTGTACGGATCCTTTTTTCATCTGTTATCGTAAGACTGATCCAACTGCAGACAATAACCAAATCAGTTTGAATCTCAATCTCTTTTAGACCCCATTTCAACATGAGGTTTACACCCTTTATCGTAGCATCCAACTCAGCAACATTGATATGGTTGTAGTCACGTTTCTTTCTTAACCACGCCGCATCTTCGACTATCACACCATCGATCTCAATACATACACCAGTGGCCATACTGTTTGCGGCGCACCATACAACGCCCTTTTCCAATTTGGGAACATGCCATCTCCCTCGAACCGGATTGTGGTGTCAAACTTCTTCCACAACTTCCTGTACCACACCGGTTGTCTCACTATCCACTATGTCTTCCCAATCAATTTCTTCTGCTCTTCTCTTCAAATAACTGCAGGTGATTCTAAGCCATCCAGCTATTGGGTAGTGGCCCACCATTTTTTCACAGGCAGAGAACAGTTCATGCCTGCTCATTTCCTCATGCACCTCAGGCAGGTCATTCCCCCTCGCAAATACTAGATCTCCTGCTTTATCCGTATGAAGCCGAAGACCCAACGCTGCTCCTCCTTCTAATGATTCTGGTGGCTTTGCTGTTAAGCCAAAGTTGTTAAGATGATTTACAAGGTCTGCCACTGGTACCACTGTTTCATCCACTAGTATATCGTCAATATACGAATCCCTGTTTTTTCCGATGTGTTCCTCTTTTGTTAGCACATTTTTTAGGATTTTTGACATAATCTTTGGGGCTACATTTAGTCCAAAACTCAACCTCATTAAACAATAGGTCTGTCCCACATACCGAACTAACTGGTACTTCCACAGATGTCTAGCGACATGTATTTGCAAATATGCGGACCTTAGATCAACAATTTTTGATGCCGTTGTCATTTGCCTCCACTTCCTCATTGTTTCTCCACAAACGTCAATTGCATCCCCACCAGAATGACGTATAATGTATTTATTTAGTTCTCGGTAATCGAGAACTGGCCTGACCTTGTTTTTTGTGGGTTGCTGGCTGATAATATCCATGCCCACAATGACGTCAACATCATCAATGATCTTTTCCATCACAATTGCCTCGATTCTCAGTAACCGTCCACATACCTCCAACTCCAATGTCACTGTGCTAATCCATCTGCACACAACCTCCCGTCCATCCACTGCTCTTACAGTACTTGTACTCCTACAATCAGTTGAAAGACCCGACCGGATTAATGTTGCGGTGCTGCCAGTATCAATTAGGGCCTTAGCTCTCATGCCTTCTATCAGCACTTCTATTGTTGGTAATGTTCTGGTTTGCGCCATTGCTGATTTGAAGGAGGTAACCGTCGATGCACCGGTTGCCACCTATTCTTTTTCCCTGTGGGCAGTGTTTTACATAATGCCCCGGCTTGCCACATCCATAGCAGGTCACCTTGATTGGTTCCCTACAGTCTCTCAACAAGTGAGGACCCTTGTAGTTATAACATTTGCCACTAAACGGTTTGATCAATCTTGGTCTTCCATCACGCTGTTTAGGTTCTCGTTCTGTGACCGCTACTACTTCTGGTCTCCGAGTGGCTGTAAGCACCCTGGCAGTTGAAATTATTTCACTCAGTTCTAGTTTCTCCACATTTGGCAACTGCTGTAGTGG
This sequence comes from Acanthosepion pharaonis, assembly GCA_903632075.3. Classification (NCBI taxonomy): domain Eukaryota; kingdom Metazoa; phylum Mollusca; class Cephalopoda; order Sepiida; family Sepiidae; genus Acanthosepion; species Acanthosepion pharaonis. The sequence continues at coordinate 754,001 of CAHIKZ030005467.1, read as the reverse complement.
CACCGAAATACTTTCCGGGAATCCATTGACAAACGTGAGCTTCACGATCTGCTCTTGTCCACTTCCTTCATACCCTGCTAATTCTGCCAGTCGTTGTATTTTCGTTGCATACACATCAACGGCTTCGCCGCTCCATCGCGTCTTCACTAGCTTTGCATATGCAGAAAAAACTCCGTCCGTAAAGGCTGTTTTTAACTTAGCCTCTATTTTCTTTGCATCCCGTTGATCTTCATCGGTCAATTGGAGATATAAGGCCAGGGCGTCTCCTTCTAAAAACAGGGACATAAAACTTGCGAGGTTGTGGATTTTTTGCAGTCTCGCTACCAATTTCACTTTCGCCAACCAGGCCATCAAATCACCTTCGCCACTAAATGTTTTCACTATATCGACAGTTACTTTTCGATTCCCCTCCATACCGTCACGGTGCTTTATATGTATATGCCGAAATAGCTTGTAGTTTAAAAATTCGAGAGACTGTCTTAAAATTCATTAGTAGACGTAAGTGACAAAATGTAGATGTTGTATTTTGTCATATTGTTTTGCACTTTTGCTGTTTGTAGAGAGACTAACTTCCTCTTCTCTCACCGTCTTTCGTACACACTCCATATTTTTTCTTCTCAACTCCCGTCCTATGAACGCCGTGATTGTGCGTTAATTTTTTTTTTTTTGCCAGCTTAAAAAACAATATATAGCTTCCTCACGAGACTCTTCTTACGTACAGGCGCCAATGAGATCATTTTTTTTTAACTACACAAATAAATAAAAAAAAATTGCGAGCCCTAGTTTGCCTAGTTTTTTTTTTTTTTTTTTTTTTTTTAATTAGTAGGATTAAAATAATTTTTAACTTTCAATTTTTTAGATAGGGAGTTAATATTTTTTTCTTATTTGTAGCATTTGTTGTCAACAAACATGAAAACAAACTGTTGTTGACAAGTGTTACTGTTGTGTTGTGTTGCTAACAAATAACTCGAGCCAGGACTTAAATTTAAAAATAAATTAAATTCAATCATTGATGATGAATAATTAAATTATTCTTTATCTTTTATTATTTCAGTTCATTCTTTGCTTGTTTTCTTAAGCAATAGCCGTGACATTTTTTCCTAAGTTTTTTGTTTTTTTAACAAGAACTTAAATCGAGTAAAAAAAACATAAGAAGATCGATACTCTCTCCCTATACACGTGTTTACAGTTTAAGTTATATCACAGTTCATCAGATCATGACGTTTTTAAAAACATTCTTACTTCAATCATAAATTGACAAGTACAATTGTTTTTGTTGTTGCATTACTTACTGCCAGCCGTGATTCGTACGATGATGTGATCAAAAGCTACATTTTTTTAGTCTACTCTAAAAAAAAAAAAAAGTAAAAACAATAATAAATGAATAAATAAATCATTTTTTTTAAAAGATTAGGCTAGAGAGACACTGTAAAAATACTACTTGATTTGATCATTTGACATTCAAAACTTTTTTTGTATCGATTTTTCTGTTGGCTTTGGATACTTTCATTTTATTTGATAATGTTAATATCCATATTTAAAAAAAAAAAAAGAAAGAAATACTGATTTAATTTTAAATTTTTAAAGACGGACATTAATTTTTATTTTTTATTCAACTTCTTAGGGATTTTTGGTAAATTAGTGTAGCCTTACATTTGATTTTTGACATAAAACTAAAAACTTAGATCTCGACATAAAATTCCTTTTCAACAGCTACTTTTGTTACTGTAAATTTTATTGGTTATGACGACTTTTTTTTTACAAGTTTTTTACATCTTCTTTAGTTTAAAAAGTATATGAGATCTGAATGTGCATTGGGATAGCGAAAGAAATAGCTCTAAACAAACAAGAAAATTTTGTTAGAAATAAAGAAAACAGAAAAGAGTACTGAACTATTACGTACAGTCCTCAGTCGTAACTGCCGGGCAATCTCCTCATGGAGAAGAAGAGACTTACAAGCAACAGAAATGTGGCGGTTCTACGGAATTATGCTGAGAATATGGATGAACGAAACATGTGAGCAACAATAAAGTTTTAGAGAAAATCGAAACAAAAAGGACACTTACTTAACTGTAATATCAGAGACAGTTGATATTTCTTAGGAATGAGGAAAGAGGGCTTGGAAATTTGATACTCACAGGACAAAAAAATGAAGCCAAAAAGAACAGAGAAAAATTACTCATAACCTACCTACCAAGCGAGTTTGAGTATGGATGAGAACAGGGTTTAGAAGAGATAAGGCAAAAATTTATTACAACTAAACAAAAGAAAGACTAACCCGACAAATAAAAATCCTAATTTTATCTTTTGCATCACTATTTATTTCAAATGTTTTTAAGTAGTTTAGTTTTATTTTAAACTTTAAAATAAAACTAATAAACAATCCAGTTTTCACTTGTACAGTTTACTTTAAGAGTTAAACAAAACTGGACGGTTATACATCGGAAAGAAAAAGGAAAGAAAGCAGAAATAGAGGTGAAGAAAAGTCTCTAAAATAAATACAAAGAACGAGAAAGAAACACGACACACACACATATATATATATATATTATTTGTTTTACGTAAGTGAAACTTGGGAGGATTGATTATCAGTGTCGTCTATGGAAAGTAACTTTAATTCCCTAAAAAGATAAGCAGTCGTCAGTACTTTTTTTAAATCTAATAAACTGAAAAAAGTCATATGATCGAAAACTTTTATAAATCAAGACTAAGTAATTATCTGCATTTAAAACATTATTTTTTTTAAAAAATTTCCATGAAAAAGGAATCACTTTTTTTTTTCAGCTTTTTTTCTCAATGAAAAAAAGTTTAACAATCAGCAGAAGCGTACGTAACTTCAGCTTTCATTAAGAAGAGTGAAATAGAAATTAAATGGATTTTCGCTTTAACATTATTCTTCCCTAATTAAACATTAAAATAAACAATACCTACAGAACAAAAATGAATAATCATCTCAAATTAAAAAAAAATGCTACGATTGTTAGTTTGTGGTGGTGTTTTGTTTGTGTTTATCCTCGATTCTGAATGAATCAAGCAAGAAACAACTCACAAAATTAAAATTATTCGTTGATAGAATAAAAAAAATTTTTTTTAAATTGTAGCAAGTTAATTTATGGAAGGAAACATTAGTTTTTATAAGATGAATTAAAAATCATAGTTTATGATTTAAAACAAACAAAAAAAAACCTCCAGTAGTACAATCCCAACCTGAAATGAAATGCTTGAATCTTGATAAAAATATTCAATTCATACAAAGTAAATTCGTTGATAAAAATGTCTTTTTAAAGAAATTATCGGCATTTTAAGAACTAAACAATTTTAGTTTCCGAAAATTAAGTATCATTCTATTTTTATAAACCAAGGACGCGTAGGGACGTACATAACAAAAACTTTATATACAGTTCGATTGTTGTCCACAAAGACAGGGATCAATTTATATTGTACACATTATTACACAATGATCCCCCAGTTTAGGGTCATAACATGCACTGGAATAAATACAGAATAAATTGATGCATCTACAACGAAGGATAAAAAAGAACTTGAATATAAAATTAAATATACTTACAAATAAATATTATGCAGTATATAACCCAATGAAGACAGTAATTAATCCACAAAAACACATTACTGCCTAAATGAATCACTGGGAATTTCAAAAAACATTGCCACAGCAAAATTCCGTCTGTCAGTTTAATGCAAAGTTATTCTTACATTCCTATTTTCAAGTTTCGTATCATTTTTCAAAATGTTTTAATCAAGAAATATTTTATAAAAATACCAACTCTTTCATAATTAGTAATATATTTTTGTTTTATTGTAATTATTATCTTGATTATTTTTCTAAATATTTTATAGCCATCAGAGCTAGTACTTCCAGTCTGGTTATATATCCAGACGAAACCGGAATTCAATGTCGCTCAGTAAAGAAAAGATGAATTTAACGATTTAAAAAAAAGTAAAAAGTATACTTCTTGTGAATTGTTTTGGAGGAATACATTTCATATTTATTTGAAAAGATTTGACCTATTGCTAAGACCAATCCTAAAAAAAATTCAGCTTCTGTTTTTTAACTCTCAAAATCTTCTGTGTCATGTCACTTCAGGACGTGAGCAATCATCGCTCTCCACAACTTCCTATCTTTTGTTGCTCTTTGTAACATTTGTCTTTTCACCATATCTCTCATTCCCCGTTTTCCATCCATTTACACAAGGTCGTTAAGTAGGTTACTTACTGCTTTTCTCTTCTTTTTGCCTTCAATGTCCTGTGAGTGTCAAATTGTCCAAGCCCTCTTTCCTTGTTATGTATGTGAGAAATTTCAGCTGTCTCTTTCTGATTCTAAGTATAAATGTCCTTTTTGTTTTCATTTAGTCAATTAAAAATGAATTAGGTTATTTCTGGGAAATATTATAACAGATGATAGTGTAGCGTATATACCAAATATAGCGTCAGGTCGATTCACTAAATGTAGCAGGAACACCAAACATATAAGTATGACTACTATTTATATTAATGATTCTTCCACGTACAGGATTCAAGAAATAATAACAACAACTCCAATTTGTTAACCAACAAATATATATTGAATAAAATACAACAAGCATGAAATAAAATCATATTCACAATGTAGGTTAAAGAGAAGGAAGTTGTTTACCTTTGTAGATTGATTGTAATCAACTGTTTGAAGAAAGTTCTCTTGTGGGAGAAATGTTCCGAAATAATTGTCAGAGCAAAGTTTGCATGTGAAGAATGAATAACACCAAGAATACAATTGCTTGAAATGTGTTGCGAATAAACTGGTTTGAATCAACAAAGTTCTGGTTGATTGTGCTTGGCGAAAGTTACAGAGAGAAAATGTAAGTTTGTAGTTACAAAATTCTGTGTCTGTGTGTGTGTTAGAGTGTGATGAGCAAGATCGTGGATTTGTGTTGACGGCTGGGATCTTACTGGAACTTACTGGCGACTTGCAAAAAGTCTCCCTATTTAAGGAAAAGAGGTAGGCTCCCACAGAACTGCAGGAAAAATTGATCTTACATTAAAAATATGTGATTGGTTAAAAATTAACCAATCACTACACACATACTAAACAGAATAGGTAAGTATGCTCAGAGCCAAAAGATTCAAAGGAATGTCCTATACAAAGGTAGTAGTAATTTATTAGCCAATCGCAGGCAAATAAAATGACTTGGAGTGTATGTGGGTGTGAAAAACATAGCAACCGCTATAATAGAAAATGTGACAGTATCGTAGCCCTGGCTACTCTGTACACATGACCTAGGCTGACACTCCAAACTCGGACTTTTCATTGTGTTCACTACACACTCTGCAATTTAATTTTTATTGAGCTTCATAATTGACCTAATTACTTTTTAGTTCGTTTTGTGTTACGAACGTAGTCATAATACACTTTGTTTACATTTTATGTCTTCATATTTTGTAGCAAATCTCAGGTATTTTTTTTCTCAAGACTTTTAGTATTATGCGACACCAGTGGATGTTGTAGAACTCCCTGTATATAACTCGGCGACTTGGCCCCCCCCCTCAAGTTGCTTGGAGAGAAAGAGAAGAAATGCAGAGGGCACTTGGACAGATTTTAAGTTACAGTCCTTTTTTTTTGTTTGCCAACTGGATGCTAGTTGGGTTTTACTTCTATTCTTACTTCTGGCTTCTTATACATTTCTACTCCCAGCATTCTTGGTCATCATTACTTACAACACACTCTTGCTCTCTATTACTTCAGGTCACCACAAACCCTTTCTGACATTTTTGGCCTTGCTACTTCTTGCCACCATGGACTCTTACTTCTGGCTACCACAGCCCCTTACATCACAGTCCCTGCTTCTGGCATCACTTACTTCAACCTAACCCACTTGATTGACGGTGTAAATGAACCTGCTCACTTCACTCGATATATTCCAAAAACTAAACAAAGTGATACTGAACTGCTATGTAATATCAATTCTGAAGAATATCATATTCAAAAATATCAATTAACAATACTTTTTGCTAGGTAAAGAAAATTGTTCGTAAGAAAGTGGAGACTGCTGCAGGAGCTGAAGTTGCAAAAGCCCTTGGTTGAGTGTATAGGAAATAAACCCTATTTCCAACACTATTACATACCATATTAAAACACGCCCCAACTTTATACTCAATAACAGACAATATACAAACATGCCAAAAAGATTACACAATACAACACAAACTGTTTAAATCAATGTGTCTATTGGTTAGAAATTAACATCACCATGTGAAATATTTGACCAATCAGAGAAAAATAAAACCTAATTTTTCACAAGCCTACTTTCAGTAGAAATTTCTTATAAAAACCCACAGATTTTGACTTTAAAGGAGAGATGTGACTGCCTTCTTACAGAATGTACTTAAAGACACATATGTTGGTGACAAATCTTCTCCAACAACAGCATGGATGGCCAGTCAGCAACTGTAAACAAATCATCTCCAACAACAACATAACAGTGAATCAAAGCTAACAATAATTTATTTTTTCTTAACCACAGATTTTTTCTGTGGACTAACTATTTAAAAGTCTTTTCTGAACTACCCAAAGACTTCAACTAAAGACTATTTTTAATCATTTTTTGACTCTTAAAGTTGTTGTGGATTTGAATCAGCTCACAACAAAGAAAAAGGCAAAAAAGGTGTTTAAATATAAAAATATAAGATATTTTTTCATGTTTTTTTTACAGCTAAATTTGTGTGTGAGTGTGAAAGTTCTAACATTTGTCAGGATACAGTTCTTTTTAGTTCTTTTCCAAGATGAAAACAAATAAGAAACAAATGTGATTTCTTCATGCATATGTGTGAGAAAGAAGAGGCAAGGGAGAAAGTGAGGAGGAAAGTGTAAGTATCCCAAGTTTGTTGAGGAAGACAAGTGAATGGTAAGGGACTTTCATTTATCAAGTGTCATGAGTTGTTACCATCTGCTGCTGGTTGTCTCTCCTTACTGGTTTGTCTGTCTGGAAACTTTGCTTAAATATCCTTTTCCTATGGGCACTGTTCACAGGTATTGACCTGCCAATATAACTCATACCTTCTCTCATGTATGCCTCACACCATTACTTTTCAATTTTTTCAGTCGACTTCCTTTTCAGAAAAGCTTTCATAACCAGCACTTTTTGTCATGTTCCAAGTTATATTTTAATTTTAACCTTTTTTCATCCATTCCAAGTTATATTTTAACTTAACTCTTTCTTTTTCATTTACCAGTGTCACATAGTGTCACAATATTTCCAGCATGTGCTGGGTCACAATACCAAATAGTCATGTAAATATCACACAGGCCTTTGCAACATGGCCATCTCAATCAAACACAGTCAGTTTGGCTTCGACCAACACTAAATGTAGTGCAATATTTTCCATAAAGAAATACTCATTTTGCACATTTTTTTTTACAAAGTTTCACTTTAAGATAGTAAAGTCACATTGTAACGTTACTATCTTAAAGTTAAAAACAATAAAGTAACAACTAATTTTTTGAAACTAACTCAATTTTACTCACAAATTTGTACATGACAATGTTCTCTATATATTTTGTGGGAGAATGAAAATAATAATAATAAAATAAAGAATTTCATTTTCCCATAATGCAAAATGAAACCAAAAAGGGTTTCCAATCATGTGTGAATTTTATCACCCCCACTTCCGAAGGGGAGATGATCATTCTCTTCTCACTTCAAAACTATTGAGTTCGAATGTGTTTGGTAGCTGTCCCAATGAAAGGGAGATTCAGTCACCCTCACTCAATGTCTGTCTGACTTGAGGTCAACCATTTCCTATACCCCCACATCTTGTATCTATGTGTATCAATAAACATTGGCCATTCATTTTCTAATCAAATTTTCATTTTGTTTATTGCTGTCCACCAACATTCAACTTCAGTTTTTGACACAAAGTCAAATACTATCCTCTACAATTCTCTATCCAAACAGCGGTCAGTATTTTGCATGACCTCCTTTGCTTTTGATTATTGCTTGAAAGAAGTGGGGCATGCCGAAAATCAAGTTGTCGCAGTAGTCAACCAAGATTTGGTAGCTGTATTAAGTTACAGTCCACGCCGTCTGTCAAACTCTCTGCATTAGCAGAGAGGAACCTGGACGAAGCTTTGCCGAAGGGCAAGGTTTCGTTCGGGGAGGTTATGACAGCTCTCGAACTTACCTAGGCGAGTCGAAGGCTATATTTTTGGCTGGGCCTACGGGCTCGGGTGACCACGTAAAACTCGGCCTTGTGCCACATGCAACCCCACATGGGTGGGGGGGGACAGCTAAATATTGTAGTCAACCAAGATTTCTTTTGTACATACTTCTTTAATAGTTTCTCTGTGCTTCAGTACTTAAAACTCAATTTAATGAATTTATTAAAATAAAAGATTATACAGAGAAAAATAAAACTTTTAAAAGTGTCACAATCAAGTTTGAATTTGTTTCAGATTGGGATCCACTGATGATTATGATTCTAATATGAACATGACAAAAATTTTGGGGTCCATCACACATGCACAGCTTAGCAACATCGTGCTTTATTGGTGCACAGCTTAATAGCACTGACCTCTAATTTGAATGCAATTGCATGCCTTCAACTATAGATAAAATGTTATATAAAAAATATAAAATTTATGGTCTAATTACTTTAAGCCTACCAACCACTCTTTTGACTAACAGAGATGGCTGGTGGGATTTAATATAAACAGATTCCAACATACATATTTGAATTTTACAGTTGTGTTGTTAAATACAACTATGGCAACAAAAAATGATGGCTAAAATTGACAAGATTACTACTGAGATTGAGGTGCTTTAAAAAAGAATGCAGTGGAAAAGGCAATCATAGTGATAAATAGTGATAAATTGTGAATAGTGATAAAGTATAAACACTAAAACAATGTTTCAATTAATATGTCCTATTGTCTTCCTCAAAAGTATGCTTCATCTTGTAATCCTTGAGTATTGTTCAGTGTTTTTTACAATCACCCCAACAAGAAGAATCTGTTGAGCTAAGCATGAAACCATCATGCCATTGTGGAAAATTCTTGGACCATACTAACCACTTCACCTACAATTAAACAACAAAAGTAAAACATTCTTATACCTCAAGAATTACAAAAATGATCATTGGTTGTTTTAACTTTGGGCAACTTTTTTTTTGGAGTAGTTTGCTGTATGATCTATATCTCATCACAAAATGGACTGCACTACTAAAAATGTTCAAGGTAATTTTTCAGAGTATGGGCCCCAGTTATTTTTACTACAAAAGACCAAATACAAAGCATATACCTTATAAATGGTAGGAAAGAATATTTTTAAAAAAGATTTTTTTATGATTAAAAAATTCAAGTTTTTGTATATTATTATCACTGATGACAGTGTGATTAAAACATGTTGCTGCATGTGATTTATTTCTAAATTTTTTATTTGAAAATGAAAATATTTCTTCTTTAGAGAAAAATTTCCTATGAATGTTTCCTGTTTCAAAAGCAATGTTTACACTTCCTTAGTGAATCTTGCCAATGGTTTAAAATGCTGACTTTTTTCCCTAAAAGTTTATAAAATTCAAGAAACATTGTACTTAATTATTGTTTATGTATGTGGTTATATATGAGAGAGTGTGTGAGTGAACAAGTGAGAATGAAACAAAATAACATTTTAAGAAATGTTATTTTCCTTATGAAATTAATCATGCCATTTAGAAAGACGGGCTGCATTTTGCCTATAACTATGAATTGTTCAAGAAATTTATTTTAGAAAAATAAGAATTCTGTTTTTCTAGTATCTAGGTATGAGATGCTAGCCCAAAATTTAGGTAATTTGATCAACACACATGAAATTTTACAATTATCCTTGTGAGCCAATCTGTAAATTGTAGAAGAGATGTATTTTTGAAAAAGATAGTGGAAAGTAGATTTTAAGATGAGTAATTTTTGTTCATAGTCAATTGCTCCATACTTGTCAGTAGCACATTGTAGGTTTCCTGCAAGTTTTTATTTTATTAAATGTAGAAAGTTTTCACTGCATTTTAGTAACAAGTATTAATGCAAAAATAAATCCCATCCATGTAAAAGAAAGGAGAGATGCTGAAGGTGAAGGGAGATGCTGGAGGTGAAGAGAGACAATGGGGGTGAAAAGAGACAATGGAGGTGAAGAGAGACACTGGAGGTCCATGTATACAAGGCATGCACTGTATGCTTTAGATTTTTTCAAGATAAATAATTTTTGCATAATAAAAAGTTAATTATTGATAATTTTTACTATCCTCCTTGCACATGTGATATTTTTTTTTAATTTTTAAGACTCTAATTTTTTAATTTCTGAGAATAAATTGTGAACAAGTGTTCATTTAGTAGAGTAATATAAGCAGAGAAGGCCTATGCTTCTGTATTCTCTTATGCCTCTGTATGTTCTCCCATGCCAATTATATCCACAGGCACAGAGAATATGGTAGAACTGAGTGAAAGAAAGATGAGGGGTTATGGTTGAGTGAAAGAAAGAAAATGAAGGTAGAGCATCATACAACAAAGTGATCAATGAAGTTGCCAAAAAGAAATAAAGAATTGAATTAATTTACAAATAAATAAGTTTTAAATATGTTATTATTTGTTGTTTTTGTTATTTTCTCAGATTTCTCTCATAATCATTAATGGTCATCATGGACTACATCCCGCAGTTTCAAAGTCACCCTTCACTACTAAGAGACACAAATATCAAAATCAGCAATTAGTGTCTGAATAATAATCAACACATCTAGGTGAACAGACACTAAAAAATTGTCTGAGGAACAGAGCTCAGTAACAACAAAAAATGAAAACAGCCCATCAGAGTTGCAATGAAAGTCATAAGTTAAAACCACTGAAAAGTTTAGACTTATAGGCCACTCAGTCAACTGTTATTTTTTTCTCTGCAGGAACTCTTTTTGTTTCCAAATATGTCTAAATATTTTGTTCTCTTTTTCTTTTGCTTCTCTTGTTTGCCTGTTACTAACCACTATGCTTCATTATTATAAGTATCTGTACTGCCATATTGAAGGTGTGAAAAATAACTGAACTTACCATATCACTTTTTGAAAATGTGAACTTGGAATAAACAACTGTCAAGTAGATCCACTTGTCTTTCATACTGAAACTCCCCTGTGAAAACATTGCAACCCTTAAATATTTATATTAGTCAAAAATTAACAATGGTCAACAATGCTTGATCTAATAATGATTAAAATTCAAAATAATTTTATTACTAATAATATTAGAATATGTAAACATCAAATAAGACAGCGCTGAACATTGAGCCTATAAGTCTATGTGGTTAGATTTGTAGGTAAATATCTCCTTTTTTGCAGGATAAATTTACTAACATCCTGAGGATCAATTGATAGCCCATGAGTGACATTAGCCCTTGAATGACAACAGCCCATTGGTGACAATCAGCAGTTGCTGTGTAAGCTGAGGAAGATGTAATAGTAAAAAGTGGTTAGGAGAATGAGTGAAAGTCATGCAACTTAAATAAGGAACATAAAAGATATCAGCTAGGCTGGCTGTGTTCCTTCAAGAAATGTTACAAGTAAGACCTTCTTTATATTTGGCCTTTTGCATACTGCTTGTTTTATTAAGATGTGTTATAATTTCTCTGTGTGAGGCAAATTTTGATATATATATATATATATATATATATATATATATATATATATATATATTATAATAAAGAGAAAGGACAGTAAGATATATAATCTGGTGTTTTTATTAATATTTTTATGTTTACAAAACAGTGCTCAATGCAAATCTAGCTTTCTTATTAATTTCCATTTCACAGTAGGTGTTTTATTGGTTTCTTTTAAGTGCCAGAAATATTTCGATAGGGACGTCTGATTTTGGTATTTATTTATCCTAAAAGAACTTTGAATTTGGTTGAACCACTTCTTGAACTCATGTCTTGTGCATCCAATTTAGATTTTTACTTTGTCTGGATCCTCAATAGATGAGATATTGCATTGGTACACTAATGATTCAGTGTGACATTTATTATTAAGAGGACAGTTATGAGGATTTCTGCAGTTACATAATTTTTATTTATCTTCATCTCTTTTTATTATTATACTGTCTAAATTTCTTTGGCCTTGGTCTAAGTGTTTATTCAAGATATTGGCATTATCTTTCTTAATAATTTTTTCTAAGTTTTCAGTTACAGCTGTAACTTAATTTTAGAGTTTACTATCTTTAGGAAAATGTTTAACAATTAATGCAAGGAATTGTTGTCTTAATTTATTCTTTACCATTTGGTGGTAGGGGGGGGGACAAATACCAAATTATTTTTCTACTGTTTTTTTTTATGCTTTCCATTTTTATTTTTTATGTAAGTTAGTTTTGGGCTTTTGTAGCCACTATCTTTTAGAGCTTTATTATAGAAATTAATATGTTCATAGATGTTATGGTGACCTATCTACATGAGAATGAACTCTTCCTCCTTCATAAATACTAACCTGCAAGACTTTCTAAGCAGGCAGTTGAGACACAGTGTAACCTGATAATTCAGATGGACACTTCTATCTACTGATTAATAACACTCTTATTTTGTATATATGTTCTGTTATTCCAATACAATTGTTCAACCTACCTTCTTCTTTCCATGTCTTTCTTTCTGGCCCCTAACAGGCCACAACAACTTGGCAATGTACACAGCAATATTTTATCACGAACAATCAACTCAAGTTTTCCACATTCAACTTGATACACGAATCTTTGTCATACGCTTTCAAGCTCAATGTTAATTATTGCAGTTAACATAAACACAGCTTGTTAAAAACCATTTACTCCAACTACAGAATATTCTCTTCAAATGACAAGTGAAAACAAATCAAAGAGCGACAATTCTGTAAACCTTAAAAAAGTAAGTCGTGAACAATATTTATTTACTTTAAGTACAAACTTGAATTGTTTATTTTTCCTTAAATTACAATAATACCCAAACACATTTTCTCATTATTGTACAGACCATTCAACAACTTATAATCTATCAAACCAGAACTTTGACAACATTTCAATCTAAACATAAAAGGATGTTTGAACTTTTTAAAACTACCTCTTTACTTCAGTTGTTTGTACCTCTTGTTTATATAAATATTTTATTCATTGTTGTGCAAAAAAATGTTATTTCTTATGTTTGTTTTTATTCTATATTTGTTGAATACTGAAATTTTTATGTGAGAGGATTTCATCATGCAGCCTATTTACTCAACAATTATTGATCCATATAATTTAATCAATTAACACAACCTCCACAAATTGATTGCTGATACAACGTTCAATGGGAAGACTCTTAAATTAAAATTGTTCGTCCTGAAAAATACTAACAACCTGTTTGGCACTGATTGGATGACACAATTCTAGCTTTGGGACTTACCTGTAATTTCATACTGCCAAAAAATTGAAAATTGGAATGCCAAAGCTGAAAAAGAACTGAAGGAAGCCTATCGAGGAATTTTTTCTGGTGGGTTAGGCAGGTGTACCAAGATGATGGCAAAATTTGAACTACAAGACGACGTCCAGCCAGTGTTCTAAAAGAAGCGAAATGTGCCTTTTGCCTCGTTGGAACATATTAACGAGGAACTTGATGGATTAGTAAAAACTGGAGTTCTCTCAAAGATAGAGTACAGCAAATGGGCTGCACCAAAGAAATCGAAAGACATACACGTTTGCGCTTATTTTTCGACAGGATTATATGCTGTTCTGAAGGAATTACCCTCTTCCTTGCCCAGAAGAAATTTTTGCAAAGCTAATTGGGGGGAAAATTTTTCTTGAAAATTGACCTTAGCAACGCTTATTTACAAATTCCGGTTGAAGAGGTGAGTTCGAAGCTATTGTGTATAAATACGCATCAAAGATACGTTTACCGTTCAGGGTTAAGGTTGTGTCAGCAATTTTCCAGCAAGTCATGGATAGTATGCTGAGTGGACTTGACCTCTCAGTCGCTTATTTAGATGACATTCTGATGAAAATCGAAAGCGTAGTCGAACATAAGGATCACGTCCACAAAGTTTTTGTTAAGATTCAAGATTACAGTTTCAAACCTAAAGAGACCAAATGTAATTTTTTCATGGAAAAAATCAAATACTTAGGACACATAATTGACAAGGGTGGCAGGAGGCCAAATCCTGAACGGGCTGCCACGATTAAAGATATGCTGGTGCCCAATAACATCGTTTTGTTGCAGAGCTTCCTTGGACTAGCAAATTACCAGGCATTCATACCAAATATGCATGATTTGCGTGCTCCCCTTAGTGAACTATTAAAGACAAGCCCTGGTTTGGACAGCAGAATGCCAGGAGTCATTTGAAAAAATAAAGAAAACTCTGACGTCAGACTTATTTCTTACACATTACAACCCGGACTTGGAAATCATTGTTGCCAGTGACGCTAGTTTGTATGGCGTAGGGACATGCATTATTCACAAAATAACTGTTGGAACAGTAAAACCGATAGCGTTGAGAGCTTTGCTTCCTGCGGGAAAAAATTTTTCGCATATTGTAAAAGAGGCGCTTGGGATTATATTTGCAGTCACGAAGTTCCACCGTTATATTTACGGTCGACATTTCACTCTACAGACAAGCCACAAGCCACTACTCACTATTTTTGGCTCAAAGAAAGCAACACACAGCAAACAAACTGCAGAGATGGAGTACAGTCCTGTTAAATTACAACTTTAAAATGGAGTCTGTGTCATCAAAAAAATTCGGCCATGCGGACGGATTGTCAAGACTAATTCCCAAGTGCAAAGAACCACTGGAAGATACAGGGCTTGCCTCCCTTTAATCTGAAGGAGAATTAAAAACTATCCTTTGTAATACAGTAAGGGAACTTCCAGTGACGCTTGAACAAATAAGACAAGAGGCTCTCCACGATTAGTATATCAAGCAAACAAAATGAAAATTTTTGAAAAGGACCAGCGAACTACGGGCGTTTTCTCTATATGCGACAAGGTATTACTATATAAGGAACACGTTGTGAATCCGTCAACACTCCAAAAGATATTTTGAAAGATTTTCACGCTGGCCATTCAGGGAGTACTAGCATGAAAAGTTTGATGCGTAGCTATATTTATTGGCAAAACATGGACAAAGATATAGAAAATACTGTCAAATCATGTAAAGGCTGTACCTTGGCAGTGAAGGCACCTCATATTAAATTCAATCCCGAGCTAAAAACGGATCTACCTTGGTTTAGAATTCACATTGACTTCACGGGCCCTCTAGAAAGATATTGCTACCTCATTGTAGTCGACAGTTTCTCGAAGTGGCCCGAAGTACACAGATGCAAAAACCCAACTACAGAAATTACTATAAAATTTCTACATGAACTGTTTACCAGATTCTGAGTAGTGGACACCTTAGTGTACGAGTTAAGATTTTAGGAGTGAGGTGTTATGGTGACCTATCTATATTAGAATGAACTCTTCCTCCTTCATAAATACTAACCTGCGAGACTTCCTAAGCAGGCAGTTGGGACTCAGTGTAACCTGATAATTTGGACGGACACTTCTATCTGCTGACTAATAACACTCTTATTGTGTATATATGTCCGGTTATTTCAATACACTTGTTAAACCTATCTTCTTCTTTCCGTGTCTTTCTTTCTGGCCCCTAACAGGCCACAACAATAGAAAATCTTCTCATTTGCTGAATTTGTACTTATTCTCTTTTCGATAGATAAAGGTATATGCTTAATTGATAGATTGACGATTGTTACATTTAGGGTGTATATACAAAGAATTAGTATTGTTTTTTTATAAGATATGCATACATTTTTTATTAAATCTAATGTTATATCAAGGAAGTTTACCTTTTTCAATTTAGTAATTTTTAAGTTCAGGCATTTAAATTCTCTATATAATATCTTTCTAATTTTATCGATTTTAAAGTTTGTAAAGTTCTTTATAACCATAAGTCTATCGTCTCTGTACAATCCAATGTCAGTTATATTAATTTCATGATATGCTGTGAGATTGTATAATATAAAAGACCTATAAGGTCAGAAGACTCAGCTGAGTCTAGTGATCCCATTGTGATATCAAAGTGGTCATAAGAATTTTTTATCCATGGCTCATCCTTATGTATTAGTAACAATTTTTTCGCATTTATAATAATACTCTTTTCTTCTTCTGTTACATCCGTGTACTGGGTAGCAAAGTCCAACACATTCATGAACGGTTCTTTTGATATTGATTGACAGTAATTTTCAATATCAAACTGCATTAGTGCACAGTTTGTTTTATCTTTGATATCAGTAAACCAGTTTCTTACTTCTTTGGTATTAATCCAAAGTTTCAACCCTATGTTTTCTTTAATTTGTTGATTAACCCTTTCTAGGATTTTTTTTACTTATTTTGCCGATCACAGGACTTGTTGGGTTTATTATCCTTGTAGTTGGATTAGCTTCGAAATCTGGTTTGTGGTCCTCTATGGTAATATAGCACTCTTTTTCGGTAAGTTTACCTACTCTATCACTAATCTTCAGTTTATCTGTGTTTTTTTTTACTGCTAATGTTTGTTTTCCACCATGTTGAGGTAATTATTATTTGCCTTTTTATAGTTCTTATGTAAATCCTTATTAATTAGATTGTTGTAGTCCTTTGCTGCTATTTTATAGAAATTTCCTGTTTTGTCAGATTTCATTAAAATTTTATCCATTGCATTAATGTTTTTCACTATTTTGTCCAAGCGTTATTGGAAATAGCATTTCTTTTCATGGAAAGTTATGTTATTTATTATTTCCAATAAGTCATTTTCAAAACAAGATAAACTATGAATGGACGGTACTGCTTTTTTACCGTTAATACCGTAAACCTCATTTTTGTTTGGTACGTCATTCCATCGAAGGAAAAAGTATGCTTTCCATCTCATCCTTCGCATAAGTTACTCTGTTTTTTGCGTTAGTATAACGAAATAAGTCCTTTTGTTGGTATTAGGAATGTGTGGACTCTTCCACAACAAGCCAGTTAAACCCTGCTAGGAAATGCACTATTCCTGTTGTAATTTTCACCATCACCATCTTACTATTATATATCTCAAGCATTCATTGATTAATCACCTTCAATCTAGCTTGCTGATTGGTCAGTTCCGACCAATCAAACCGCCTGCACGCGACAAATCTGTTTTCCCACTCAATATGCTCGGAACCTCCCACGTGATACACGACCTTATATAAACAGAACATGTGTAAGCTCCCTCGTGTTTCTTTTCATCTCTCTCTCGCGTCTCAGTTGCCAAGATGTAATCTTCAAGAACTCCTGTCTTAACTAATGCAGTCAGACATTAAAGACCATTACCAACATTCACGCAAGTACAAATTCTGAAATCTCTTCTGAACTTTTACCAACTTGTACAATACACAATTCCAAACATGCTAAAGAAACTTTATTCTTCTAAACTACAGTTTAATAATTACTTTCACTTTATGAACTTAGGTACAAATATTACCTAATCTAAGAGACACAACTCTGTCTAACTTTTCAGTTCACATGCATGTATATCAAATATTAATAAATTCAATTGTTGCGTTTTGAAACAAGATGTTTTTGAATAATTATTCTCTGTCTTGTATTAATTGTAGATGGAAGATTATTGAACACACACAATTTTAAGCCTTCTGATAATTCAAACCTTCTATTCCTCTCCAACACACATCGCACACATCTGCAACAAATGTACTTCAGAGAAAATCCAAAATTTATTTTTTCGATATGGCCTGAATGTCCGAGAAATTTTCTCAGAAAATATTCGTCCTCCGAAAGGATTCGAATCTGTATCCTATATGGAAAGGTCATTTAGCTTGACGTGCCTGTGCCAATTTGGCCATGAAGGAGTGTTCAGCTAGCAAGATCGAATTTACTGTATTTAAACTTCAATCTTCCATGAATCTCTCACATACATTCATATCTGCTCATGGTGTATCAAATGTAAACAAATGACGTCACACATTATGAAATGGACAAAGTCTGACAATTATTTTAAGATATTTTTATGTTTAACATTCTTTTTATAGATACAAATATTTAAGTAAATGCTCTGTTAATAATAAACAGTATTAAATAACATTTACCGGCTTGAATGTTCGAGAAATTTTCACAGAAAATATTCATCCTCTGACAAATGCCCGAGAAATTGTGTGACGTCATTTGTCTTAAAATAATTGTTGGACTTTGTCCATTTCATAATGTGTGATGTCATTTGTTTACATTTGATACACCATAATCTATAATCTTCAAATATTCAAGTGTAATGTCAATCGACATCTGACACCCTTCCCCATCCTCCTTTGTATCTCTTCCTCAAACACGCCTCTTTACTCTTGTTCTCAATCCTCAGTAATCCCTTGCATGGCACTCCCACATTGCTTGAGTGAACTGCCTTAAAAAAAAAAAAAAAAAAACAAAGTGCTCAAAATAAGACTTTAACAATAATTATTATTAAAATAGAAGTAAAAATGTTCAACACTTTATAAAATCAATACAATTATTTCTTGTCAAGAGTCTCAATAAGTGACTGAAAAATTACAAAACTCTGAGTTGATCTTTCAATAAGTGTTAAACATTTTTACTTCTGTTTTAATAATATGTGTATATGTGCATGTGTAATATTTTTTATGGTATATGTGTATATTCTAATGCTGGGTACAGGTTTGATATTTCGCAACTGTTGACTACAATAGTACAAGTGGTATAACAGCTGTCATAAGCTTCAAAAGAAAAACAGATGTGAGATAGAATTTTGTCAAGAGTTTTTTTTTTTATTGCCAGTCAATGCTGTTTATTAACAGCCACAGAATGTCATCCTGAGTAGTTGCAATGGAAAACAAGTGAAATTAAAATGAAAGCAATACTTGTCAAAAATATATAATAATGCCTGATCTATTTCTCTCATTTTTACTATGCCATTCACTTATAATAACTTGAATCTTTTTATCTGAATAAAAAGATGAAAGTGATTAATCTGTAATGTTGTAGTGTTTGTGAAGAAAAACTTTAAGAATCTTTATAAATCAAAATTTGGTAAAATAATCAAATCATATTGCTTCAAATTATAATAGATAGAACATATTCTATTAATTAATTTCAAACAAAATAAAAACACTTTTTTATTGAAAATTATTATTAATAATATAAAATGTAATATCCCTACTGAGTAGATATCAAGTTAAAATAAAATTTAATTAACTTCTAATTTACAAAGAAAGTTAAAATGTGCACACCATTTAACACATATATAGATAATTATTAATCTGCAAAGTTTTATCTTTTAGGCATTTATAGTTATTAAGTTATTAGAAATTTTATACTCTTCATGTAACACAATTTCAAGTCAAATAAAACATATATCTATTAAATATTCACATGGAGCCTGATGTCTACATCTTATAAAAAATATAGGTTATCTCCCCTTAGTTGATAACATCTGCTGATAGGGGAGATGGGTCCATTTATCTGATAATGATGGGTAAGACCGAAGATTATGCACCAAATGGAATTTAGGCACCAAAGCAGAGAGGCCCTGACAACCATAAATGAAACAGACATACTTTTAGCTTACTCTAAGAACATGTGATGCTGGCTACAAGCAAACCTGAATAATCCAAGGACAAGCAGTTATCAGAAAAAGAATAAGGACAGCATCAGAAAAGTGTTCCAATCAATCTCAAATTTGGATATCATCTCTGATGCCAAGACTTGATAAAAGAATATGTTTTTAGCAATCCTCTGTTCTCATTCTTGTTGTATAATGCATTTCTTATATAAAGTATGCTTTTTTTAAACTGTTCAGTTGTCACATCTTTGGTCATTAGCCACAACTTAATTTAGGAAGTCGCTAAATTTCCCACAATCTCAGTCCATGTATTTACAAATAAATAGGAGACATTGTATCAATAGTCAAAGTAAAAGTTTAAGTTGAAGTCAAGTTATAAAAATTTCCCATTGTCTTGTCTATCTCTAGTTGCATGAAAATTTTGTCTTCAAAAGAAGAAACTTGACTGAAGGCACTATTTGTAAAACATTTCAACAATTCTGGAATATAAAATTTTGTATTCATACTTTATTGGCTTTCTTCTTTTCCTTTTTTCTGTGTGGATGTGCTGAACATTTTAACAAGGAAAATCTCCCCCCACCAACCTCAACTTTCCACAGAAAATTGATTTACCAAATTTATTAAAGCAAGAGCTAACTGGACTGAATTGAATTGGTTTGTTCTACCTTTAAGCTAACATTTGATTTATCAATAACTGAAACTGTTTCCCTATTGTACTGCAGTAAGCTTTCAAGTAGCAGAGACATAGGCTTCCACTCTTATCTTTAGTGATTCTAATTGATTGAAAAATCCATAATGATAAAAAAACAAAGTATAAAACATTTCATTTTATAGATACAGGATAGTGACAATGCAGGACATTTCACATTGAATAAAAATATAAAACCTTGTCACAAAAGAAAAGGTCTAAATTATTAATAATTTTTTACTAGTATTTCTTTCATCTTATTCTAAATTGCTTTCTATCACAACTATTCAAATTGTCATTCTAAGGTTATTAGTAAACATTGTGGATTGGAAATAAAGAAGAAACTCTTGGTAAGACATCAACTTGTATCTTTTTCTCTTTTGGAAGCTTGTGTGATGAGTGCAAAATAATAACAACTCCTTTTACCCACTCCCTTCAAATTCAGGAAAACTGAGGAAAAAGATGGAAAGAAATTCATGAGCCTATGTGAAATTTTCTTTGGACCAATGAAAACCTTGGCTTCCCAGAGATTGGCCACTGAGTTGAGAAAAAAATGGAAACAAATTTGTGAGCCTATGTGAAATTTTTTTTGACCAATGAAAACCTTGTTTTCAGAGAAATTGAGCCTAGAAAAAAGAAAGAAAAGAAAATAGTGAGGCTGTGCTAAATCCTTCTTGATATGAAATAAGGAAAATAATTAAATTAACAAGAGAAGAGCACCTGAAGTCATGTGAAAAATTTAATTTCTGTTTCTTTGTCCAGCTTGAAATTTTTGCCAGTATCAAATTACTCACCAATTATATTATCAGCCTTAACCAAGCACTTGGCACTGTAAAGAACTTTATTTCAATAATCCAAAAAAGCTAAGTATTTCAAATTATCTTTCATCTACTTTTGAATGTATGCAACTGTATATCACTTCTGTGAACAACAAACTCTCTTACCTTTATTTCAAATATTTTTTAATATTATTTTGTGTTATATCATTTAATCTATTGTATGAACATTTCCTCTTCATGACAATTTGTTAAACTATGGACTTTCAAAATTTCTGATTTATTTTCCTGAAACAAGCTAACACAACATCATGTGTGTAAATTCGTTAAAATTTTGTTAAAATTACCTGTGTGTTTCCTCATCATTATCATCCTTCGTTAATCTTCTTGGCATGGGTAAATCAAATGTTCATTTTAACTCTGAAGCCCCACACCACTATACTTGTCTCACTCTGACTGAAGTTTTATTCTTTCAGCTACAAAAGCCAACATTGACAATATATTTAATTTAATCATGTAAAATTATTCTCCATTTTTTCTGAAGGTTAGGTTCTATCTCTTCTGTCTGAATTTCTGGAATGAGGAGCTATTTACATGCAGCCAAAACATTGTGATAACAACAACAAAGATGAGGAAAATAGTCTGCATGTATGTAATGTAAATAGGTTTTCTTTATATACCCTAGTAGTACATATATACAAAAACTATAACTTGTATGATACAAACACAAACATATAAAATGATTATTTATTTATTTAGTATTTATTTATTTATTATCATTTGAATTTGTTTTCTTCAAAATTTGGAGATATATGGTGGATTTGTGGATGCATATGGGAGATAGAGAGAAAAAATGTAATTATATATATATATGTGTGTATGCATGTTTTTGAATGCAGTAGCCACCTGATTAACAATGTGGAAGAAAGAAGGTATATATGTTTTCAAATGTAGCAGCCAGCTGCTTGAAAATCTGATGAAAGAAAGGATGTATGCTTTAATTTCAAAACTGTGTGGATGTCTAAGGTTGCCAGTGAGTCACACATGTGTTGCACTTTGGTCCTGGGTAGGTTATGATGACGGCAATATCAGAGAATGGACAAAATTAATTAATTGATTTTCAGTCTCATTATATACATATTCAGAAATCTGCTTCAAAAGTGCCACTATACTTCTCATTGGCTCACAGCCTTTTATCCTGGTTTTGAAAGCTGATTGGGTGGTCGAAATATGGCTTTGTAGCCTGGCAATTCTGATTATACATCTATTTTTAGAGACTTTGAAATTTTGGTCTCCTTGTTATTATTTATTTTTATTTACTAATCTATCACTACAGACACAAGGAGTCCTTTTACTTTTTAACAAAGTTATTGTTATGTTACTAATGAAATCAGGGACTTAATCTCTCATATGTAACATTACATTTTATTTCACTCTAGTTCTTTATTAATTACTGTTGGATAATAGTGTGTGTGTGTGTGTGTGTGTGTGTGTGTGTGTGTGTGTGTGTGTGTGTGTGTGTGTGTGTGTGTGTGTGTGTGTGACCCCAGGCCCTCATTCATATATGGACCTTATATTCTTGTCTGCAGTGTTTGAGAGACTACCCCTTTTACCACTGAAGTGGGTGTTTAGATATCTATCTGTCATGCAGTTCTTTCTCATGCATTGCATCTCTGGTGCAGTTGGGTTAATTGTGTAGGTCTGCACTCTGTAACCAGGAGGTTCCCCTCAGCTCAATCATGTAGCTGGCTTTACTGAAGGATGCTGAATACAAAGTCTATTCCAGTGTCATCTGTGGTGAGCCATATACTACACCTCACTCTGCAACAAGAATCACTTGAACTTAGTAAAATGTTATAGAACTGTGTTGTTAATAAAGTAATGAATATAACTGGCAATATGGTGCCTTAACAAAGGTCTGACTAAAAATTATCCAGCCATTTTAAATATCTCAATAACTGAGCAGCCTTGTTGTAATTTAGCATCTAATCAGAGATCTTATTGTCATGTGTAAATAGGAACTCTCCTGTAGGGTTATTAGGTCAGTGGTGAGTCACTATTAAGAGAGATTTTGTATTAAATATTCAACTCATCCAGAATAAAAAAAGGAAATGAAAAGAAGCAAGCAGATAGTGTAAATCCAAAATTTTTATATTCCAGAAATAGTTATGGTGAATAACAAAAATTGCTTTGCTTTTTTTTTTTTTAATCCAGTTTTGGAACTCTCTTCTGGGTTCTGTTTTCTCAGTCAACTTTGATCATCAAAAATTTAAATCAATTGTTATCTACTGTCTTCTTAATTCCTGTTCTTTTAATGTTCTTTCTCTTTAATAGTGTTTTATTTTTCTCATATTCTCTAAAATTCAGTAACCTCTTGTGTCTTAGTGGCTTTATTGTTTTGCTTGGGGTGAAATGATAAAAAAGGTAAGTTAAGTTTCTTCTTATGAAGAGTGTTTTTACATGACAGGGAATAGACTAGACTCAAGATAAATTTCTTAATGATTTTGCCTTGTTACATCTGGCTGTTAATCGTGTTATCATGCCCACTCCCTGTACTCTGGCTGACTACTTGATACACTGTCCTCTTATTTGTACCTCATTATAGTAGACACAAAATGCAGGCAAATATTTAAAAGAAAAATACTAGGCTTCATTTTAAAGTCTGTTACTTGAAGGGTATAAAATTTCTAACAACTAAATCTACATGTTTTTTTTAATAATGTGATATATGTTTTAAATGCTGTGTAATATTTTATTTTTCTCTGTAAGTTATAAGTTATTTTAATTTTGCTTTAAGTTGGTATCTATTCAGCAGGGTTATTGTGTCTAATTAATAATTTTCAATAAAAAATGTTTTTATTTTGTCTGAAACTGATTAATGAACAGAATATGATCTAATAATACATCTGCTATAATTTGATTTTAAAAATCTGAATGTCTGAATTCTAAACAATAATAAAATTAAAATAAAGAAAACATAGGTATGGCTGTTAAATAAATCATTTGTATTTACAAACATATGTACTTGAATTCAATAATCAAAAAGGAGCAAAAGTAGTCTTTAGTTGAGTTAAAATGTTTGGGTAGTTTAAAAAAGCTGAGATTTAGAAAATATTTTTAAGTTGTTGGTCCACAGTCAAATCTGTGGTCAAAAAAGACTTTTGAATAGTTGGTCCACAGAAAAATCTAAGGTTGTGAAAAGACTTTGATCAAAAGTGAAGATTCACTGACCATCTCTATTGTGGTTATTGGAGATGACGTGTTTTGAAGTCACTGATGTTTCTTTCAGCATGCAGTGGGGGGGCGGGGAGAAAAAAGCTATGTAGCCACATTTTCTCTTATGTTTGAATGGCTTGGAGACTGTTGCATCTCTGCTGCTGAAAGTTGAAATCTGTGGGTTTTTATAAGAAATTTTTCATGAAAGTATGCTGAAGAAAAATAGGGTTTTAGTTTTCTCTGATTAGTCAAATATTTCATATTGTGATGCTAATTTCTAAACAATAGACACTTTGGTTTAAATGATGTATGTTGTATTGTGGAATCTTTTCTGCATGTTTGTAACATTGTCTGTTATTAGGTATAAAATAAAGTTCAAGTATGTTTTGTTATGGTATGTATGTGGGTATGTATTCTGTTGGAAATAGGGTTTATGTGTTATACTTCATTTCAGTTAGATCTCTTTCTGATTCATTTTGCATACTGGTCAGATGTGAACACCATGAAGGCAGAGAACAAAATAAAAAACATTGTTTTCTGCACATAGGACTGGAGCATCACATCCAGTACATGAATCAAGCCCCTGCAATGAAAGCAATATTGGCCAATCATGAACATTTCCACCAGAAAAGGAGATATCCCTGGTGACTGCCAGATCTGGTTAAAAGTAGGCCACTCAACAACAACCTGCTGTTGCAGGTCATCAGACCACCTGCCGACACACAAGGTGTTGCCGCCATTGTCACCATGACCATTTCTATCAACACAACCATTACAACTCTCAGGCTTGACTAATCACCTGACTCTTCACACATGCAGTCCAGCAGAATATCATCTCAACATTGTTACCACCTTGCTACAAGCCTTCCTACTACAATGGCTGACAATTCAGCTTTGACACTGCTTAGCTCCAGACACCAACCATCATACTTGATAACATCTTATTGACACCAGCTAGCTACAAGTTACACCTAATTCCTTGTCACCACAGCCATCACCTCAGCATACCAAACTCACTACAGTCATCACTGTGACCTCATTTCATAGACCTACCAGTTACACCAATCTCTTGTCACCTCAGCATAGCAACTCCAACTCAGCAAACAACTGACTCTGATACTGCAAGCAATCAATTCTGCAAGGCAAGCAAGTGACTCTGACTTTGCAAGCATATGACTCCATTTCGTAGAAAGACAAGCCTACCAGCTATACCAATCTCTCATCACCTTGGTAACCAACACATCCTACCATGAATCGACCCACCACTGTGACCTCAACTGACCAACACATGCATCTGCAAGTTCATAGAAACACAAGCCTACCAGCTACACCAACCTCTCATCACCTTGGCAATCAACCTACCCTACTGAAATCAAAATTTTCGCCAATTTTTTAACAACTCTGTAAGATACCTTATATATTAAACAAATACACGTTTAAAACCCTAATCCTTGTTATTCCTTTCCTTTCACTACCACATGCTTATTATAACACATGTTATCCTCTCAACTAATTACAACTAACAAATCTTTTGTCATGGGTGGGGTTATTTTTTATTTTAGAATTTAGTAGAATCTTTTCCTAGGTAAGAAGTAAAAGAAAGAAGTTATTCTATCTTTTAACTGATTACAGATACAATCATGTGAGTGTATTAGTGATTGTATTTGAGGCTAAAAAATGATCACAGTTTGGCAATGTTTACCCTTCATGCCTGCAAAAAAATGTGTCAAAAGGGTGGTTATTTCCTTGACACTGCTATTGCTGTATATACTTTTGACTAAAAGGATTTTTTAAGGTAGAAAGTGGGAGAAGAGAGAACATCACCTTTCTTATCCTGAATATTGATTAACATGCATATGAAAATAAACAAGACTTGGAAATCTGATGTGATATTTGAAAGGAACAAACATTGACATAAAAAAACAATGAACAAAATACAATTTTTACAAAAAAGCTTGTACAAAAATTTCCTTTTGTGCACTTTATTTTTAAAAAGTTACCAGTTCAAGATATAGGATTATTGGCTTATAAAAAAGATATGCAAACTTTCAATAATCAAAAAAACTGCTGGTATACAGAAGGTGCTATTTCCCTTTTTGGTCATAGATAAATCCAGTCCATTTAAACCCAGTCTCTTCCAGGTCAGGAATATCTTCAAATTATATGTAAAACCTTTTTTTCTGTTCCTCCTTACATTTTGCTTTGCTATGTAGACATGTGATATATAGTTCTCCATGTGGGACATGCATATATATGGTTTTGTGTATGTCATAGTATATAAAAGTCTCTCTGAGAACAAAGCATGTTTGTCATTTTTCTCCTTTCATCCATTCCATTCTGTCCTGTCTATGAGCTACAGTGTCGTTGTATCACGGATATAACAATGCTCGTAATGAGAGAAATTAAATTGGGAGAACAAATATTTCTTTCCCAAGCTCTTGTTACAAAACCTTGAAAAGATAAAACAATTCCTTTTTTTTTTAAATGGTTAAAAATACACTTTAAAAAAATGTTCAAAACACATTCTTTCAAATAAGACACACTTACTTAATTGAAAGGCAAAAAAAAGGGCTTTTGCAGAATTTACCAGCATCACTAGGACTTTTAACATTTTTTTCCAGTTCGATTCATAGTTCTGTTTCTTTTTTTGTTTGTGTCTTCTGTAAGAAATAAGCCCCCCCCCCAGCTCATCCACTAGTGACAGTCAAAAGAGCTTTTCCTTCTGATTGAAATTTTTGTCTTTTGTACCTTCCAAAATTTTATACCCTCTCTCGTTGAAATTTTCTACCTTCTGATTTCTTTGAAATTTTCTACCTTCTGATTTCTTTGAAATTTTCTACCTTCTGATTTCTTTGAAATTTTCTACCTTCTGATTTCTTTGAAATTTTTGCACCTTCTGAAATTTTGTATTAACTCATCTTCTTATCTGTCTATATTTCTGAGATGAGGCATCATGCACATTATTTACATTATTTGGACTATTGTCCTCATCTTGGTTGCCATATTTATTAAAATGTTTTGGCTGTTGTACGCTCTGGCCTTCTTCAGGTGGTTGGAATGTCGAACTGAACCCTTTATTTTGCTCACTGGGGTAGACTGTTCTAGTTCCATGTGCCATGTTTAATGGATGTCAGTTATCAGTTATCTCCTCTTAATTCCTCTCTGAAAGTTGCCTTAACTGGGTATTGAACTCACACTCTTTGGGTCCTGTCACTGGATCTAACTAACGCCTTTATCCACTGTGCCATGTGTCCTTAAGGTGACAAAGAGGAGGACAATACTCCGAATAATGTAAATAATGTCCATCTTCTTATATAGCCTCAAAAGGGGCCCCAGACACATCTCAACTTCTAAATTTACTTGGAGGGAAGCTACCTTCATGACTGGCCAAAAATACAAAGGTGTATATCTATAGGAATTAAATTCTGTATATATTTTTCAACCAATGAAATCTCATCAGAAGGTTTGTTGGATAAACAGTCGTTACAAGGGCAAATACCACCAAAATTCTTTTGGATGTAGTTGTGGAACTACCACATGTTATTTTTAGACCTTTCAGAAAATAACAATAACTCCTTTCACCACTCCCACAAATTCGAGAAAAAGATTTTTGTGAGCCTGTGTGAAATTATTTTCTAACCAATGAAAACCTTCTATTCAAAAAGTTCACAACTCTACGTGAAATTAGATTTTGAATCCCCTTACAGATATAAAAATACTTCTTCTAGAGGTTCAAACCAATTTCTCTGGAAGGCCAGTTTGATCTAGACATGCCTACACACACACACACACACACACACACACACACACACACACAATGGAAGAAAAACAGTCAGCAACTGCTGACTCAGGCCTTGTCCATGCACACAATAGAAGGGATTAACCAACAACTACTTACTAAGTCATTGTCTATGAACTCAAAACATATTAGGCTGACCATCATAAAGTCTGTTCACAAATTTCACATGGAACAATAAGAACCGTTAATTACTTGATAAAGCAAACTTCACTGTAAGAAATATTGAACATTTTATTGCTATTATATATATTTAAAAATAATATATAAATGTTATTTTGACTAACGTTCTGCTTCTATTTTTCCTCAAGAAAATAAACTTTTATATATTTCATTTAAAAGATGTGTTGTTGTTGTTGTTAAATGCTTGGAATCCTAACACTCAGCAACAAAAACATGAGTAGACGGATCCCAGCATATCTTTTACAAATTTGAAAAAGAAATCTGAAACTGTACACTTTGACCAAATTATTTTTATCAGTTCTTTTTTAGTCATTCTATTTTTAGAAAAAATTAACAAACAAATGTTCCACATCAAATTTAATTTTTATTAATTGTTTGGATTTCTTTTAATTTGTAATGAGTCCTGATCAAAATAAAATAAAAATAAAATACAAAAATAAAATATATAAACAAAAAAAAATGAAAAGAATTCAAACTAAAATAAGGCATTTGTACTTTCATTTAAAATCCTTATATATTTATTTTTCTCTAAACTTATGTATAAATACTTCTCTCTAAATTAACCAGAAGGTAACCCACAAATAAAAAGAGGAAGAAGAAGAAAAGACTGACCCCGGCCAAAATACACGAGAAGTTTGTGGAAACAGAACCTACTCATTTGTGACTGAAAACTACCAAAAATCAAGGAGGCTCCACACATAACATCTTGTTGTGGTGTCTTCCCTCTAAAGAGTCTATGTTGGACTCTTCTGCCTACTATAAGATTACTAGGAGAGACTGCCTTGGGGAAGAGTCAAATAGATTGTTCATTACTGTCGAACTCTCTGCCTTGAGCAGAGAGGAACACAGATGAGGCTTTGCCGAAGGGCAAAGTTTTGTCCGAGGACGTATACAGACCCTGAACCCACTTATACGCGTTCTAAGGGGATATTTTTGGCTGATCTTATGGGCCCGGAGAACCCACAGTAAACTCAGCCTTGTGCCACATAAATCCCTCGTGGTAGGGGGGCTCTTAAATATTAACAGTTGAATAAATTGAACGCTGGGTCAACCGACACACACTCACTAGTCTTCTGTTGTACTTACTGTTAATATATGATATATCTGCAACACTTGTTTTGTTATTTCTTTAACCATTTACTTGGTCACAACACATCTGTTATGAAAAAATTAAATAAGAAAGGAATGCTGAAAAAAAAATAATTTTAGCCAGTCAAAAAAAATGAACACAATGAGACTTTTGATGTTAGCTGGAATCAAGGTTCTTGCCAGAATCTAGGAGACTGGTCCAAAGGATATAAGCTACACCTCTGAGTTAGAAGGAGAAGGATGGCAGGAGAGGACAGAACAAAAGACACTATCCTAGAGAAAAAGTCATGCATGATGCATAAAGAAGTAGTCAAGAAGTCATCTACTAATGATATTTCTGCCCTTTTTAATGCCGAGAAAAACACAATAGATTGACAGTGACCTATTTCTAATATTACTACTACTACTAGCATGGTCTGTCTTCAATTCTACTCCTACAGGACTTTCTCCAGCCTGCTATTAATATCCGCTTTATAAACGAACATTTTTGTGACACCAAATATCAAAGGACTCACTTTAAAACAAATAAATAAAAATATATTATATGTGCTTAAAATATACTTCATATGTTTGTTACTCAATGTTGAATATTCAAGGTAAATTTAGAAGGCAAAAACATGAAAATTAATTTTTAAGCAGGATTTGAATATGTGAGTCAATCACATCATGACACAAAACAAAAGTAAACACACCAAAGCCTTTTTTATCTTATTTTTTATTTTAATGAAATGTTTATTTTCTATTCGTCTTTAATGTGGGTGCCAAAAATTCCCATGAAATGCTTTTCTATCATCAAAGAAAAATGAATAGTTGTCTCCCCTTTTACCTTGTGTTGCTTAGTAACGGAGGCGTTTGGGCGCTGTTTTATTTAATGTATAGATTCGAATAATGTCAGAATGGCAACTCGGCAGCATAAGAGTAGAGTTCAGGTTTGGTGTAGGCTTAAACCTACAACAAAATTCGTACCTGGTGTATTGAATTTCTTGCCAGATAACAAGGTAAGACTACTATTAAGTTTAAAATTGACTTTAGCAACTTACTTTAAGTTCTTTAAAAAAAAAAAATGAAATGGAAGACAAAATGAATTCAGAATTCTTTTACACAGTAACTTAAAAATGAAAATATATGTGTAAAAAAAAAAAGGCTGCATTTTAATTTAAAATTCTTAAAAAAAAAAAAAAAATTTCAATTTAAAATTCTCTGTTCCCTCATTTGGTTGAATTATTTTGTGAAGGACTTTCTTTTTGGCGATAAGCTCTTTAAAAAATGGTTACTAACAACTTAGAATATTGATTTTTTTTTTTTTTTTTTTTTTTTTTGTTTAAAACATTTTAAAATATCCAAATTATAATATGACATTTCTTTAGAACAAAGATGTTTCAATTACTATTGAATTGACCAGCTGGAAAAGTACGTTATTTTTCAGCAGTTCTCGTTGAGTTGGTTCAGGCAGGTTAAGAAAAAGTGTTCATACTATTAAAAAATAAAATGAGTATCTTTTATTTTTAATACAGTCGTTTTTATTGATAATTTTTACGAAAAAATAAAAATTTAGGATAAAAACTAGAAATTGTCTATATATTCTTTTGAGTATTACAAACTTTAAAAAGGAAGCCTTTCAAAGCGACCTGAAATAGTCGTGACCGAAAAAAATGTCTTGGAAAAAGTTTTAATTATCTTATTTATTTATTAAATCAAATGGAAATAGCAATAAAATATTTTTTAATTTAAATTAATTTACCGTGTAGTAGTGTAAAACTTTACAGTAAAAAGTCCTTTAGTTTAATGTATAAGATTTTTTTAAACTAAATTTTGACGGTATTAAAATTACTTTTACAAACTAAACACCACTGTTAAAAATTGTCCTTTAGTTTAATGTATAAGAATTTTTATGAAAATGAAATGCAATTTTTATTTCAACAATTTTTTTTTTTTTTTTGTTTATGAAAAAGTGAACGGATAGGTAGCTTAGTGTTTTGAAGCCAAGTAAAAATCAGAATTTTGAACTTCACTTCAAAGATTAACATAGAGATTTGGTTAAATAAATTGAAGTACGTATGTATTTTTGTAGGGAAATATAGTTAACTTTACTGATGTATTTTGCGAAATTAACTTTTTTTTTTTTTTTTTTTTTTATTAAATATAACAAAAATGAATTTGCTTAGAGATTAATTAATAAGCCTGTTGTGCCGGGAATATACGGTCGTAAATGTCATTTCTTCTTCTCAATGCTTTCTCAAGAGAGGTAAAAAAAAAAAAACTGTACAAAAAAAAAAAAAGTCTGCTTCAACTGGAACAGACTGACAAGTTTAACAAATGTACCTGCAAAAAATACAAAAAAAACAGAAAAAGTGTCAAAAGAACAGTTTCTCTTGATTTCTGTATGATGATTTATACAAATTTGCTGTATTACTGTAACTTTTCTTGTTTTAAGAATATATTTTTAGAATTTTGCTAAAACACAAACTCATGAAACTGGATTTATACATCTTTTATCTTGACAAATAACAGCAAAAATGTTAATTTTATTTTTTAGATTATTGCAAGAATATTTTATTTACAGTATTATAAAAAAATATCTGAACCAACTACAATATTATGTACCATATTATAAAGAAATAACCATTGAAAACAGTTTTTTTTTTTTTTACTTATAAAAAAAATATCTGAATTATAGAACAAATTTTCTTCTATAATTCAGACACATAACATTAACAATCAGGAACTGTATTTAAATTCGGTTTTAATTCTTAATCTTTTATTGTCTTCTCTCCTTAATATTAGTTTTTCTCCTTCTTTAACGCTCAGTAATCCCTTGCATCTTAGTGGCCTTGCTTGGGGTGAAATGAATAATTAAAAAAAAAAAGTATTTTTCTGGACAGTTCTTTCATTTGCCCTCACCATATAAATTCACTAAAATAGGTTGAAAACATTTTTTTCTCAAAAATTGACAACAAAAATGTTGAAATTATTGTTCATTTACAAGAATAATTTGGCAAAGTTTAACAAACATATCTGCAAAAAGAGGTAGTATACAGTAATAGTGGTGTCAAGGCGGGTGGGAAATCCTTTTGACCCTTACATTTATTAAACTTAGCCCTGACAAAATAAGGAGAAAAAGTTTTTGAATAACTGAGAGACAAAAAGACAAGGTTATTTTCATTTTGAATTATAGTTTTCTGAGTACTTGAGGTTTTAATGTTAAAAACCTTCTTTGCCTTATTTACACAAGGACTGATCAATTTTCATAACATGAAGTTAAATAGCATTTTTTAATATTGTTAACTTTTCATATTAAAGTAAGTTATAAGCACAAGACCTCCACAAATATTACCTCCTTCGGCCTTATTCAGGTTTATATTTAACATGCTTAATATGAAGAATTGGAGAAAAATACATAACAAAAATTGGTTTTCCACAGTCTATCTATGCCGTGTTCAAAAAACCAAAGTTTTTGGTGTATCCTCAAGAAATTTTGTCACTTTCTCAAATAAGAAACCAAAAATATTGAATTCTTTATTTTATTTCTGTCGAATTACTTTTCAAATACAAAGGAGGTAGATCTGTTCTTTTTTTATTTGCATTATTTTTGATTTACAAATTGTGACATAATGATTACAAAAGTTGAATTATATTTCAGTTTTTACTTCTAGAAAAGAGTCGAAATAAATTTTCATTTCTGATGTCTGACTTTTCAAATCCAAAGAGCAGTTCAGAATATAAGATTAATTAAAAAAGTATTAAAATGTAAGGGAGGTAATTCAGTGTTTAGCATTCGAAAATAGATAATTAAAATAAAAAGATTGGCCCTTCCACCTTTGTATATCTTGCATCAGAAATAAAATGAAAAATACTCTTTAAAATATTAATTTCATTTAACTTTTTTTTTTTTTTTTTTTTTTTCAAGTTTATTCTTCTTAAATGTTGAATTTTTGTTGTAACAAAAAAAATATACTCAGCATATGAGCAACACCACCTTGATAGAAGGCCTGGTCAGTGGGTGGGGCTTCTTTGCTGACGTCACTATATGTAGTATAAACTTCCATTTATTTTATCGCACCCAGCTGGAAGTTGCTGCCGGCTACTCAAACATCTGAAAGCATCACCTCTGAAAACAGCCCGAATGCCGTTAATTTCCAGTGACTCGGCGTTTTCAGAAATTGAAACACAAAAAGAGAAAAACAAAACATAAACATACACAACTAAAAATTATGACCAAAAACTAAATTACATACACATGGTGTCCAAATGAAACCAATGTGTACATCCAAAATGTGGAAGTCAATTTTTAGTCGACAATCAAAAGATATTGTTAACCAGGCAACAATGCTAACTGCGGCCAAAATAAACATAGCCGATTTCTTCCACCAAATAAGATGGCTTGGGGGTAGAGCGATGTGCTCCCCCTCTCACCTTCACCTGTCCAACCCTTGTCGCTGACCACTGAAGAAGCCAAACATAGCAGCAGCCGCTGTCTCCACCAGTGAAGCCAGCCGCTCCCAGTGTTGTTGCCGAACTCAGCAGCAGCAGCCACGTTCATATGCGATAGTCCTTTTAAGGACTCCCAAGCCACGTTCATATCCTTTTAAGCGATAGTCCTTTTAAGGACTCCCAAGCCACGTTCATATGCGATAGTCCTTTTAAGGACTCCCAAGCCACGTTCATATGCGATAGTCCTTTTAAGGACTCCCAAGCCACGTTCATATGCGATAGTCCTTTTAAGGACTCCCAAGCCACGTTCATATGCGATAGTCCTTTATCGATAGTCCTTTTAAGGACTCCCAAGCCACGTTCATATCATAGTCGATAGTCCTTCATATGCGATAGGACTCCCCCAAGCCACGTTCATATGCGATAGTCCTTTTAAGGACTCCCAAGCCACATCAGTCCTTCGTATGCAACTGCCCTCTTAAGGATGACCAGGTTCCTCAACACTGCCATCTGCAATCGTCACTCTTCGTGGATGCCTCTTACGGGTGAACATCCGAGGATCAATCTGGACCTCGGATACAGCATTTTCCATCTGCCTGCTTCTGAGCTGCTGCTCCGAACCAAAACAAACAATCTTTTGACTAGCACTCTCTGATTTCACGTCCAAACAACTCAAAATTTCTTGTACATACTTTTGCCAGATTATTAAATAAAATTTGGCTTAAAATTTCAAATCCTTGCCTTTGTTGTCCTTGCTTCGATCGTATTACCCTACGTTATTTTTCTGCTTGTGGGGTTAACAGCACCTGCTTAACGCCACAACAATTTTTAGTGTTTGAGTTTTCTTGACTCAGCTTGATATTTTTTTTTTATTTGTTTTGTAAATATTTTCATTTGAAATAATTTAGCAAAAAAATGCCGTATGTTTGTGCTGTCCCAAAATGCAATAAAATTATCAAAATTGACCAAAAGTGAGTGTATTTAATTTTCATTTCCAAAAGATAAGGATTTATCAATGCATGGATGCATGCTATCAAAAGGGGAAAATTTTGCACTAAGCAAAAATATAGTAAAGCGAGTAATTTCATTTATTATTTGTAAAAAAAACTTTAAAATTTGATTTCATAATTCACGATACATTAAAACAAAGTAATCTGGTGGCCTCCACTGTTTTTATTGAATTCTGTGGATGGAATTATTAACTAAACACATCCTTTTTTAATAAAATTTTTGATACAAATACTTAAGGACATTTTTATAATAATTTCTAATAAACATTTTGAAACAAACGTTTGAAACGTCCACTCATGTGTAAAGTTAAAATTTTCTTAAGTTTACATATGATTTTGCCTATGTTTTTAGTATTTCTAAATGGTTTTGAATTTCTTACTGAATTTTAGAACACCTACAAAACTCATTTTATCAATTTAATGAAATTTTCGATAAAAATATAAACAGCATTTTTTAAATTATATTTCCCCCCCCCAATACATATGGAACTTTTCTGCATGTTATTGTAAATCTTTTTTTTACTATCATAGATTTTGACAAGCGTTTTAAATAGGGTGTAATTGCCCTTTTAATTCATTTTTTTTTTTTTTTTTTAGTCATGTGAACTGTATTTGCAACTTGAGGACATAAGGCAAGAAACATCAGTATTTGATAAGAAAACTGGTACCATAATTAGTGTTAGCATTAAGAAAGCAGTACTTCATGTCTGTGCAATCCCTAAAATTTTACCAAACTCTCCCTTATATTTGTCTTCACTAACCTCCTCTAGAGAGTCACCAGAGTCCAGAAAAATTCAACAGGGGAATTCTATCCTTAAAAGAGCTTAAGATCAAAATATTGTTGATAACTTGGAATACAAACAGCAGAGGAGATTTCACAGCATTAATGATATATGGAAGGAAAATTAAATTTTCTTGATAGAAATTACAGGAGTATAGTGAGGTAGCAAGTGACTTTTATTATTGTATATTGCATCATCAAGTTTCCCTATCCAAAAATCAGTCAATCTATTATAATTGAACCTGATTTTGTAGTATATGTGTTCTGTGGTGATGTGGAAATTAATACTATTGGGTAGTATGAGATCCCTGATCATGTAAGTGATACAAATAGTATGGAAATTATTATTGAAAACATGAAAAAAGTGGACACATACGAATGTCAAACCAAACCCCAGTGTGATTGCTGTATTACATTTGGTAATGTCCTTTCTGTTATTAATACAACAAAAGTCATTTAGATATTTTTATGCAGTTAAATTTATACATGAGCAGCTAAAATTAATGACACAGTAAGTTTTATTAAGCATAAATGATTTTTCTTCATTGTTGTATAATTGCTTTAAAGGTTGTAAGCTGTTAAGACACCAAAATGTAATTTTACCAAGATACTCAGCCATCAGAAGACTAACCTTATCAACCTAAAACCTTATTTTGATTATAAAGGTGGTAATATTGTTTGCTTAGCCAACAACAGTAATCAGTTTGCAACAAGTGTTTTTGTTTTTATACTTAAGAGTGTATTCTCATGATACAAGGATGTTGTGCATGTAATGCCAACTAAATGTCTTAAAGCTCAGAAAAACTATGACAATATAGTTCATAGGTCAATATAAAGTGTGTGTGTGTGTATATATATATATATAGTGTGTGTGTCTGAAGCACATTTTAATGGGGCCTATGTGTGGCTGCTGACTGACTGTGTGTGTGAATGCTAATATGTGAAATCTGATTATGGTGGTCCCAAAAGGAAATGGACATACGGATACATGATTAGAATTACTTTTTTCCACGACTATGAATATTTCTTTGAGTTGTGTGAATATTCCTTTGAATAGTGTGTAGTCATTGCTGACTGAGGTGTTTTCATGGTAATGAGAGAATTCTGGTCAGATGTTTACAGATTCAACCGCCTGCCATGAGTGATTCATGTCCAGCTGCTGACTGGTTTTTTGCTGTATGCTTTTATTGCCCCCAAAATCTGTGTTTGTATAATATATATATATATATATATAGTTATCCTGATCACATGATTGGTTCCAAATGAAAGCTTTTCAGTTTACATGGGATAGCACCCAGTGACCAGTTCAATTGGAGTTCAGACATAGTTGGAAACATAGCACGTGACTACTGTATATTTAATTTGGGATCCTTTCTTTTTTTTTTTTTTTTTTTTTTTTTTGCTCATTTGTACAAAAGTTTTCTTATTTGTGTTTCACCTATTGGTTGTAAAATATAGGGTTTCCTCTTTCCTTCATATTTGATTCATATTTGCATTAGAAACAACTGGCTTGGTCAAAAAGATACAAGTAAATGCCTGATGTTCCCAAAATTTTATATTATGCAGTTTTTAAGAAAATGAAATGCAACAGTTGCAAGAATTTAATATCTGGAAGTGATAATGAGAACAGAATACTTGAAATAAACAACTATTTTAAGGGGATTAATAGAGGTTCTCTGCTACATCCTAATGATACTATTATAAATGCTGTTTTCTATAATTATATAGTTAATGATAAATTGACAGAAAATTCTTTCTTCATTCAATAAATCAAAGGAAATTAGCTATGCACATAACTTTGAATGTTTTGGTAAATAATCATCATCTTTTTCATGTGGACTCTTGTGAGTCACAGTATTGAAAAATTAGAAAGAATGCTTGTCTGGAGCTCTTCAAATGTTATTTTGAATCCTTTTTGTGCTAGGGAAAATAAGTTTACTAGAAACAAGTTAATTAAAAAAAAGAAAACTTCAAATGTTCAGCTAAATTTCCCATATACCTATGTAACATTCTTTCTACAATTTATTTTAAATTTGTCTTATTTTCTACACCAAAAAAAAAATGTCAATATTGTAACTTAACTACTACAAAAAATTTTCAAATAATAAAAAAAAAAAACATGCAAATTAAAACAGTCGATTTTTTTTTTTTTTTTCTTGTTATTGTGAAGAAAATTGTTTTCAAATAATTTTGCACAATGAGAATAAGGAGGAATTTTACAGTATTTAAATCCAATAATGAAACACACTATTTACTTGAACATAACAAAAATATAAAACTTTAAATAATTTTCCTTTAGAAAATAAAGTTTATTCTAAGGTAAAAGTTGAAGCTGGGTTTCTTTCTTTTCTAATGTAATTATAATATAAA
This sequence comes from Acanthosepion pharaonis, assembly GCA_903632075.3. Taxonomy (NCBI): domain Eukaryota; kingdom Metazoa; phylum Mollusca; class Cephalopoda; order Sepiida; family Sepiidae; genus Acanthosepion; species Acanthosepion pharaonis. Next base: position 716,086 of record CAHIKZ030005467.1, on the reverse strand, counting down.
AATATATTCTGTCAATAGACTTTATGGAATATCATTAAAATAATAACGGATTTTTAATTTATTTATTATTTGTTCTTTATTTATTTTAAGATGTAAGAGACAAATCGAACTCTAGTTTGCTTTTCTTTGTCTAATATGAAAAATTATTCTGTCATTTTCAATTGTCAGTATCATAACTTTACAGAATAAAATGTTTTTAATATTGTTTGCTTGTTTTTTCTTTATTTTTATAAATTAATATTGAATAAAGTTGTAAGATGAAATTTGAACCATGGTTTTTTTTTTTTTTTTTTTTTTTTTAATGTAATTTAAAAAGTATTATATACTTTAAAAGAAAAAAAAAGGGCCCTACAATCATTCATTTTCAGCAGCTTCGATTCAGCTTATACTACTTGTGGTGACATCATGTATAATAGGACAGGCCTTCTATTTCAGTGATGTTGATATGTGACTGGTAAAAGAATCTAAGGAAGATAATTTTAAAATGTTTTGGACACTGAAATTATATATATATAAAATCGTTTCATTTGTTATTTTTTGCATTATATAGAAAAAGGTATTTTTTTTTTTTTTTAAATTAGTATTTACATTAATTTTCTTTGTTATCAACCATTATTACATCTTGACATATGTGCAGACAATTAAATTCAACTCTGCAAATAAAAATCTTCCAAAGGAATGAATGAGAATAATTAATGTTTTGCTGGATTTTGAGAAAATATTGAGCTTTTACTCAATAAATAAAAAAATATTTACTTTTGTTTAGACCAAGTGTCTGTTTTTCTATCAGACTCACAATCTAAAAAAAAAAAACAATTGTTGAGATATTTTATGCATTTGTGTCATAAGTAAATTTTGCTTTATTTTTGTCACTACTGATAATCCGTTTTTCTCTAATTTTCAATAAAAATATAGATTAAATTAAAATAAAGATTAAATGCTGCAATTTGCACAAACAAAATTGAGGTAAAAATTACAAAATATCTGCTTCTTTTACTGCCAGAAATATTTAGTTTGTAATGTGGAACATGACTAAAGCAAAATTAAGTAGCAATAACATTAGTGGGCTGCAATAATATAAACTAAAACATAACTTTATTACTAATTTATTACTAGCATTTTTTGCATCATACTTTTGCTGCTTTATCACAATTAACAGATTCTCAGTTTAATATTGTTAATAAGATGAAAGTAATACTAAATAATTGACAAAGAGTCACTTAAGAAATTTGAATACTCCGTCATTAATACTGTTATTGTAGAAATACTTGATCAGTTAAAGCTTGCGTTTCCCTTCCTAATGGAATAGATGTATATGACTTGTCCCTCTTTCATATTAATGGGTGGGAAAAATGAGATGTATTAATATATATCTCCCAGAATGTGTAATAAAAGTAATCTCCCCTTAGATAAGGGATGAAGGGGATGTTACTCTTATCACATGCTTTTTATCGAGCTTATTTTTTACTCGTTTTTAGGTTGATAAATTTCAAGGATTTGTGATTAAGTAACTGAAACTGGAATCCCATAGCATTAAAGTTTCTCTCCTGAGCCATGTTTTAGGCTATAAGACAAGTTTTTTTTTCTAGTCTATAGTCTTTTTAAATTTAGCTACTGTCTTTCAATGTACTCCACACAGTATTGTAGAGTGCCTAGTAATAGTAATACTTTAGTTATTTTGCAAAGATAACATGAAGTATTTTCATTATTACAGAGATTTTCTCTCTTTTTTTTTTTTTTTTTTTCATCTGTGAAGATATAAAAACACTACAGACTATAGATATAGTGGACATGCATAAAAAGATGAAAGAAACTAGGACAGAAAACCTGTATTAAGTCTAAAAGTGAAGGCTCTTAATAGATAAAGAAAATTTACAATAAAAATGGAATGAATACATGGAAGAATCTTAAATATTAAGACGTTAGATTGCCTATATTCATCTTGCCTAGTAACAAAGAAGTAGGACCATCTGGGATTAGAGATGCTATCAACCTTTTGGGCAATTTTGGGATCAGTAAAATTACTGAAGTAAATGAATCTGACATCTCTGCTTCAGTTACTTTCCAATTGCCTTAAAGTTGCTTCCCTATACCTTTTCTCTAAATACTTTCATGGTAATTGTTCGGATGAGCTCTTCATATGCTATTTAGAATTCATGTATTTAAGTGCAGTACTAGTCTGGCAACATGGTCTCATAAATTTACAGTTGAGTTGGCTAGATCTAACCATAAGTTCTATGCTAACAGTTTCTTGTACTTCTTGCTTGTGGAACTCTTTCTCTCTGCTTTCCAGTCAGCTTTAATCTTCAAAAAATTTAAATGCAGTATCAATAGTTATTTGCTGTCCCCTTGATTACTCTTCCTTTGTTCACACTTTAGTAATGTTTTTGTTTTCTAATTCTTCCATGCCCAGTAACCCCTTGTGTCTCAGTGACTTTACTGCCTTGATTAGGGCAAACTTGCTTAAAAACAATATAACGTGGCAAAATTACAAAACGTCTCAATATCTCTGTCTTCATGACAATGCCAAAAAGGTGAGGTGCAAATGAATGCAAGCTCCATCAGACAATCAGCTTGATGAGCCACATAACTAAACTTATGATTCCAGCAAACAGAGCTTGTTACAGATTTAGACTGGAAACAGAACAAGAATATTGTAGCTGGATTTATTTAATCAATGTAGCAAGGCAATCTTAAGAAAATTGGAAAGCCTACCAAGATTTATTTTTGGCAGACATAATCTTAAAAACAAAATATATGGATAACATGCCAAACTCTGGAAGGAAACTGAAAGAGCTCTTGAAAAAGGTAGTAATGGAAAATAAGAATAAATAACTAACAATAAGACATAATCCATAATTCATGGTCATCAGCAAAGGAGACAGCCTAAAGTATAAGCTACATACTGGGATGTCAAAATCAAGCAGGTGCAGAAATTCAAATCTTTGGATAGAGTAGTAATAAACAATGGAAAATGTGACAGAAATCTGAAGGCATATAGAAATAGCAAAAAATGCCTTCCAGAAACTAAGCAAAGTATTAAGATCTAGGAAAATATAATTAGAAACAAAGAAGAGTGTCCTCACAGAGATGAAGTGACAGATGTGATTTTACTGATGAATGCTAAGAATACTAGACATAACCTGAGGTCTGAAGGAAAATACAAACAGAAATGGACAGGACATTTTTCTGATACTTAAGAAAAGAGAGCCTAGAGAATTTAATACTCATGGGACGTTGAAAACAGCATGCAACCTACTGTATTTGTAACTGGATGGTAAGACAAATAGGGATGGTAAAGGATCAAAAATTACTTAGAGCAACAAAAGACATTAAGTTGTGGAGACCCATGATTGTGTATGTTCTAAAACGACTTGGCACATAAAAGAAGAATCCATCATTTTAAATTAAGCAGTATATATTCAGAAAAAGTAATTGTCTTCGGACAAGACTTGCACTTGTCTCCCATAGATAAAGCATAAACAGATGGACAAGAGAACTTTTCAGGAAATGTCCTGACATCATCAGAGATTCTCATAACTTTTATATTAATCTTATATAATGTGAATGCTGACAAACAGGTTATTTTCAGAAAGTGTGCTTTACTGAGGTTTAGTGTCATTTGTATATGCATATATATATATATACATACATACATACATTTTTTTTTTATTTTTATTTTTTTTATTGTTATTTAGAATTTTAATATCCAAATTTAATTTACAAAGATTACTCCTATTTTGATTTTTCAGGATAAAAGTAAATGTGTTCCCTCTTTTTTTTTTTTTTTTTTTTTTTTTTCAATTCTGAAATCCAACACACATTAGGTGTTGAATGTAAAAGCATAATTTTAACACCTGCACTGTTTTATGTTCATTACATTTATTTCATTAAAATTAACAAGAGCTAACCAAAATGTGTTTAATGCATATGTTTGAATAAATCTATTAAAACAGAAACAGTATTCGAATGATGAATTGTTATTTTGGAAAACGTTGTGTTCAGGAAAAGTCGTTCTATAAAGGTTGGAAATTCAGACTTACCTAGCTTACCCTTACTTTTATGAATTTACAATGAGTGTTACTTTTCTTGGTCAAAAACAAACTAAATGACATCAAAGATATTAAAAAAAAAAAAAAAAAAAAATTATTTACTATATTTTCATTAGAATTATCCCCCCTTACACCATTAAAATATTTAAGTAGATCGAAGTTTGCCGTGAATACATCTGGCAAAACAGTTGAGGCTCTACTCTCGATAAACAGCATTATCCTATGAAAATATGTTACATGTGCATTTAGTACAGAAATAAACGACTCTATAGCTATTCAGTGGTAGTTTTATCATATGCCCTATTTTGAGGAGGTAGTGTCCTTCTAGAGATTAAAAAAAAAAAAAGCAACGGTATTTGATTTTTTTTTTTTTTTTTTTTTTTGTCAGTCCTGAAGCTTATGGCCGGGGGGGTGTTCAAGTCATGAAAACATTATACAAAAACCTATTATAAAAACAAAACTGTCTAGGTTTGAGGCTTGAAAATTATGGTAAGCCTATTCAATGGTAAACATGTGGCCAGAAGAAAGTCGGTCAGAGAATATTATTTTACAATTCTGAGAATTTATATAAAAACATTTTTTTTTTCTAATATAAAAGCAATCTAAAAGTAATATTTCCCTTGTCATCAGAAAAGTTAGTGATTAAATACTGGATATTATAAATTATTCAATCAAATAAATTATGAAATGCCTTTACCAGAAAATATTTTTATATTTAAACGTTGAAAAGACAGGGTTGTCTCTCTTAGTTTCAGAAACCAATATTATGATTGTATTTACTATTAAAACATTTGTAAAACAATGTTCTTTTTATGAGTGTTATGTATAATAAACGAAATAGTGTTCTCTTGGTTGTTAATTTAAATGTGATTAGTATATAGTTTGTAAGCTTTTGTTTTTTTTTTCCTTGGATTTTTTTCTTTCTTTTTTTTTTTTTTTTTTTTTATATAACTGTTGTCATATAAAGAATTGATTTTTCAAATGCTGTTCTTGGACCGATTTTAATCATGAAATTTCTCTTATGCTTTATAGTGATTTAGGAAGGATATCACTTTCATTTTCAAAAGCATTCACTGAATTCTGTCGCTCTTTCAGTATATGTACAGATGTGTTTTTTTTTTTTTTTTTTTTAACATTAACCTTTTTATAAGAAATTAAACAGAAACAATTGGAAAAATGAAGAGAATTAAGATGTATCTAATCTTCATTTACTTTTAAATCTAACTGGACTGTTGTAATCAGATTAGATATATTGATATAAAAAAATGGCAAAGAACTGAAAAAAGAGTATTTTTTTTAATAAATACTTAAATTTAACATTTGAATTAATTCGAAATACTCTTGCAACAGGAGAGAGCTATTATAGATTTATTCTCCCATTTGTAACCCCCCCCCGCCTCGCCTCCACCGGTTATGGGCATTATTACATCCATGATATAATAACACCATAGTTCATAGATTGAATGTAATGGCTGAAAGGAAAAAGAATGACAAACATGCTTTGTTCTCAAAAAAACTTTTATACTATACTATTATATATCTACACAGTGTGTAAGGAGAAACAGAGATTTAGCTTCTGCCTGGGCTGCTCTAAAAACAAACTGAATGGAGTGATGTCATTAAGTGATCTGTCACATGACCCATGTGACTTATCTCCACCAAAGGCAGATAAGGGCCTTCTGTAACCCTACTCTCTTATAGTTTTGTAATTGGCAAACCTGTTACACCAGAGTATTAAAAAAAATTGTCAGTTTTGAATGTACTACAATCATTGATTACTTTTTAATATAGTTAACTTTTCAATCTGCTAAATTTCTATGTTAGCATAATTTGTTACCAATTAGACATCACTATTTCTCATAATTTGTATAAGCTGAACATCCCAGTTAAAATGGACATTCTATAAGAATAAACTTTTGTGCTTCTACAACTACTTTAAGATTTTTAAAGATATTAGCATATCATTTATTTTCTAATAAATAGTGCATGTTATGTATATTTTTAATAAGTTTTAAATCACAATCAACTGCTTTTAATTCATTTGGCAATTCCTATGATGGTTGGCTGAAAAGTTCATAAGCTGAACAAGATATTCTCATGGAATGTGACTAAAAGAAGTTTATTTTTCAACATAGTCTCATTTGTGGTCCACACACTTCTTTGATCAGTGTTGCAGTGTTTGGTCCCATTGATGAAGAAGCTTTCATCCTGTCTGTCAAAAAAGTCATCAACAGCAAATATGATGCCATTTTGACTCCAATACTTATTCCCAGCCAAGTGTTTTTTTCATGTTGGGGAACAAATGATAATCAAATAAGGGAGAATAGGGAGGGTGATCAACCAGTTCAAAGCCACAGTCACACACAGCAGTGACTAAAACCAAGGAATTGTGTGCTGGAGCAGTGTCCTGATGAAATAAGGCCCCTTTTATTAGTTTTCCTGGGTGTTTGATCTTGATAGCCTTTTGTAATTGGCTCAGCACATTGGCATAGTACTCTCCATTGATGGTGTGGCCCTCTTGAAGATAGTCAATAAAAACAATGTCTTTTGCATCCTAAAAAAACTGAGGCTATCTCTCTTCCCTGTGGATTAAATTACCTTGGCCTTCTTTGGAGGATGTGAGGAGGGGTGTTTCCACTTCATGGATTGCCTCTGTTGTAACCTAGGGAAGGTTACTGATAAGAATAATCAAGCAAAGTTTGGTAATGAACAATAATACTTAGGACAAGAACAACACATATAAGATTCACAAGCGGCGCATAGAAGTAGTCAACTACTAGAAGTGAGTCAAGTGAATTCCACAATGAATCTCCAACTGTAGACCAACTTACAGTATTTACTACTGTATTTATGTGAATGGGGGACATACCCATTATCATTCATAGGTATGCTACAACAATCTCTTTGTCTCTAGCTCAAAGGGCTGTACCCAACACTCATCCTGAATTAAAAAATGTTCAAGGAAACCAACAGGTTCTGCCTCAAACCATGTCAGATTTCCCCATGATGTAATGAGCCTGTGTGTTTTCTATCAGGTACTGAAAGACATGGCACCCGCTGAGCAGAAACTTTCATCATGCCAAATTCATTATGCAGAATATTCTCAACTGTCTCACAGGATATACTAATAGCATTAGCTATTTGATTTATAGTCAATTGCCTGTTATCCATCACTATCGGGTGAACATGATCAATGTTTTGCTCAGTGCTGGCAGTAGCAGGATGTCCTGACTTTGGGTTAACTTCAAGACTCTCACTCCTAAATTCAGCTGCCCACTTTTGCATTGTTGATAAAACTGGTGCGCCATCTTGTAATGTGGCAACCATGTTAGCATGAATATCCTTGGGGGGTTAAACTTTTTTTTTGCAGGTACACTTGGTAACATGATGCTAAATTTTGTCCATTTTTAAGAGCAGCCACAACTAGATACTTTTGAAGTTTTCTTTAAATAATCAGATGTCAGGTTACCTGGAAGAAAACACTGCCGCTAATAATAAGAAGAATTGAAATTAATGCATGCAAGATTTCACAGCTCTAGCATCACTCCTTCATAGTCAACCTATGAACTTTTTAGCCCAGCCTCATAAATGGACCAATTGTTTAAAGTTTTTAACATTAGAGCCATTTTGATAAAACTTGATAGTAGGAAACTGTCTTGTTTTTGTTAGTTTTATCATAAAGCAATAGATATCAACACAAAGGGGATTTACAAAAATAAATGAACCCCATTATCTAAATCTTTGAAAAGAAGAAAAAAAAACAAAAAACCTATGTATATAAAGTACTTATAAAGTTTTCTTTACAAAAATATTCCAGCATGTAAATGATTTCTCACTTACAGTTCAATGTTTTCTCACTTAGAGTTCAATGTTTTTCTTTCAAATATGTTCAACTGTTTTATTTTTCACTGTATTTAATTCAATAAAGCTATATACATTTTTTTTTTAAATAACATTAGAGATAGTGCTTTATTCTCATCTTATTGTGCTTTACATACATGTTGTTTCATTCAGATTTGTTTTTAATAATATATCTTCAAGTATTTATAGGCTATATGTAAGAAACATCATTAATTTTATGACTGTATTGTATAATAAAGTTGAATTCTAATTGTTTTTGTATTTAGACTATCAATATTCATTTGGATCGAGATGCCAAAAAGGGAGTAGTGAACCATCAGATTTCAGATTGGTCTTTTACTTTGAATGGTGTGTTCAACAATAGCAGTCAGGAGACTGTATATACAACTGTGGCTAAAGATCTGGTCTCTGCAGCACTAAATGGATACAATGGTAAATATGAGAAAATTTTGTTCCTTATTTAATGATCTGTGCATTATTGATTGTAGCTTCTTATCAGGATCCATAATCTGCTCTCTTCTATAAAAACTTTATTCATATTATGTTTAAGCTTATCATTTTTCTTCTTTTAAGTACCATGTTCCTTCATGACATGGGTTATCATGGCTCTCTACAACTTATTATCCTTTGTAGCTCTTAGCAGTGGTTTTTTTTTTTTTTTTTTTTTTATTCTTTCCCACTTGCTGACCTATGATCCATTTACACAAGGTTACTTGCTGTTTTCCTCTGTTCCTTTTGCCTTCAGTATATATCCTGTCAAGGCCCTTTTTCCTCATTATGTATTCCAAAGATTTCAACTGTCTCTTTCTGATTCTAAATGTCTTTTTTTTTTTTTTTTTGTTTCCATTTTCCTTCAAGTTTCCTTGTTTCTCTCATGCTCTTTCCATAGTATTCTCAGCATTTTTTTGTATATCTCTGTTGCTTTGAGTCTCTACTTTATCTGAAAGGAAATTGTTCAACATTCACTGCTATATGGGATAATTAATTTTACATAGCAGTTCAGTACTCTTTGTTTCTAATGAAACTTTTCTGTTTCTTAATACTTTTAGCTTTTGGAAGGCATCTTTTGCTAATTGTTCCAATGCACCTTTGGATTTTGGTGTCACATTTTCCATTGTCTGTTAAGACACTTCCCAGATATTTAAATATCTCTAGTTGCTTGATTTTGACATCTCCAATTTGTAGCTCACATCTTGGGTTGTTTCTCTTGTTGGAAATCATACATTCTCTTCTTACAATTGATGGTTAGTCTTTTCTTCTCTTCTTCACTACCTTGTTTACAAGTTCTTGTAGTTTTCTATCAACACTGTATCATCTGCATATCTTATGTTAAGATTGTGTTCACCAATAATAATAATAATAATCATTATTACTATTTTTATTATTTTTCTGAGTGTTTCTCAATCAATATCACAATGTTTCTTAATATTTATAACTTCTTGTTTAAATAAAACTTTGTTAAATTGTTATAAATATATCTTCAATAAAAAAAAAAAAAAAAAAAATTAATGTTCAACAGCTTTAGAATTATTCTAATTTTGGTCTTAAATTGTATGTGTGTGTATGTCTTGTGTTTGGGCTTATTATGTCATTCATGGTGTTTGCTACATTTCAGTGATTGACAAAATTTTATAAGTTGATTTTCATCAAAGAAGTTGTAAGTTTATGAAAAAGACACATTTTTTTACAATTAATACTTGAGTTGGAAAATTAGTTTATATTCTTCAAACTGCCTTTTTTATGAATGGATATTTACTATTACAAAATATTTTTGCTGAATTTATTTATCAGTAAAATAATTTGGATCTACTGTACATTTTCAAGTTTCTTTTTCACTTACTGCAATCAGTTGATTTCTTTTTCTGGTGTATTTGTTGGAATACAGTTAATTTGAACCTTTTATTTCTGCTTACAAACTTTCAAATGTTTGCACTTCCTTAGTTTTTCAAATCATATTGTGTCATTAAAAAAATCACAGTTAACCTTTCAAACCTCCTACTAGAAAAGAAGTTACCAAGTGGAAGTTCTCCGTTTACCCATGAAAGAGCAATAATGTGTAATTTGTGAAAAAATAAGACCTTTAAAATAACAATAGCAAATAAATTTGTTATTTAAGTGAACAACTTGTTTTTAACTGATTTGGCACAGAAACTTGAATAGTGCCTGCATAATCAGGATGGTAATTGTAATATCAGCCATTTCCCTACAAGGAAACATTTGGTATTCCTTGATTGAGCTGCCAGTACTGTTTTCAGTTGAAATTTATAAAATTTTTCTCTTATCCAGTAGGTTTTAGTGCTCTTTCTATTTGAAGTGGTGGAGAATGTTAACATTTTGATTATGTCATTATTTTCTCTTAAGTTACATGTGCTATCCATTTTAGTTGTTGCTGCTCTTGATAGTCCTCAAGTGATATGGTTTTTATTATATAGTACAGTTATTTGTTTGTGATTCTGTAATGCCAGTCCACATGGTTCAATGAAGGATGATCTTTGCCAGGACTCTCGGGCTTTACTTGCTCAAAGCGTTTTTTTTTGCCATTGATCTTAGGAAGTGGGTGTATACAGCTGACAGATATTTCTAAATAGGTTTGGCACCATGCGTGACATCCATATGAAAGTTTTGGTCTTGACAAGGCTAAAAACCTGACTCGAGTTTTCAGGTTGATATTTTGTTTTCATAGCAATTTGCAGTGTTGGGCAAAACTACCACTAGCACAGCCTATTTTATGTTCAATTTTTTCTCCCATACTTTTTTTATAGCTGATCCATATGCTAAAGTATCTTAAGTATTTAGATTTACTAATTCCACATCCTGAATTTTTATGATTGACTCAGGGTGGGTACCATCACTGCTTCCATTCCAATTCCAGATAATAGTTTCTGTTTTGGAAAGTTATACTTTGATTCCATTACTTGGAACACCTGATAGAGGATGCTGATTTTCTGTTCAAGATCATTCTTATTCCAACTATGAATACCTGTGTCATCAGCATAGGTCCCTTCCTTCATCATCAGTACATTGGCCTTGAAAGGTAAAGCAGGATTGTTGTCTTCTATTGGTAAACTCATTTGTGATGCAGTATGGAATGCTTAGTCAATGTCCATCTTATATCTGTGTTTGTGCAGGGCATAGTCTAGGAAGAGATTAAATAGAATGGGCCTCTCATTTCCTCCTTGTCATGCTCCAGATCTGAACTGATTCCATATTTGCATCCTCAGCAGACACACATTATGTAGCTAGATACAGTTCCTCTATTAGATTGATGCATTCAGTGGATTTGGAATTTGGAAGGCAGTTTTTAATAGATGAGATGTGATCATATGCTGCTGTGATGTTGACAAAAAAAAATATACAGTTTCTGATTAGAAAGGTAAACAATTTCTTGGAGTTGTTTGATAATATATATGCCATCATTGCATCTCTTACCAGAACAAACACCAAACTGGGTTGTGAGGAATTGACTTTCATAAAACAATGTGAGCCTGGTTAATATAATGTTCATTTATACTTTCACCATGATGGATCTAACAGAAATACCACTGTATATTTGAGAGCCACCTTTTCGTTTCCATAATGCAGTAATATGTGATTGTTTATTATAATATCTGGTGATTTGTGTACTTTAGTCAATTTTTTGGTTGATGCTGATGGTATAGATAATTGTCAGAGTTCAGGCATTAATTGTGGTTTTTTGAATAAGATTGTATGAAACACTGGTTTGTGAGATATTCACAAAACTAATGGAAAAGTGAATATCAGAATGAATGAGATCCTGTGAAAACTAATTGGTTAGAAAATATATTTTTCTCTACCATGCTTTGATTGGCAAGAATAAAAGTGTGATAGAATATACTTATTCAGAGTTCTCTATAAATTACAATCTGGACACTTTGAAAGTAATAGATTAGATGATGTACAAGGAAAATACTGAAATCATTTAAATTTTAATTACCATAATGATTTCTTTGAAAATCAATGCTCTTAAACTTTGGGATATGATGGTAAAATAAATGAATCACCAGTATAATTAACAATAATATTCACAGCATTCATTATTGATAGCAATACAACAAACAGGTGTTTGTTCAAAATGATTTCATCCCATATGTATAATATCACAAAGGGCAGCAATTTATATCCAAGTTTACATACATCTGCATACATGTTAGTATGTACATAAACAAGTGTTACCAGAAATGCATGGTCACACATATAGGTTTATATTCCAACACTTTCAATAAATTAAATCTAAGGCATTTAAAATTTACATTTGGAGTTGGATTCAGTTTAATTTCAGTTGCAAATTTGGCAACTATAATCATTGCATTTTGTTCAGATGCTTTTCAATTTTTTTATCAATATATTTTGATGTTTGATGCTGTACAGGGTTTTTCACAAGAAGAAAAATGCCTTGATTGTCACAATGCATAGTGATACAGTTGAACAAATTAGAATTTGTCCTCTTTTTCAGTAATTAAGGACTTCAATTCTTGTATTGCAGCTGCTATAGCTACATATTTTGCTTTACAAGGGAATAGTGCAAGGGTTTAGTGTTTTTTATTTTTATAAGATGTCAATGAACTATGTATTTCATTACAGTTAAAAACCATAACCAGTAATAATCTGACAACTTTTAGAATTAATCTACATCACAGAAATTAATTAGACTGAAAGGTTAAAGTGACATTTTTTTTTTTTTTTTTTTAACTATATTTTGATCCTTTCTACATTACAGATAATTTAAGAGGTGTTTTGTTTGAGTTTGTGGATAGTGATAGGCTTTGCTTGGTATTCTGACAGCTTCATTACAAAATAACAGATCTGTTCAAGTGGTTGTCATAAAATGTATTAAACTTCCTGTACCATTTGTCACCAATCAATTCAGCAACATCCTCCTTTATCTTATCTTATATAGAAGGAGTGGGACTGGAATTAAAAATTTTGCATTTAAATTTGGTTATCAACTTCTCTATTTACAGGAGGGTACTGAAAAGTTTTTGACCCAATCCATCTCCCAAAATCTGATTAAACATTATAATTAAGGTGTAATATGTGTTGTAGGAGGTCTTGTGATAATACCAGAGATTTGGGAATATTCCTTTGCAACAAAACACACATTGTTCCTTGCTATTTTAATCATGAAAATCATCCTCCACTATTATTCTATTTTCTGCTAAAGAAACTAGTTCATATATATTATTCTCTTTTAAAGAATTCATTTAATCTTGTATGGCTTCTTGCCAGTGGCTTGAATTAACAGAATTTAAGGCTTCTTAATACATCTTTGGTATATTAACTAATGAATCAGCACCACCTTGTTCAGTAGGATTAGTTTCAGCACACTGATCTGGCATCTTGATCAACAATTTCATTTTTTTTCTCTACATCCTGCAGATCTTGATTAGTAGCTATTTATTAATGACTTAAGCTTTTACCTATAACATGGTGATTTGAAATCATGACCTCTTCTAGTATAGCGGTCTTTTAGATCTTGAACTATTTTTTTAACAATGTCTTGTTCTGTTTCACAACCACGACTTTCTTGATCTAATTTATTTTTCTGTTCAAATGGATCAGTTTCAGCACACTCAGATCTTATAATTTTCTTATCAACTGGTACAAGTGATTGATTAGTGGGTTTACTGCCACCATTCACAGCTTTAAAGTTATTGGTGTACTTTATACACTTTATTTTTTTTTAATTACTCTTCTTTCTGAAAAATACACATATTGTGCTGTACTACCTTTGTCATAGCTGACAAAAATGGCTTTCTCATTTTTAATGTTAATCTTTTTAATCTGCACATAGAGATAACAAATTGCACCAAAAATATACATGTTGCTACCATATTTGGCTTAGTACCAGTGAACAGTCCAAAAGCTGTTTTCCAGTTGTCTGATTCTAATACCTATTCCAAATATGTATAACAGTCATAAAAACATGTCTACATGCTTTTTGGCAATCTTGACCTGTGTAATAAATATCTTGCCATTTCAAAAATAGATTACCAAGTTTTGTTCATAATGTCAGTTAATGTAGTGAAATGCTTAATATTATTAAAAAGAAAAAAGTGATTAAAATACTTGAGTAAATTCTGTACCATGATCATTTCTTTCATGTTTTACTGATCCATACGGTTCATTTTCAGCTAAATATTTCTGTGACCCATAGAGTATCACTCCTTTTGTCTTCAGAAACAAATCAAATTCAAATAACTGCCCAAGAAAATAAGTGAATACTAGAAACCATCTTCTGCAATAGGACATATTGCACCAGTTAAAATAAAATGTACCTGTTCCAATATTAAATTCACATTTTTTAATGACTTTCTATTTTTATATTGTTATTTTCTCCTTCAGTACAAATTTTATACTCAAGATTGTTTCTCTGTAATTTTCAAACCTAGGATGATGATTTTTAATTTTGGTTATATTTTTCATCTTACCATGACCTAAAATTTCTGCCATTCAATATTAATTGTTCTACTACAAACTTCCTAAAGTAGTTTCAATAGTTTCGCATGGGTTGGGTATGCTTAATTATGCCATTAATCAGTGACCATGACATTGCACTGCTTCATGATTATTTGCAATCATTCCTGGACTTCATGTATTCCAACAACAGTGGGTTATTCCAGCAAGATAATGCACTGTGTCATTAGGTTCAAACATTCAGGAAATTTCCAGTATAAGCCCAAGTGTTTATGGCATGTAGTGATAGGGTCTATTTCCATACAAGATCCTGCACCTACAAATACCAAGCTATAAAGATGGTATTTGTCTATATTTCTGAGATGAGGTATTATGTACATTATTTACATTATTCGGACTATTGTCCTCATCTTCGTCGCAATATTTATCACAATAAATAAAATATGGCAACAAAGATGAGGACAATAGTTCGAAACTAAAGGTTTAATCTCCCTCCTTCTCTAGACTCTCTCTAAATTCTGTTTTTATTTCTGGAGTTCTTTTTTCTTTTTGAATTTGTAGGTCTGATGAATTGGATCATATTTACGATTCCAATGGAATAAATTATGACCATGGAATATTAGTGTTTAAGCCTTTTTATTATATACTGTTTTGTTTGAAATAGGCTGTGCCTTCAGCTATTCAAGCTTTATCTGGTTTATCTTTGTCCTTTTTAGACTATAATTTATTCTTGGCTTGACTTGTTTCCCAAAAATCTAAACCCAATGATCATTTGTACACTGAGAATCCACTTGTTGGATGGATACTCTCTTATTAATTATTTCCACTATTTTGAACATTTCTTTTTTTCAATTTCATTTACGCTTTTGTGCATTCTTCTATTTTTATGAAAAATAAAGTGACAGTTATTTTTATCTTCATGTTAATTCTATTTGAAGTGTTATTCAGTCAAATAAATATTCTTTAAATGTGACAAATCATTTCTCAGATTATCTAAATAATTTCTAATAGACAAAATTTATTGGTATTTTCCATGAATTTATATTTAATAAAAAGTTTTAAAATTCTACATTCAATATCCATGTAAATGCCAAATTCTTTTAAACTGGGACATTTCACAAATTATCATAGAAGTTTTTTTATAATATATTATATAAGTAATGATTATTTCAAAATTAAATGAGGCTTTATACATGTTATTGGTTTTAGTATGGTAAACTATTATAATGGTTACATGAAGGAATAAATAATAAAGCATTATTACCAAAGATGGTAGTATGACTTGATTTTCTTTTGTTTTTGGTGACATGGTATGTACAAATTTAGATCTGATATCAACAATGAAAACTTATACCAATAATGGTCACTTCGTTTACATATATTTTATCTTCAACAAAAAGATTAAATTTACTTTTGTTTCTGTTCAGAATAAGTACTTAAAAATAAGGCTTAAATTTCTCCCAATTTCCATAATCCTATGACCTTTTGGTTAGATATCTACTATGGCTTCGTTAATTTCCTTTCTTCAAATTCTAAACCATAACAATATTTTGGTAGTATGGTTAAAAATGTAATATTTGTAGTTTAATCTTAGGAAAGATCAAGATTACAGGATTTTATATTTTATATTAGTTTATTTATAAATTTCTAAAATTTATTAAGTATTTCCAGTGACAATTTTTACTTTAAGTGCAGAAAACTATTGATACCTTTTAAAGAAAGATGAATTAAAAGAAATCAGTAGATTGGTTTTCTGTCTTCAAAATTTTCTTATCAGAATTAAAGAGAATTATTGGAGAGCAAAACACATGCACATCAGCAGGATGCATAAAATCCAAGGAATAGGATATTGATATTAAAGTAAGAAGAAATACTTCAGAGATGGTATGCATACATCGGAGAATTTTTCTATGATGAAAGAAAACAACCAACAATACATAGAAATAACAAAGTATGACGGTGTGTTCCAAGTCATGGCCTGCTTCAGCCACCAATTATGGCGGCGTTCCGAGTCAATCCCAGTCTGCTCACTTTGGTCAGGATCAATCCTCGTATCAGAGAACAAGCCGTCAGCCCACTCATCAGTCGTTGATGGCATTTGACACAGCAGCTGGTCTTTAAGTTGACATCTCCAACCCACGTTGTGATTTTGATCTTAAGAGAGTCAAGCCAAATTATTTGGCAAAGGAACAAAAATTTCGGGTAACTTCTTTAAGGATGGCCAGACTTGACAACTGGATTTATCTTCAAGTACTGTGATCTGTACTTTCTGTACTTTCACAGATGACACAAGGTTTATAGTCTGAGGTTTTCTTCTTCAGCGACTGCAACTGGCTCTGACTGCAACTGCCTCCAACTAACTGACCCCAACTACCTCCGGCCCTGTGAGAACTTATATTTATGGGTATCCCTTCCAACTGGTGTGGTGCGGGCGAATAGGTGGGTTTTATGTAAATCTCCTAAAATTCAACCAGTCGTTTTCTTTTGTTTTCTATTTCACATTTTCAATTTTGGAAGATCCCCTCTTCTTTCGGGAGGAGACATTGTAATGTCAGCCTTTCTGATGTCATCTTCTGCTTTTTAATTTTTCTTTCTCTGGGAAATTTTGGCCAACAATTTTCCATTTGACATCTTTCAGCAGGCGACCTTAACCTCTGGCCCCTGACCTGGCAGCTGTGTCTAGCTGAATCGCATTATGTAACTTTTTCAACAAAATTCATACATCTGTTCCCATATCCTGGGAAAATAAGTCTCTTTCTGACAAAAAAATTAAAATCGTTTTGTTTAACCCTTTTTGTCTGTACGCCATGTTAAATATTGTTATAGAAGGACCAGAAATAATGAAGTCTGATAAGGAATCAGCAATGGGCAAATCAAACAGAAACAAAAAACAGTATGACTAGATAGAATTGTAATAGCGATGCTAGCAGCCTTAGACAATTCTGGCATTGAAAAGATTAATCATAAATATACAGCAGCAGTGATATACCGGAAGACCTAAGTAGATCTATATTCATAGCACTGCCTAAGAATTCAGATGTAAATGAATTTGAACTCCATCAGGTAATCAGCCTAATGAGCCATGTAACAAAATCAAACCAGAAACAGGACAAGAACAGTCCAGGTTTGTTAAAGACACTTGAACAAGGAATGTGATATTTGTATATATATTTTTCTGAATATCAGAAAGAGCAATACAAATGCAAAAGGAATCTATACCTATGTTTTATAGACTATGCAAAAACGTTTAATAAAGTATGTCACAAAGAATTGCTAGAAAATCTAGGTCACCTTGACACATTTGGGAAGGATATTAGAATAATCCAGAACCTATACTGGAGCAAATTGCCTGCATATGGATAGGAAATGAGTTCAGTAAATAGACAAAAATAAAAAAGAGTGTAAGACAAGGACACATCTTCTCACCAGGCCTTTTCAACCTATACATTGAAGCCATTCTGAGACAATTAGAAGTCCTACTAGGGTTCATTATTGGTGGCCACAATCTTAACATAAGATATGCAGATGACACTGTTGATAGCAGACATGGAAAGAAAACTACTAAAATTTCTACAGAAGGTAGTGAAGGAAAGTGAGAAGAAAGGACTAAACATCAAACTACAAGAAGACAAAATTCATGGTTGTTACCAAAAGGAACAGCCTAACATGCAAATTAAAGATTGGAGATAATAAAATAAAACTGGTGCAACAAGTCTGATATCTAGTAAGTGTATTAACAGAAGACAGTGCAATATGGAAATTGGAAGGCATTTTGAGATTGCAAAAGATGCCTTCCAAAAGCTAAGTAAAGAAATATAAAAATATCATTAGAAACCAAGGAAAGAGTATTTAATTTTTATGTAATATCAATCCTTCTATATGGCAGGGAATGATGGACAATCTCTTCACAGATGAAGAAAAGACTTGAAGCAACAGAAATATGTTCCTACAGTAGGATACTGAGAATATCATGGACTCAACTTGTGAGCAACGATGAAGTTCTGGAGACATTGGCAATAAAGGACATTTATACTTAATATGTAGTTTCTGAGACACATAATGAGGAAGGAGGGCTTAAAAAACTGATACTCAAAAGACAGATTGCAGCTAAGAGAGACGGGAAAGTAACATGCAATCTACTTAGCAAGCTTGAGTAAATGGATGGCAGAGCAGGGTATGGAAGAGGTAGTAAAAATTTATTAAGCGCTACAAGAGACAGGGAATTGTGGAGAGCCTTGATTACCAAGGTCCTGAAGGGACATGCCACATAGAAGAAGATTGGAGGATTCGTTTTGTAATTAATCCAAAGTACTCTGTCAACCACAGTTACTACTTGTAAAATCCTTGTGAGAAAGTTGAGATGATGCTATTTTTGTATGGAGAATATGATGCAAAAATTGCTAATTGTTAATACTTGGTACCAAAGGAAAGCAGGGAAAGAAGCATCAATGATATATATAGACATTCCTTATTGGTAAATCAAATCTATTTGTGGTCATAGAAACTTAGTCATTATGAAAGCAACATTTGAATACCATCAAATTCCTAGAAAATTAAGTGTCATTAGTTAAACGAAAAAAATATTTACAAATTACATTAAAAGAATGCTAAATTGTAATTATATAAAGAACTAACAGTTAACATTTTAAAATGAAACTGTTTTGTTTATATGAGTGGGAGTTTAGCCTCATTAATTCAACTGATCAATTGTTTTAGCAACATTAAAGAAGGAAAAATGCTCACTATTAGTTGTTTTAATTCTCTTCATTCACATATATATAAAAGAATAGTAGGACTTTATCCCACTCCCAAATTGATCATTTCATATACAAAGTATAAATTTTACAGTGACAGCCACAGTGAATCTGATATTAGGAAAAATAAATATGGTTTTATTACATATTAATTTCTTTATAGTTTTTATATAAATTGGAGGATTAGATGGCTTGCAGTTGTTATACTACTCTTATCAAGATCTTTATCTGATTTGCAAATACATTTCATCAGACATGTCAGCTGGATGTGAGTGCTAAGAAAGCAAAATCCCAAATAAAAAAAAGAAAACAAAAAAAAGTAGTCTCCAAAGCAGAGGCTCTGAGCATCACACCTGGTCCACAAAACAAATTCCTGCAAAAATCTAAAATACAATAGCCATTCACAAAACATTGCAAAAAAAAAAAAAATGAGCCTGCATTTGTTAACAGATATTTGCTCAACACCTCAATCTCAATACACAACAACTGCTGATCAGTAATGATTTCAACCCTAAAGATAGATGGATCAACCCTGCCAACAACTCCCCTAATTGTGCTACCACACAGCTTCAGTAATCCACTCCAGGCCTTTCTCGTCCTCATTACCATGACATTGGTCAATCAACTCAACAAATCCCTTAACTCCCGACTTAACCAGCAATTATCTAATCTAATCCCTTAACTACCGACTTAACCAGCAATTATCTAATCTAATCCCTTAACTACCAACTTATCTAATCTAATCCCTTAACTACCGACTTAACCAGCAATTATCTAATCTAATCCCTTAACTACCGACTTAACCAGCAATTATCTAATCTAATCCCTTAACTACCGACTTAACCAGCAATTATCTAATCTAATCCCTTAACTACCGACTTAACCAGCAATTATCTAATCTAATCCCTAACTACCGACTTAACCAGCAATTATCTAATCTAATCCCTTAACTACCGACT
The DNA here is from genome assembly GCA_903632075.3 of Acanthosepion pharaonis. Classification (NCBI taxonomy): domain Eukaryota; kingdom Metazoa; phylum Mollusca; class Cephalopoda; order Sepiida; family Sepiidae; genus Acanthosepion; species Acanthosepion pharaonis. The sequence goes on along the minus strand of CAHIKZ030005467.1, from coordinate 696,025 downwards.
TAACCAGCAATTATCTAATCTAATCCCTTAACTACCGACTTAACCAGCAATTATCTAATCTAATCTAACCAGCAATTATCTAATCTAATCCCTTAACTACTTAACCAGCAATTATCTAATCTAATCCCTAATACCGACTTAACCAGCAATTATCTAATCTAATCCCAACTACCGAATTAACCAAATTATCAATCTCTTAACTACCGACTTAACCAGCAATTATCTAATCTAATCCCTTAACTACCGACTTAACCAGCAATTATCTAATCTAATCCCTTAACTACCGACTTAACCAGCAATTATCTAATCTAATCCCTTAACTACCGACTTAAATTATCTTAAATTTTTATTGTGATTGGAGGGTCACTAATTAGGAAGTCAAAAGTAACCATTAAAAGTTTTAGTACAAGAGAAACAGAAGTTATTTCTCTATAATTGGTATTTTTTTTACCGGATGAGATGAATTGTAGAAAAAGAAGCAAAGATCCTAAGTAATATATTAAAGTAATGAGAATATTGAATAATAGAAAGACAAGTGAAGCACAATTGGGACATTTTTGAAAGACACTGATTAAGTAGGTAATATTATTAACATATGAAAGCATACTCACAAAATAAATACAAAACCAATATTACAATATTTATCAATTTTGTCATTAGTAAAAAGAGTAGAAGCATTTCACAGCAAAATACAAACCAATATTTCAGTCTTTACTAAATGAGAAATTAATAAAAAAAATACCATGTATAAACAGATTCAAGGAAATATGGAAATGTCATAATAAGACATTTTATAGTCAACAAAGAAAAATTTATGTAAACATTATCAAGGAGTAAATTATGTTAAAAAATGGATACAATATCACTGAAAAAGTTTGAGTTGAGGCTGTATTTGACAAAAACCAGTTGAAATTAGTATACCTATTATTTATTTTGAGAGAATATAATAGTAAATAATGATATAATTTCAAACTTGCCAGTCTTACCAAAATTATTTTCATAACTTTGCACTCAGGCAAACTTATAAAACCTATCTGGCTGTAATTTTGAAGGAAAATATCTCCAAACTGTAAGCTTTGCTGTTTAGAACACGCTAGAAATCACATAAAATTTTTTTTAATCATGCTGCTAAACTCTAAGATGGCAATTAAACAGAGGAACATAACACCATATTTATAAGAATCCAGTACACCAAATGAGAATAGAAACAAAACGAATTTTGCTAAAATAGGACAACAAATTACCAAGTTATTTTTCTCCCTTTTATAAATGACATTTTACATTAAATAAAATTTAAAGTCTGATTAACATGTTATTATTTACTTATGTTATTTTTAAATGTTCATGCTACAATGTCACAAGAATTTTTGTAAAAAGAAAAAAAAGTTAAGTCTCCCCCCCCCCCCAATTGTTATTAACATTGCTATTAGTATTGTCTATATAGTGATTTTCATATTTGATAGAAATCTGTTTTAAAATGTCATTTGTAAGTTGTTAATTCTTAAGTTCATCCATTCTTGATTTGACTCATAATCAACAATCTTGAATTACAAATAATGTGAATAGATTGAAATGTTTAATTATCAAAAAATAAATATTAATTTGAGTAGTACAAAGAAATAATGTTGAAATCTTAATAGGCTGACCTTTGTGGTTGGCTACCCAATTGGTCACAAGTGATCTAATTATCAATAAAAATACTGATGCTGTAATATTTCTTTTTTTAGTATTTATTTTCTTAATATCTTTCATTAATCTCTTGACAATCATCATTTTAGAAAAAAAAAAAGTTATATTACTAAAAGTTGAAAACAATTGTGTTCAGTATAATTAGTAACAATGCCATATTATTGCCTATTGATAATAATTATAATAAAGTAGTTTACATTGATAATGCAAACTAATTTTCAGTATATTTTCTATTTTGATGAAAAATCTTTTGTAGCATTTTGATATAGTCTTTTAGACTTTAAAAATTATTAATATTCATGATTTTTAAAATGAATAAATCAATATGAGGTAAAAAATCAAATAGAACTCAATTGAAAGTTTATAGGGGATAGGAGGTTATTGGTTATAGACAAGTTATTGTATGACAACACCCATTATCTCCATATTTCTCTTTTTTTTTTTTTTTCTTTTTTTTTTTAACCATTTCACCCAAAACAAAACAGTAAAACCACAAAGATGCAGGGGATTATTGAGTGTTTAAGAATAAGAAAAAAAAATTTATTAAGGAGCAAGAACAATGAAAAAGGACTCAAGAAGACAGTAATAATGATTAACATTGCATTTAAATTTTTGAAGAACAAAGTTGGCTGGAAAGCAAGAAGCCAAAAGAGAGTTTGATGAGTCAGAAGAAACTGTTAGCATAGAATTTCTGGTTACATCTAGCCAAGTCAACTGTAAATTGATGAGATCTTGTTAGTCTAGTACTGTGCTTAAATTCATAAAGTCTAGTTACCAAAGAGTTAAGTTCTTCAGAACATTTACTATGAAAGATAGATTCTGGAAAAAAAATTGTCTAACACAATACAGTGAACCAACTTTTCTAGCAGTTGATTCAGTATAATCTTTTCACATGTTAGCAAAGAACATTAGCCAAGAAGGCACAATGAGTTACTCTCCTGGAGGATTAGCATCAGCCATATTGGCAGAAGATAGAAAGGATTTTCTCAGATTATTAATAGAGAGCATTTTTATTTTGGAGGCATTAAAATTAACAAGCCATTCCATGCTCCAGTTAACAGCAAATTAGAGATAATTTTTGAGATCAGCTGCCAATTTGACCTTATCAAACTGATTAGACTTACTATTAAGACAGGAGTAAATAGATGTATCATCAGCATAGATTCTTACTTAAGAACTAATGCGATCAGAAAGGTCATTGATGAATATTAACAATTTAGGTTCAAGGATATAGCCCTGGAAGGCACCTGCAGAAAGGTCTGGGACTACTTTTATTTTGCAATTTGATAAGAAGTTATAAGTTAAAAAACTCATGCAGAAATACCATAAACTTTTAACTTGTGAAGAAGACTGTTATACCAAACACTATCAAATGCTTTCAAGATGTGCAAAGCAACAGACTGTGCTTCATCATTCTTATCTAAAACTTGGTAGACTCAGCAGTTGACCTAGAGAAAGGAAAGACATATTGCTTATCTGAAAGAAGACGCTGTGATGTGAGATGCATAACTAATTCAGTTGATTAAGGCTTCTAGTACTTTGCCAAAAAGAAGTAGAAAGCCTAATAGGCCAGTAATTGGAAAGATCCGATGTTTCACCTGAGTTCTTTAAGACTGAAACTATGAAAGAGAATTTCCAACAGGCAGGAAAACTAGAAGCTATATAAGTTCTATTTGTTTTAGTTGTATATTGGTCTTGTATAATGATTAAAGGAAATCTTTATATATCAAAATATAATAATACAGAAAGATAAGGTGAAAGTTGAAGTTTCAAGAGTTCAAGGGTAAAACTCCTGGTGCATACAAGAAAGAAAGAGTCTGGGAGGAAGTAAATATATATGGATATGTATGTATATATCCAAATGTAGTAACTGCTACTTGACCATGTGGGGAAGAAAGGTATGTTTGTTTTCAATGTAGCAAGGACAATTTAGCTGTTTTAGGTCACTAGCTAGTTTTTCAAATATCATATTTCATCTCTGGGTGTGTTGTGATGACGACTGCACTGAAGAATGGACAAAATTAATTTATCAACTCTTATTTTAGTTGATTTTCCATGTGTTCTCATATAAACATTATAGGTCTGCTTTGAAAAGGCTTCTTACTTTTCAATGGCTCATAATCTTATATCCTGGTTGGTCAAAATATCTATTATGAGATAATTTTTGTCTCCTTGTTAGATTGTGAAAACTTTTTTATTGGTTGCTTGAACTATGACTGTTTTCCTGGTTATTTTCATTATCCATCTATTTTTAGAGATGTTAAAATTTTGGTCTTCTTGTTTATTTTTATTTATCTATTTCTCTATCAGCACACACTTTCCATCTTAGAGAATGAAATTTTATAAATTTTTTTGTGTGTGTGTGTATTTTATGCATAATTTTTACTAGTAAAAATATTTTCTCTTTTCTATTTTATTGTTCTTTAATATTTAGAAGATCGTAGTATTTTTGTCTTTATTAAGTCCTTCAGAATTTGACAGAGTTGTTTGATTCTGGTTGAGATTTGACAAAATCTCTCATAGTCTTAGTTTCCAAAATTAACGCAAGCTTTAGTCTGTCAATTGAGATGATATTGTTTACATTGTCAGAAATATTTATGGTAAAGTATCTTTTGATTATGATGTAATACCTCAAATGGACTTGTGTATGATGCTTCCAGAGGGTTTCTGAACTCTGCGTGTTCATAACCAAATATGTTTACAAGTATTTAGATCTTTTGGGCCATATGAATTGAATAAAGAATGCAAACATCAGCACTGAACAGACATTTTGAAAGAGAAATTTTAAGGTCATACTCACTGAGTTTTTTAGAACTTGATCAAGGTGCTTGTAGTGAGTTTCTTTGTTGTCCAAAATGATGAGGATATCATCAATGTATATGTATATATGACTGAAGTCACAGAAGATGTTGTCCAACATCCACTGAAATATACTTGATGCATTCCGTAGTCTGAAAAACATGTAAATGTTGTACTGAATCAAGTCAAATAGTGTTGTAATGGCAGTTTTGCATACATCATCAGGGTGGACTGGTACTTGATAATAAGCTTTGGTATTATGTATAAGGCTGAACCCTATTCCAATTTTGAAAGTGATATTATTCCTGCTTTTAGTAGTTTCTTAAATTCTTCTTTTTCTATGTTAAATTTCTGTGTCGATAGTTGTTGTGGTTTAGAAAATTTGGGAGAGTTGCTACTATCCTATGAAAAACATTTGGTTTTAATGCATTTGGGTTGCAACAAGGTGAAATTATGTTTGGATATATTTCAATAATTTTCTATAATGCAATGTTACAGTGTTAACTTGGTCCACTATGATGATCATAATCTCAGGAGTTGGCTCTGCATTAGAGTGTTGTTGTGTCAATCAGTCTATTGTTTGTGCAGTTGACTGTCAGTCTGAAATAACCAAGGAGAGGTTTTAACGCACAAGTGAACTCACATCTGAAGTTGTTCATGGCCAAATTTAATGTAGCTTGTTCTGAGCACTTAATCTTTTGCCTTTTAAGTGGACATAATGGAGACATTTGTTGAGTAGATAACTATAGCACTTAAATATTTCTTTGATATGATCAATATGTAGCTCCTTGTGTCCACAACAAAGTTAATCTTTTGAGTCCCTAGTTGAGCAGCAACTTCAAGGAGTGGTGGATAATTGGAGCCTAACACATCCCACCAAATTAGTTTTCCAATGTCTCAGTAGATGAAGGTGAGTGGGAACTAGGTTATATTTTAACATTCTTTTTCTTGGGTCACTTGCATCATGGCTTGTAAAATTATGCCCTTTTCACTTTTGGTCCTTGTTTAAAGGGTGAACACGAGATGGTCAGTTGTTTGTTCTCTTTAACAAATCCATACTTCTGCTACTGCCGTGCAGACTGTGTCACTTGCTTATTTAAAATATAGCAAACTGCCATTCTTTCCAGGTGTTTCATTTTTAAATCAGTTTGGGATACTATCACTGGCCAGATGGAATGTGGTAGCACCTAAATAAACTTATGTTGAGCAATACCCTCAATAACTCCAATGTGAATGGCTAGAGATATAAGCATGTTTTGATATAATGAAGGACATCGTGTCCTGTTGGAAGGTGTTATCAATTTATTGAACATCTCCAATTTAGATTCCTCATGTGAGTTTATTACAACTCTTTATTTTTGATTGATTGGTTGGTTGCAGTTTTCAAACAATATTTGGACAAAGTGATACCAGTATGTCATAAAACTTTTGTCATGCTTCTTTGATGTCTGCAATGCAGAACTGGGCTTTCATGATGGAAAACAACACTTGCACGTTAAATTAGATAAAAATAGGTGGCTTAATGGATACAGCCTGTGTTGGACAGCAAGCATCTGTTCAGTTTCATTGTTGTACATGTGATTTTAAAAAAAAAAATATGTGTCAGGTAGATTGGAGAATACCAAATATGTTTGTTTCGTGAATGCATATGGGAAAGAATAAGGGAGAAAATGTAATATATATATGCATTTGTGACACTAAAAAAGAATAGAATTGCATGGAACAGATGCATGTTGCATGCTAAATAGTGTATAATTGGATTTAGGTGTCATTTACTAGTAAATGACAAAATAGGTTGGGGAGGATTGTGACACTATTTAGCTATGGTAATTGGCTAACTAATTAACCATAGTAATTAAAAACAGGAAATACTTAAGGCGAGAAAGAGCTATACCAAAAGATAGACTGAGCGACATTAAAAAGAATTTATTTTATTTACAAAAGAAAGATACTTTTCGCAAAAGACAGAAAATCTGTAAGAAAAAGCGAGACTGTGATTCTGTCAAAATTAATTAATGTCATAAGGAAGTGATGCACCAATATAAACAGAATTCAGAGAGAAAACCAAAGCTGGCCGACACATGCGGCCATGTAGGAAACTTGGCTTGGGGCCACCCTGGAGAATAGCTATTAATTATCTTTCAGAGATATCATTTAACTTTAATTCTTGATTCCAGCAAGGGAAGCCATCTGGTATATGCACTAATCTTGACATGCAAAAGAGTCGAAGAGGGGATCATTATTATTGCTTATTCAAACTGTTGACATCAGACATAGCGTCTTGAAAATGAGCATCTGATAAGAGAATTTTAAGGCACGAGAAAAATAAAAAAATTTAATTATCAGGTAAACACGATCTGAGTGTCCCCAAAATCAAGATGTGATAAGAATTATTTGGCAATCTGTGATTTGTAAATGTTTTGGCCGAAGAAAAAAGGATTTGTAAACAAATTTTTTGATAATAATTCTAAGAGGGCCAGTCTAGCCACACCCACACTGCTGAGAGATCATTGGCCAACTGGTAGCATGGGTGATAGGCGGAGCTGAATGTATGGGAAAGACGGAGAAGTTGTTAACACCCACTGAGAGGATTGGTATGAGATACCAATGTGAGAAAGGAAGAGTCTCGAAGGATAACTCTCCTCCGACCTTCCTCACAGATGAGGGAGGAACTCCGAAGTGGATAGTGATTAATCTTCCAAAAATGGGAAGTAATTAATTTTCCTGGCCTAAGAATAAAGAATTCTTGTTGGGAATTGAGAATTGTCAAAGAACCCAAACCACAACAGGCCCCCACACTGGAGTTGGTCGGTGTCCATATAAACGATCGTCTCGAGAGTTTTCAGCAGTTCACAGACAGTTCGAGTTTGGAGTTAGTTCAAGAGTGTTGCCTCAAAGAAGCTGACCTAAAGATTTCCACATCCTTTTCAATTTAGTCTTCTTACCAAAAGCAAGTTTTATTGACGAACAACTTAAGAAACACAAAAAGTGTCACAAATCCATAGAAATGGGCTGGAAGAGAAACACACTCCTGTATTCAACAGATAAAGATAAAGATAATTGTTATTTCTCAACATATTTGAACCTCTTGAGTTGTTTTATTATTTTCTTTTACTTACGCTTGTGTGGTATCACCTTTACCCTGGATTCAGCTTGCACTACAGCCTGACGCCTGATTGATTTTGTCTACCTAAGATCAAAATCACAACGTGGGTAAGTTAGACTTGAGATCAAAGTAGTTACTTCGGTGACCAAGCGTGGGAGGTGAGCTGAGAACCACAAAGTTGGTATCGAACAGGACCAGGCTGGTGGCAGCAACAAGAAATCAACCCCAAACGCTGGTGGAAGAAACCTTACAGCTTCACACCGCAACTGGGAGTTGACGATGGTACAGTGTCATATATTGACATCGCGACCAGTGGATGTCACATATTGGCGCTGGACCGCGACTGTGACCACCAGTGGGTGTCACACATTTATCTAAATATATACAAGAGATAAAGAAAGAGGTAAAGATGTAGTATATATATGTATGTATTTTTGTATGTATCCAAATGTAGTAGCTGCTGCCTGAGCATTTGGTGAAGGAAAGTATGTTTGTTTTCAATGTATCAAAGACAGATTAGCTGTGTAAGTTTGCCAGCTAGTCATGCAAATGTCGTATTTCATCTCTGGGTATAATACAATGACCACAGCATCAGATAATGGACAAAATGAATTTACTGAGTCTGATTTGGGGTGATTTTTTCCATCTGTTTATATACACATCTATAGGTCCACTTTGGAAAGGTTGCTTGCTTCTCATTGGCTCACAGCATTATATCTTGTTTGGTGAAACTGATTATTTTTAGAGATGGCGAAATTTTTGGTCATCTTGTTATTTATTTTTATTTGTCTATTTTTTCTATCACAGACATTTAATAAACTTCATTTAAAAATGTCTTTGAAATTTAATACTTTCATGTTATACAGTATAAAATTAGATATGTACACTTTTAAAAAAAAATTTTGTCAATGTTTATGTTGACATTTTGTAACTGAAACCAGGTTCTATACTTGGATTTAATTTGTTTTTTTGTTAGGAACCATCATGTGTTATGGTCAAACTGGAGCTGGTAAAACCTTCACAATGTCTGGAGTTAATGAGAACTTTCAAAATCGGGGCTTGATTCCACGAGCTTTAACTCAGTTGTATAAAGAGATTGAGGGTCGTCAAGAAGATGCTGTCACTATCAGGTAAATCTCCATATCTCTAAAATAAGATTTCTTCATCTTTCCAATTATTCTTTGATACACACATACCACTATGCTTTACGTTCACTAGATTTCCTTGTCTTAGAAATATACTGTATTTTGGGTAAATTAGATTGGAATCTTTTCATGATTTTAATAAATAAATCTTTAATTTTTATGTTAAAAAATTACAGATAAAAAACAAACTTTAACTATACATTGACAAAAATCTGTTCTTTTATTTTTAACTTTTACAGATTCTTACCACTTGCTCAAGTTGTTTTTTTTTCTTTTCTTTTTTTTCTTTCAGCTTTCTGAAAAGTTTTGAGAAACAAGATGTTGAAATTAACTGATATTAATTTTAACAAGACAGCATTTAAGAAATTAAATACATAGATTCTTATTGATGAAGAAATATTTTAACATTGTAACTAACTCAATAAATATTCATTTGACTTCATTGATAGCAAACCAAAGTGGCGAAAATAATATACTAGATTTCAAGAAATAGGCTTAGTCTTGATCTTCTGAAAGTAAATAGTTTTGGAAATGATTTAGAAATTATTCAAAACTTCATGCCCTTTTTCTTTTTCTTCTTTTGGTAGATTTGTAAAAATTTAATTTAGAAATTTGTGGCTATAACATGAATTTTTTTTTTTTCTGAACCTGACTGTTTTGATGACTAGTTTTATTCTTTGCTTGTATGTATTGATATAAAATGTCTGTCATTGAAGAAATGATGCTTTCACTTGAAATTAAAACAAAAATTAGCTCTTATCTATTTATAACTTATATATATATATATATATATATATATATAAGTGATCAACAAGTTCTGGTGATAATAAAACACTGCTCAAGGTAAATTAACACAGCTAAAATTTATACTCAGAGTAAGATATGCATTTGTAGTTCTGAGTTTCAAGCAAAAAACAGTCAAAAAAATGAATTCATTACAAAAAATTAGAATTAGAAAATGGAAAAATAAATATAAAGTATTTATTTAAAATGTAATTATATATATCGTTAAAAATGCAGAGCTAACTAGGGTTAAAATTGAGAAGAAAAAAGTCAATTCAAAATTTAGTAGCATTGAGCTTCCAAATATAGCCACCATTTGCAATTTCATAGCTTAATCTGGCAACTCTGGTCCATGATAGGAGATACTGCATTAATTCATCCTGTGATACTGTTATTTTTTTACTGAACCAGAAGGAAATATTTTCACTACCTCAACCAAAAATTGAATTTATGAACAATCAGTAAAAGTCATATACTTTGGCACAGTGGAAAAAGCAAGTAGAATCACAAGGACAAAGAATTAACTAATAAAAGATATTATTCATAGTCAAACTAATGACTTTGTTATTATAACAACATTTTAGCTGTTGTGCCCTCTAGCTTTCTTCAGGTTATTTTTTGTTATATATATATATTTGTTTGTTGTATAAAGAATTTCGGCAGATATAAAAAAAGGTAGACATTTGTATGCAAGTCTTCAAGATACTACATTTCTGAAAATGAGTTTGGCATTAAAATGTGTGCTTAGCTATGTTTCAATTATAAGAAATGATTTCTGTAGAAATGCACTTTAGTTTGTATTCTTTAACTTTCATTGAAATAGAAGTTCCTTTCCTTAAAGCAAATGAATATTGGATGGTGAACTTTAACAGAAAAGTTCACAGGTTCTTTAATTATCTGCCCCAAACCCCCACTCCAAACAAAAAAGTGTTTTATTTGGCAAAGAAAACATTTCTCTTGTTTTTGTTTTCTGAAAATATTTGTTTAATCTAAAGTCCTTTGGTTATTAATGTGTCAAGTCTGGAGGAAATAAAGAAATATAATTTATCTTTTCCAAATGTTTGGAAGAGAATGGAAAACAAGTGTTTTCATTTATCCCAGATTCATTATTCAAGGAGAGAAAAAAAATTAAAAACAATATTTTCAAATAACTAAAACATCTAAAAATGATGCTTCAGAAAAAAAAAAAATTGACAATGTTATTTATTTGTAAAATAGACTCCCTGTTTATATACTTAATTTTTTTTCTTTTTGGAGCACTTTGCCAAATAAGTACATTAAATGAAAACAAAACCACAAATAATTCCTGTTCATTATGAATTTTCATACTTAGCTACAGCAAAAATTGTTTCTAATAAAATCAGCTGGACTAAGCAGTTACGGATATTGTACTCACACTTTGCCCATTATATGTTTGTTGGGATCCGTTTACCCAAGTTTTGGTTGCTATCTGAGTGTCAGAATTCCAAACATTTAATAACACATCTTTTAAATTAAACATAAAGAAGGTTATTTTCTGAAGGAAAAGTAGAAATAGAACATCAGTTGAAATAATATTTATATATTCTTCTCAAAAATATACAATGACAATAAAATATTCAATTTTTCTTGCAGTGAAATTTGTTTTATAAAGTAATTAAGCATTCATAATGCTGTGAAATGTGTGAATGTATTTACTTCAAGCCAGCTTAATGTGTTTGCTAGTTCATAAACAAAGGCTTAGCTGACAGTTGCTATTTAATCCTTTCTATTGTGTGTGTGGACAAGGCCTTAGTCTGTGGGTTCTGGCTGTCTCTGTTCCATTGTGTATGTGTGGATGTATATATATGTATGCACGTGTAGATGAAACTAGCCTCCCAAATTGATTTTGAGCTCAAAGAAGAAGTATGCTTCTATTTTTATATCTGTAAAAGGGTTCAAAATAGAGGTGTGAACTTTTTGAATATAAGGTTTTCATTAGTTAGAAAATGATTTCACAATGTCTTGCGGAAAAATTTTTTTTTGAATTTGTGGGTGTGGTGAAGGGAGCTATTTTTATTTTCTAAATGGTCTAAAAATAACACGTGGTAGGTCTTCAACTACATCTTCAAGTATTTTGACAGTATTTGCCCTTGTAATGATTGTTTGATCTAAGCTTTTGTCTATGAACTAGCAAACACATTAGGCTGTCTTAAAGTAAGTACATTCACACATTTCACATAACATTATGAATGCTTAATTACTTTATAAAACAAATTTCGCTGCAAGAAAATTTTAATGGTTGAAAAATATATATAGGATTTAATTTCTATATCTTCACATTCAATGTTAGTCCCTATTTCATGGTCTAGAACTTGATACTGTAACTCATTTAAAACTAGTAACTTTGACCAGAACATTTAGTATCTCTTATCTAAAAATTGTATTTTCTCTTCAAGTTATATATATGAACTTAGTGTAGTTTTAAATAATGCAGATGAACAGATATTTTCACCAGACTATCCTATAGTATATGAAATCTATAAAATGTTCTTGCTTTTAAGTTAGAAATTTAGAAGGAATGTATTGTATCTTCAACATTTGGATAAAAAAAATGGACTATTTCTAATTAGAAACATTTTTTGTCACTTTTGGTTCAGTTTATAGACAAAAGCACCTACAAATCAATTTATCAAATAGCTTCACACTCTATTTACTTTTGATTCATTATCAATTGATTATATATGACAACTGATTCTTGTTTGCTGCTTTTAATAGCTGAATCGTTATTTTCTTCCTACTGAGTATATTTTGACTATTCTTGACAGTATACAAGAATAAATAACCTAAACAACTTCAGTTGATTATGCAAAATAATAAAGATAAATTTAAAGATATTAATTGCTAGGAAAGTTGGTTCATTTTGTTGTGCCAGACAATTTTTCTTGCATGTTTATAGATCTACCATTCATCACTGTAAAGAATATTGCAGCCACAGTTTATCTGGTGCTCCTGCTATATGTCTCAGGATTCTTGACAAACTCCAAAGAAGAATCATAGTTTCCTTGTGCCTTTTCTATAAATATTTTAAATTATGCTTTTTTTATATCTTCACTGTTAAAAATCTACAATTCTCAATAGCAGCAAAAATAGAAAAGTAATAATGCAGGTTATCCCAACATGGCAGATTTCAACAGTTGGGTGAGCAATAAGCAACTGAATAGAAAATGATAGGCAATTAGAAATTTTGTTGGGTGATATAGCATTTTCAGTATTAAAAAGGTATTTCAACATATACTAACCAGAAAAAAATATTCAAAGGAGATATGTAAAGAATCTGTATAAAAAAAATCAGGAAGCTAAATGAGAATAATAGGGTCACATTCCTAGATAAGATATAAATAATGAAGGTATATTTTGCTATTTTCTATAGTCTTAAGAAGGGTAATTAACATTCAAATAATTCTTCAGCATTAGACATAAAAAACATTTTTTGGGGATATAAATCAGAAGTGAAAACAAAGAACAAAAAAACAATATTTTCATTGAATTGTTATTAGTTGGTTGTATTATGTATTCTTTTAAATTTTATATTTAAGAACAAAATTTATTTAATGTTTTTTTTTTTTGTCAACCCTAACCCTAAAGATAAAATTAAATTAATTATATAGTGTTCAATGGTCAAGATTGCTTTCATTTGTTTTTTAATATGGTAATAGCAGAGGCAGCTACCACATCAGTCAGCATTATTTGTTACCCTGCTTTGATATTTTTTACTACATCATAAAGTCAGTTTATGAACCAGTAACAAACGTTTTATAGACTATGCAAAAGTGTTCGACAAAGTATGCCACAAAGATCTGTTGGAACTGCTTAGCAACCTTGACATATTTGGGAAAGACATTAGAATAATAAAAAAAAAAAACCTTTATTGGCAACAAACCATTTGCATAAAGATAAAAATACGAGTTCAGCAGATATACAAAAATAGAAAGGGTCGTAAAGCAAAGATGTGTCTTCTCACTGAATCTACTCAACCTATACAACAAGGCAATTCTGAGAGAAGTGGAAAGCCTATCATCTTAACAACATAAGATACACAGATGACACTGTGCTGATAGCAGAAATAGAAAGGAAACTACAAAATCTCCTACAGAAGATAGCAAAGGAGAGCGAGAAGTAGGGACTAAGCATAAACTAAAAGAAGACAGAATGTATGGTCATCATCAAAAAGATGAGCCTGAAATATGATTTACAGGTTGGGGACACTAAAATCAAGTGGGTACAGAAATTTAAATATCAGGGAAGTGTTCTGACAAAGGATGGAAAGTGTGATGCTGAGATCCAAAGACATATTGGGATGGCCAAAGATGCATGCGAAAAGCTAGGTAGAGTATTATGAGACAGGAGTGTTTTGTTGGTAACAAAGAAAAGGGTGCTGAACTGCTACGTGATATCTCTACCTTTATGGAAGCAAATGTTGGACGATGTCCCTCAAAGATGAAAAAGAGACTCAAGGCAGCAGAGGTGTGGTTCTACAGAAGGATAGCTAAGGATACCATGGACCAAACTCATAACATCAGGAAGAGGCAGTTTGGAAAATCTGATACTCACAGGGTAATAGAGGGAAAGAGGAACAAGGGAAAGCAACACTTGACATACTTAATGAGCTTAAGCAAGTGGATGGCAGAACAGGGTCTGGGAGAAATAAGAAAAAGTCAAAGCTATTGAGTTACAAGGGACAGGAGGAAAACCATGCTCACCTACATCCTGAAGGGACATAGCACATAAAAGAACAAACTTTTAGCAAACAATTTTGGTATACTTTTGAATACTTACTATAATAATGCAAAAGAAGTAATAATGTATCTAAGTATCAACTGAATATAACTTTTATATTTGTTCAAGTTAATTGTAATTAATGAAAGAATAAAGTGATTAATACTGGCACACACAGTTGCACAGAAAGTTAAAATAAGAAAAAAAAAATGTTACAGAGAACATGCGCAACAATAAGTGGGGCAAGTAGCTTAATTTTATTTAATATTTTTTGCTATTTTCAATATAACAATCTACTTTTTATCTTTTACTATGCTTTTCAAAGGATTTCTGGGATTTATTTTTATTTTTTTACTTTATCGGCTGCTTTAAAAGATTTTCTCACAAGATAAAATATTTCTATGAAAATACTACTTATAAATACCTATTTATGCAAAAAGTAATACATCCTTTTATTTTATTTTGTTTTCTAGAGACTGACATAAAAATAAAATTTCAGTATCCTAACTCTTAAGTAGAAGCATGTTAAAAATATGAACTTTAACATTGCAGTAGATCACCAAGATATGCAGCAACTGCTGCTCTCTTTGATTTAGAGCTACTGAAAAGTTTAAAATTGTGGCTAAAATTTATTGTATAAAAGTTTTATGACAAAATACTTGTAAGTGGGGAAATAGATTTATAAATGTTGTGGTAAATGTATGTAAAAATGATGGCACACTAGGAAGAGTTATTTACTAAGCTCATTGTGTTACAAGGCCGCAATATTTGGGAACTTACTAAAAATCAACTTTGCTACACTAGTTAATTGATATGCAAAGCAAACTTCCTAACTACAGTAGACATCTATGACACATTGGGAATAATTATAGTTTATCAAAATTTTCTAATGATTAATTTTTCTCAAATATTTAAGAATGAATAACTGCATACATCAATTATTTTTATCATGTTTTGCCATTTAATCCTGGAATAAGATTTTTTTTTTTTTTTTAACTACTAAGGTATTTTAATATGGAATTTTACATGTCAGTCAGTTATGTGCCATGCGTGATCATGTACCTTTCAATACATGACTGACAAGACAGATTTTTTCCTGCAGTAGGTTGCCATTTCTTTCTGTGGTAGACCAGCGGCCATCCAAGGCTATAGAACCCAATCTGTCCTGCTATTTACCTATAGCTGGAGGGAGGAGAAGAGGATTCATATTTTTCCCCAAGGGTATTAGAACATAAGTGAATAGATTCAACTGGAATTCAAATTTTACATGTACATTTTCTAAAATGTTTTGTAGAAAGTAAGGTTTTAAAATTTAAAACCTTTGAGTCAAAAGTTGTTTTTCTCCAACCATGTTTAAGCAGATAACTTTTTGCTCTTCTCTTTCATTTATCAGTTAAGATTTATAAATCATTTTCACAAGTTGGGATCATTATTGTTGCTTTTCAGTATGTATTTACTTTTAATTTATGAGGTTTGTTTGAAAAGTAACAGGACTGGTATCAAAATTTATTTCAATTCCAAACAACAAACTAGATTGTTTCCTCTTCAAAGAAATCCTTTTAGAGTCTAATGAACTTTTCCATCCTTCTCTGCCACACTTCTATACACTGCTGGAAGGATTCTTCTTGGATGTCAATCAGTTGGTCCATCATTACATCCCTCTTTATGGTCTCCATGCCTCCAAAATGGGTCCCTTTGAAGATACCCTTGAGCTTGGAAAAAAGAAAAAAGTATCACAGAACAAGAATAGGAAAGTTATTCCAGTATGTTAATGTTGTTCTTGGCCAGGAAGTACCAGATGTTTCGGGCATTGTGAGCAGGTGCATTATCATGGTAAAGTAGCCACAATTTGTCCTGCCACAATCTCATCTCTTCTTGCACACTGAACAAAGCAAACTCTGCAGGATTTCTTTGTAGACTTGTGATTGATCATCTGTCCCTGTGGTAAGAACTCACTGTTGATGATGCCTCTCACATTGAAGAACATGATCAACATGACTGACTTTTGATTGTCTTTTGCTCTTGATGATGTTGGCTATTTCCACTGACATCTCTGGTGCTTGGTTTCTGAGTTGTACTCAAAAATCCATATCTCATCACCAGTGATGACTTGACAAAGCAAGTCTGTTTCAGTTTTAAGAAGCTCGATGATGTCCTGACACACTTGCATGCAGAGCTCCTTCTGATCATCATTCAGAAGCCCTGATGCCATTTTTGCACAGATTTTCCACATGCCCAAATCTTTGGTGATAAACTTGCAAACAGTCCTTTTTCATATCCAGCTGATTTGCGATCATTCAAATAGTCAACTGACAATTGCCATGCAACACCTGTCTTACCTGCTCAATGTTGACCTCAGTCATGCTTATTGAAGGCCTCTCAGTCCTGGGATCTCCTTCCACCTCCTCACACTCCTCTTTAAACCTCTTGTGCCACTCCAAAACATAATATGCCCAACATGGTGTTATCTCCATATTCTGCTGAAGCATTTCATGTGCTTGTGACAGTTTCCCAAACTGGACCAAAAATTTCAATTCAATTTCAATTATTCCATATTCATCATTCTTTCCTCAGTGCCCATAGCTGAAGAACATGAAAAAGAGGAGATATAAACAAAAGCATGTGAAAAAAAAAATGCAGTGGTTGCAGAAAGCTAAGATTACAGTTATATACTTGCAAGATATCATGTTAGATGATAAACACAATCCACTTATTCTTCTTTTTGCTCATAGCTTACACAGCACACCCATTCCTGTTACTTTTCAGATAGACTTTGTATAACTGATTATTACTTTTTCATTTGTTAAGTAAAAAGGCTTATTTAATTAAAGATTACTGGTTCCTTTTTCATGAAAATTTATACAAGGGCATCTTTTCATTAATCATAAATGATTTTTTTTTTTTAAACTGAACCCCTCATTATCCAATTGATGAATTAAAACTAATATATTATATGGAAAGTATCAGATGGGGTTTCCGATTTTTTTTTTTTTTTTTTTTTTTTTCTCAAATCTTAATGATTAGACAAACATTTTTCTCAAACTCATCTTTTATTCAACTTAAGTAAAATATACATTTTTTTTAATGTATCTAATATGCTCTGTGTCATTGAAGTTATAAAGTATTTTTAGTTTAATGTAAACTAAAAAAAAGAAAGTAACTGAATTCTTACATTTAGTTTTCATCAGAATCCATGTGCAGTATCAATAGCTAAAGATATAATTTTTTTATTTAAACTTCCTATTAACTATGAATGCTAGTAAGTAATTTGAGGTAAATCTAAAACTGCATTTGGAGCCATCAGTAAAGGAATTTTGTTGACTTGGGAATGAATCCAAATTTAGTTTATTTTCATATTAGATTAATTCAGAATTCATTTCAAGCTTGTTGAATTTAATTATTTGTCAGATTTTTTTATTTTTTTTAAATTCACATATTTAAAGGCAAATCTTATTTATAGGTGAATAATATTGAATGTTTTATTTTGTTTAATAACTATTTTGACAAGATTCTAACTATTCTAACTTTAAATTCTAGGATAGACAGTTAATGTTTGGCTATTTTATATATATTGCCTATACATTAGAAACCTAACACATATTTGAAATTTCTCAAAATCGTTTCATGAAATCTTTTGGACTACATTTCTTAAGGCATTTAGTTCTCGGATTTCATTTGTTTGTACATTGAATCATTTTCTTAAATATGCTATCCATATTTCTTGTAGCTTTGGTACACATTCAAAAAAATGTTTCACTTTATTACAGTTTCTTAAATAGGATTTATATTATTCTTTAATGCTCTCCAAATTTACTTCATAAAAAAAAAGAAAAATTATATTTCATATTTGAATTTCATCAAAAGATTAACCAGAATTAATAAAAATCCACTTATTTTCTTTTTCTTGTTAATATAAACCTATATTAACATTTTTCTAGAAACCAAACTGTTTTATTGAAAAGATTATTTTATAAGAAATGCTGTCATCCAGGTTTTTTATATTAAAAATTTGAACATTCAAATTCCAAACAATAATAAAATAAAAATAAACATGGTTATTCCTGTTGTATAAATCCATTTGTTTTCACAAACATAAGTACATGAATTTAAATGAGTCAAAAAAGAGTAAAAATAGTCTTTGAGCCTTTGGGTAGTTAGTGCACAGAAAAAAAACTGTAGTTTAGAAAATACTTTTAAATAGTTGGCCCAGAGAAAAAAGCTGTGGTTGAGAAAAGACTTTTATTGTTAGTTTTGATTCACTCTTTATTGTTGTAACTGAGTCATTTGAAGTCACCTACACATTTCTTTCAGCACATACTGGGGTTAAGGAAAAAGCTATGTAGTCACATTTATAAACAACTTGGATGCAACCACATCTTTGCTTTTTGAAAGTCAAAATCTATAGGTTTTTTTACACTATTTACATTATTTAGACTATTGTCCTCATCTTTGTTGCCATGTTTACCACAACGTTTTGGCCGTTGTACACTCCGGCCTTCTTCAGGTGGTTGGAATGTCAAACTTAACCCTTCATTTCGCTCACTGGGATAGTCCGAATAATGTAAATAGTGTACATAATACCTCATCTCAGAAATATAGACAGATACTGTAGACTTTTATAGGAAATTTTTCCTGAAAGTAGGCTTGAGATAAATGGGGTTTTAGTTTGTTCTGATTGGTCAAATATTTCACATGATGATGTTAATTTCTGATCAATTAGATACTATGATTTAAACAGTGGGTGTTATATTGTTGAATCTTTTTGGCATGTTTGTAATATTGTCTGTTATTGGGTATACAATAAAGGTCGGGCATGTTTTTATACGGCATGTATTAGGGTATGTAATTGTGTTGGAAATAAGGTTTATTTTCTATACTTTCAAATCAACAATATAACTGATTTAATATTTGTTGAGACTTATTTTTTAAGTTTGCTTTAAAGACTTTATAGGGATTGTTATAACATGGAATGGATAGACTAAATTTTTAAAATGTTAAATTTTGTCACATCATTATTTATCTCCATCATGTAGCAATAGATATGTTCTTATAGTCCTAATAAATGTATAGCAATGAACGGATTTGTTACCAAGAGGTGCACCTCCCCAATCGTTTTCAACCCCCTCACCATGATGATGATGTGAATTAATTTTAGTGTACAAATATTTATATGCCTCCTTCCAACTTAAATGTTAGCTGCCCCCCCCACCACCACCATATATAGACAGAGCTGGCCAGACATAAGTTTGCAGATTAAACTTTTAAATTACTTAGTTTGTCATCTTCCAATTTTTTTTTTTTTTTTTTTTTCAATTTGTAGTGGTATTGTCTTTATGCAATTAGTTTTTTTGTTGTGCTGTGTTGACAGTGAAGTTGATTTATCTTATTGGATTCTGACTAATGAAATCTTATAGCTCACATCCTTCTGAAAGTGTTTAGTCTAACACTAATATTAATGTTGAGTCACTGCAAATGCTAATATTGTGATTTATTTGATCTGTATAAACTTTGTATTTATTTGGTTGAGTAGAAAGAAAAGGGATTTTTAAAAATATCTTTCAGGAGTTTTGAAACCATAAGCCTGTGTTTCAAGACAGGCTATGAACTTTTTCAGAAATTTTAACAATCAGATTCTTTTGGATATAAAACTATAAAAAGTTACTAATCTGAAAATATTTATTCCCTAAAGTAATATTTATGCAGATTATCTAGGAATGCTAATAACATTGGACACTTTCATCATATCATGTTATACTTCTGATTCTCAAATCATAAAACATTATGAAGTGGTAGTGGGGGGGGGTCTCAACCAAACCCACTTCCCAAAATGCTACCAAAGTACCAAACAATATATTATTATTATTTTTTTTAAGATCTTGATCCAGTTAACTTTTCAATACTCCCTTATCTTCATACAATATCTATCAGCGGGAACAGTGGAGTAGGACCCTTGTGACATTCCAAACTGCATGCAATTATAAGAGAGTTTTAGAAAATGAAATGTGCAACTATGCACAAGCAGTTCAGGCCAAGGTCAAAAGCAAAAGACCTGGATCCCATATTCTGGAAAATCTCTAACCTAATTCTCAATAGAAGCAAAACAGCCATGCATACTATCACAAATTACCCCAAGTTTATCTCATCCCTGTTAGATTAGGCAAAGCTCTTCAGAACAAACTTTGGCTCTCACTCTACATTAGATGACAAGGGCCATCCTTTTCTGACTTCCCTCCTCACATGGACCAGAAACTTAGTAATATCTCCATCATAGCCCAAGATGTCTCCAGACTTATCAAGTCTTCACTCTATAAAGCCTACTGGTCCAGATAAAATCTCAGTGGTTGTCCTTAATGGTGTTAGCCAAGTTATCTTTGATCTTTGCAAAGCTGTTTAACCACTGTCTGAAGGAGAAATACTTCCCAAGTCTATGGAAGGTGTCAAGGGTATGCTCTGTTTTCACGAATGTGGGTGAGCACTCATCCCTGTCTCAATATCAACTCATCAGCCTCCTTTGTGCCTTAAGCAAACTCTTTGAGGCTATCACCACCAGGAAGGTTGTTGATCACCTCAACAGGGACAGGTTGTGCGACAAATAATATGGATTTCAATCTGCTCAGTCCATAATTTTGTGAAAGGTGGCAAAAATTGTTTATATGTGCTTCTTTAAATGCTGTTGGTAAGGAAAGCAATTAGATATAAAGGTGTTGTCATTAAGGCTATGAATTGATTGATTTGTTAGGTTGGTTGGCAGATGTCACTGTTAGTTCCAGGAGAGAGGCCTGGAGTAGATTAGTGAAGCTGAGTAGGTTGTCATTGACTAGGTTGACATATAACTTTCTTCATGGTTGAAATTGACACCAGTGAGATGTTTGATGGGCTTGCTACTGTGTTATTTGTTTATGAGGGGCTTTCTTTTAAGCAAATCTGGTGGCCTCCAGTGTCATCTTTTTTTTCAGTGGGAATGTTTATGATCAGCTATTGTATTTTATTGCAGGGATTTGTTTTGTGGACCAAATGTGATTCTTGGAGCCCTATGCACAGAAAATGACTTTTTTATTTTGTGTCTTACTTTCTTAGCATTCACATCTGTCTGACATGTAGAGTGAATCAGAGATCTAATGCAGTGAGGCATTAGACAATAAATACATCACAAGGACAATTGCTTTAGATATATTGAAGGTCTTTGACAAAGTGTGACATAGAGGATTGCCCCACAAGCTCTCCAGTGATGGAGTTACTGGAAGAATTTTCTCAATTATTAAGTCCTTCCGAACAGGCTGGTCTATGAAGGTTGTTGTTAATGGCCAGTCCTTTGAGGCCTATGAGATCAATGTAGGCGTCCCCCAAGGCTCACTTCTTGATCCTATCCTCTTTCTGCTTTATACTAAGGATCTGCCTAAGAACATATGCTGATCTTTAGTGAATATTTATGCAGATGATACAATTGTATATGGGTGCATCTCCAAAAATCTAGATGACCAGAGCCTGACAGCTGATCTCTCCTCTGACCTAACAGGGCAATGGGGTGGGGAATTGGCTGGCATCGTTCAATATCTCAAAACCCATTTTAGTAACATTCCATCATCACAGAACAGAGCCTGAATTTTTTACCATTTCAATGAATGGGTGTTCTCTCAAGGAGGCCATTTGAATGCCTCTTGAGCTTTTAGCTAACCCCAGATTTCAAGTGGAACTTGTATATATGATCCATTGCTAAAGATTCTGGAAAAATGGGTAGTTCCTTGTACCACTCCAGTAAGTGCTTGACTCCTCCTGCTCTGCTCTAAATTTACAAGAGCCAAAAATGGAGTATTGTTGCCGTATCTGGGCTAGAGCTGACCAGTCCTCACTTTCCAGTCTTGATAAAGTTTAAAAGCATCTACCTGGCTTTGTGGGTAATAAATTATTTTCCACCCTACAACCCCTTTCCCAAAGCTGAAACATTGCTAGCCTCTTGCTACTCTTTTGCGATTTCAATGGAAAAAATGTTCTGACAAGCTATATTCCTTAGTTCCACCAACTCTAACCCTCACAGCTAAGACCTGCCACACCATGTACACTGAGGTGCATCCCCCTCATTCTTTCTATATTCCATTAAAACTTCAATGTTGTACATATATTTCACTAAAATATTTAATTTTTTATGATATTAAAGAATAAAAATGAACTGGATGCTTAGCCATTGTGTATTTCTTCTAATTTTTGTTTCAAAACTTATTTTTTCATTTTCTGGGAAAGGTGCTAACTAGACTTACTCAGTAATACATATTAAGGTGTTAATTAATCTATCACGCTTTACTGTTTGATATGATTTTATTATATTTCTGTATATTAATGAACTAAGAAAATAATAAAAACATTGTTTTTCATTAAGAATGAAGAGAGAAACTTTATAAAAAAAAATAACAAGAAAATAAACATAAAACTTTCTGTTGAGCAAAACTGAATTTATTTGCAGTGTTGCCATTTCAAATCGGGATTTTTAAACTGAGTAAAAATTTCTAAAAATGAGTTCTTGTATATAATACAACCCCTTTTTGCCTTTAATTTTTGTTCAAACTTTTTTTGTATTATGCACAAGAAAATACAGTATGTAAAATGAAAAAATAGGCTGGTTTTGGAGATAAGGCCAACATTTTAGTAAGCATTTTCTTTTGATAATTGCATTCATAAAAAAATGACCAGCAGCATACAATTTTTACAAGCAGATTTAGCAAATTTCTAGTAACATTTTGATGCTAATAGTCAATCATAGAACAAGGAAAGAATAAGAACATTTGGTTGATCTATTACTTTCCATTCGCAATAAAAACATACAATGTCTTCTTCAATAAAACTTTATACTCTTTGTAAGAAGGCTTATCTTTCCTAAAAATATTCTCTTTTCCAGACAAGATTTTTCTCTTACTGACTCATAAATAGCTACTGATTGAGCTTCCATTTATTTACCACAATTTGGGATTGGCTCAAATTTAATTTGTAATTCTTTTTGAGCCAAATGCAAATCTCAGTTTACCATGATTTGAAATTTAATACAAGTCACAATTTACTCTTATTTAGGAATGAAGTCAAGCTGTGATTTATTACTGCTTAACTAAGGTGTGGATTACTCTTTTTTTATAGTATTTTTTTTTTTTTTTTTTTTTTTGGTAGTCTTTGGGTTTGTACAACAAGTTTGTAGGATAAGGGAAAGATGTTTACTAGAAATATCCTTGTCAACTGATTTTATATCGGAAAAGAATATACTCTGTAGGAAGAAAATGTTATCAGAAAATCTATATTTAAGTAATGTTTTGGAAAGGTAAAGAATCCATTGCAGAGTGTGTGTGTGTGCAAAATGCTTTCAGTTTCTCATGATTGGATGATAGATTTGTCTTATACTGTACTGGATATTTTTCAAAAAATAATGATCAAAATAAACTGAATATCTCTACCTATTTTCTTATGAAAAAATTTTTTTATATCCAACAATGTTTTCACCATGTAAATCTGGGAGAACATTACACTTTTATATTCATTGATAAAATTCTCACATTTCTTCTGCTTAAAATCAAATTTTATTATGAATACAATTACTCTACTTTGTTCAGGGAGTTAATACTGGCTTGTTAAAACAAATCAGTTTTTATATGAAATATCTTGTTTAAAACTTATTACAACATATGGGTTCTACAAAAATTTGAAATATGTTCAGAAATTATCCAGCTATTTATAATTAACAATAAAAGTAGACCATCAAGGGCAATGATGCATTAGTGCCACTATTTGGAACCTCACTCATTTTTCAAAGCATTTTACAAAGTCCTCTTACAAGATTACCAGCAGCTGCCTTTTCCATTCTCCTGGAGACTTTCTAGAAAGTCTGTAAAAATTCCAGATCTTTTAATTCCCACATTGTCAATCACTGATTTCCTTTGATTGTAACCTGCACAAACTCAATATTTTTTATTTCACAATACCTTTGAGAATATAGATTGCTTTCAATGCATTCTTTACCAAGTTTAAAGTATCATTACTAAAATTTTATCAACACTTCATTTAGTTAATCCTTTCTGAAAGCCACCTTAGTCCTCCAAATTATTTCAGTCAAAACTATGTGAATGAAATGGTCACTACACATGCTCACTGAATGAGGTTTCACTGCCAGCTGCATAACCCCAGAGTAGTGTGTTCATACATGCACAGTAAGGTCTCCTATTTTTTTTGATAAGTTAGGGTTGTGCCAATGGTTCTTGAGATATTCAAAATGACTAGATACTTACTAGACAGATTTTGTGTATGTGCATGCTTTTGTGCAATAAATAACAATTAGTTTTGTTTTTTTTTTTTTTTTTTTTTAATGTTAAACATTTGTTAGAACATAATTAATGTGTGTTATTGCTGTCAGTTGAAGTGAGTTACAATGTAATCACTGGAGAAGTCTAATGAAAATTTCCTAGACTTTGGATAATCTTTTCCTGATGTTTTTGTTTGTTTAATAGCAGCAAACAAAAATTCACAAAGGTACTGGATTTTGTTATTCACTTCCTTTCGTTCACCTCATTCTAGATTGTTTTTATGATTCTTTTTATGATTAGAAAATGATATTTGACTAGCATTATCAAAAATCTAAACTTGTAAGTCAAAAAATGGGTCAGTTATTTGTAAACTAGTTTCATAAGTAAATACATCTTGGTTACATCTTGATCAGATAATTGTTGACTTCAGTCATTTTTTCTATAAGAACATGTACCAAAAGTGGAAAGGAGAACAGAAGACATTGTAACACCGGCATCTTATTAGCCTCTATCAAAGCTGATGATGGGGGTAAGAGTTTTCTGATGCTACTGGTTGGGCAAGTAAGCTAGTTATAGGAGAATGATTTACCAAAGTGCTTACTCACCCTTATCTTCTTCATTAACCATTGTAGCATGCCAGTGACAAGATATGAATGCTGGGGAAAGTAGATTCATGCCTTTTCATGAATATAAAATGAAACTATGAAGTAGGTATAAGTAACCTTATCTACAATTCAAACTTGGCTTAGCAATTCCATGCTAGTAACTGTCATGTTATTCTTTTCTACACTTCTATCATTAACCTATTACACAATATATTTACTAAGACCATTTTTAAAAACTTATTTATAAATCATTTAAAGTTCAACATTTTTATTATAAAAAAAAATACTAACTGTACTATTACTTATAATTGTAACTTAAATAAAATGTTTAAACTTTGGTAATTACATCAGTAAGCCAGTAACCTAATGATGGGGGGGGGCATTATATTTATTTTTCAAAATGATCTTTTTTTGTCAATGGTCTTTGTTACACTTCTCTATGACTCATGAAGATTAAACATTCTGTGAAAATTCCAGATGAAAATTTAGTTTATAACTAGAGCAGGCTACAAACTTATTGATCCACCTTTTGTAAATTTAAAAATGAGTGTTGATGTGTAGTTTTATTTGTCACTAAAAAAAGTAGATTATTGTAAGCCACACTTACATTAATCACCAACAAAGTTATATTAAGTCTAGCATCTGAATAGAAATTACCAATTTATAATAAGAAAAAAGCTCTTTGCTAATGGTTCTGTAATGAATAACACTTCTCATAATCCAGTAAAAAAAAATAAATGAATTCTTTAACTCAGATTCCCAAATTTGGTTAACATTACATTTTATGAATGAAGCTACAGAAATAGCACACCAAGATACGTTAAAAATTCTACCACTTTTGTCGTATGACATCGTAACAGGTAAAATTCTCAGCTTTTATTATCTTTTTATTATCAGTTTTTTATACATATATATTTTTTTAATTTTTAAAATGAATTTAGATCACCATTAATACTTGTTAAGTAATTTTACTTCATTGAATCATCTTTAAAAATATGACATAAAACTGAATAGAATAATATAATATTTGAAGAGACCAGTTAATTTACATCTGATCTCAGTAGTGCAATACCAACTACTTTCTAATGAAAGTGATCATATCATTTGCAGTAACAATGTCTTTCAATTTCCATGCTTTATCAAATTATTTAAAAAAAATTATAGTCTATTTCTCGTAAGTCTTTTAAGTTACCTGATAGTTTTAGTTATTTTGGTCATGAAACAAAAAAAAAATTCCATATTATATACTGTATAGTACATTTGTGTTACAAAAGCCTAGTTAGAGTTGTGTGAGGTATTTCTCTTTTGATCATTCCAGATAGAATTAATGAAAATCATACATAGCTTCCATTTTACACTTATTATATATCTTAAATTATCCAGCAATTATCATCTTTTAAATTTGTAATTTTTCCCTTGGATAAATTCAGATAAAACTATAAAAACATAACTGCTTTTGAAAGCATAAAGTTTACAAGCATCTACAAGATATTTTATTTTTAGATCTGATTAAAATAACCATTGGTAGCAATCTGGTCTTTTGCTAATAAGTTAGAGATAATTTCTGCTTTGCATGATTTATTTATTTATTTATATATATATATATATATAGGGTGAGTCAAAATTATGTTAACACTAGTATGAGAGGATGAGTCAAAACACATGATAAAAGATTGCTTGTATAGTAAAAAAAAAAAAAAAAAGTTGAAGACATCGAAGAACTCAAGAACAGAATAAAAGGTGTAATATCAAACATCCCCTCTCCGTGAAATGTGTGTCAAGACACTAAATTGTACTGTTGATTGCTGGTTTTTGTGCATCAATGGTGCTGGTGGACAGGTGGAGAATGTTCAGTAATTTCTGAATAAATGATTCCTCTCATACTAGTGTTAACATAATTTTGACCCATACTCTCATACAAGTGTTGACATAATTTTGACTCACACTCTGTGTGTGTGTGTGTATATATATATATATATATATATATATATATATATATATATATATATATATATATATATAAAAAAATTTCACAGTATATCTGTTAAAGGGCAATATGAATAAAGATAAAAGGGAAACTTAGCTGACATGCTTCATCGTCTGTAAGACTTTATCAAAGTAAACTTTCCTTTTTCGTTTATTTATTTATATATATATATATATATATATATATATATATATATATATATATATATAAAGGTTTCTCTAATTAAAATTTTATATCTTGTCTAAATTAAAATTTATAAAGTGAGTAATTATGATTATTCTTCCTTTCAAAAAACATAAGATCCCAAATTTGTAAAATTTCTGATTGAAAGAAATTGAATAAACAAATAAAAATGGAAATCTATTAAAAATAAATAAAATATTATAAAAAATAAATAAAATGGAAATCTATTAAAAAATAAATAAAATACTATAAACAAATAAAAATGGAAATCTATTAAAAATAAATAAAATATTATAAACAAATAAAAAATGGAAATCTATTAAAAAATAAATAAAATATTATAAAACAAATAAAAATGGAAATCTATTAAAAATAAATAAAATATTATAAACAAATAAAATGGAAATCTATTAAAAATAAATGAAATATTATAAACAAATAAAAATGAATTAAAAAAAAATAAAATATAAAACAAATAAAAATGGAAATCTAAAAAATAAATAAAATATTATAAACAAATGGAAATCTATTAAAAAATAAATAAAATTATAAAAAAAATAAATCTAAAAAATAAATAAAATATTATAAACAAATAAAAATGAAATCATTAAAAAATAAATAAAATATTATAAACAAATAAAATGGAAATTCTATTAAAAATAAATAAAATATTATAAACAAATAAAAATGGAAATTTTAAAAAAATAAATAAAATATTATAAACAAATAAAAAGTAAATCTATTAAAAATAAATAAAATATTATAAACAAATAAAAAATGAAATTATTAAAAATAAATAAAATATTATAAACAAATAAAAATGGAAATCTATTAAAAAATAAATAAAATATTAAAATAAATAAAAATGGAAATTTATTAAAAATAAATAAAATATTATAAACAAATAAAATGGAAATCTATTAAAAATTAAAATATTATAAACAAATAAAATGGAAATCTTTAAAAATAAAATAAAATATTATAAACAAATAAAAATGGAAATCTATTAAAAAATAAATAAAATAAAAATAATTGCTAAATCAAAGTAATTTTATAGTAAATAGTTATTTTAATCTTTATTTGATTTAAATACTTAAAAAATTTGCCAAGTTTTATTTAAGAAACCTTAAAAAGTATTTTTTATAACATTGCTTGCTTACCTCAGAACAAGTCAAAAGTTAATTTGTGTAGGTGAGGTTATATTTGTATTGCTTGTTGATGTCACAAATTTGTGTTGACAGCTTTAGACTGAATTCCTTCCGTTTGTAATTATTGTGGTCCTTAATAAAAATCAATATTCTATCTTTGTAAACTAATTATTTTCCTGTAATTTTTATTGTTGATTATCAAGATTTTGTTAAATAGAACAATCATTACTTACAGGTTAATTCCAGAACACATTCTATCACATTAAATTTTGATTATAAAGAATGTGTGAAAATTACATTTATTTTTGATCTTAAGTAATAAAATATTTTCAGTGAAAATGATGATTAAAGAAATAAAAATTTAACTGAAAAATTTAAGAAGCAAAATATTTTATTTTCAAAACAGAAAAAAAATCTTTTAGCTTATACACAAGTGAAATATTGGAGCAATCAGAAAGAGTTTTATATGGAAGACGAGTGGGACAATATTTAAGTGGTTTGCATGCAGATAAGAGAAATCCATGCATTATCTAATATAACAGTTTAATTTAAAAAGTAAATCCTTATTTAAATAATTTACTTCTACATCATATTTTGAAATTGTGACATGGAATGTTAGGACATTGAACAACCGTGGCCAGTTAGAAAATATGAAACAGGAGATGAGCAGACTAAAAATCAACTTCTTAGGTTTATGTGAAACAACAGATTTTGTCAGTGACAATCACAGGATTGACTACCATAACAGAATGCATTGACAACACAAAGTAACAAAGAAGAAATTGAATCTTTCTACTCCATGCTAGACAACGCCAAGGCTCATTGCAAATCACAAGAAGTCATAATTATCATGGGAGACCTGAATACAAAAGTAGGCAGGGATAGGGCAGGGGAAATAGCTGGAAAATTCAGATGAGGGACCTACAACAAACATGTAGAAAAATGGGTCCAATAGTGCACAGCCAATGACCAGGTAATAGCCGACACCTGGTTCCAAGAACATCCAAGATTATTATGGACATGGAGAAGCCTAGGAGGAGAAACTAAAAAGCCAAATTGACTACATAACTATCAACAAAAGATTCAGGAATGCAATGGTTCACTGCAAAACCTACCCAAATGCCAACTACGGAAGCGACCATCGCCCTGTTATATATAAACTAAAAGTGAAACTACGAAAACTGAAGAAGCCTAATGCAGCACCCAAATTGCAATACAACTGAGCAACCTGAACCTGAAGGAAAAACATATTGACAGTGTGAAAAAATATGAGGGATAAAATGGAATTGTAACAGATGTTTAAAGCCTTAGATGATTTTGGCATACACAAGATAAGTGAAATCTACAACAGTGGGGATACACTGGAAGATCTATGCAGATCTATTTTCATAGCACTGCATAAGAAACATGATATTTATGCTCAGAATGCTATAAGAAAGAGCAATACAAATGCAGAAGAACGTGCACCTGTGTTTTATAGACTATGCAAAGGCATTCAACAAAGTATGCCACAACAATCTGTTAGAGCTGCTCAGCAACCTTGTCATATTCAGGAAAGAGATTAAAATAATCAAAAATCTCTACTGCAGCAAACTGCCTGCATAAAGATAAAAAATGAGTTCAGCAGATATACAAAAATAGAAAGGAACATAATGTGTTTTCTCACCAGACTTATTCAACCTATACTGTGAGGCAATTCTGAGAGAACTGGAAAGCCTACCAGGATTCATCATTGGCAGCCAGAATCTTAACAAACATAAGATATGCAGATGAACAGTACTGATAGTAGACATGGAAAGAAAACTACAAAACCTCTTTACAGAAGGTAGTGAAAGAGAGTGAGAAGAGGGGACTAAGCATAAACTACAAGAAGACAGAATACATGGTCATCAGCAAAAAGACGAGCCTGGAATGTGATTTACAGGTCGGAGACACTAAAATCAAGCAGGTACAGAAATTTAAATATCTGGGAAGTGTTTTGACAGAAGACAAAGTGTGACACTGAGGTTCGAAGACATATTGAGATGGTCAAAATCGCATTCCAAAAGCTAGGCAGAATATTACAAGATAGGAAGGTTTCATTGGTAACAAAGAAAAGAGTAATGAACTGCTATCTCTCTTCCTTTATGGCTGTGAATGTTAGATGACAACAGAGGTATGATTCTACAGAAGGATGCTAAGGATACCATGGACTGAACATGTGAGCAACAATGAGGTTTTGGAGAGGATGCAAAGAGGAAACATACTTAACATCAGGAAGAGGCAGCTGAAATTTCCATGACATGTAATGAGAAAGGAGGGCTTGGAAAATGGAAAGAGGGACAAGGGAAAGCAACGCGTGACATACTTGATGGTTTTAAACAAGTGGATGGCAGAACAGGGTCTGGGAGATATAACAGAGACAAAAAACTTATTGAGAGCTACAAGGGACAGGAAGAAGTGGAGAGCCATAATCATCTATGTCCTGAAGGGAAATGGCACATAAAAAAAGTTGTCCTCATCATCTTCATCTTATTTAAAAATGATGCCTTTTACAATTATTATTAGGAAAATTTAAGATTTGTTTAAGATTTTAAATATCACATTACAATTACCTAAATTTCATGTATATGTCCCTATGTACAATATTAATATGTATGTAGTATATTGGTTAATTCTTCTACCAAATTTTTAGAAAATTCCATTTAAAGTAATGTTACATATACATTCAATGGTTCTTTCAATCAGTGCATCTTAGCTATGATATAGAGAGTGCAAGAAAGATGACAATTGAAAAGTAGAAATAATTACAAATTTGCACACCCATAGTTAATAATATACCATCAAAAGTCATTTAATATTTTTTAAATTATTTAACAAATAGAAAATATTTTCTCAGTATCTTTGTATATTTATTTATTAAAGGATATCAAAACAAAATCATAGTGGTAGACCTATTGAAAGAATAAAGAAAGAATTTTTACAAACATTGCATTATTAAATTAATATAGAAAATTGTGAAGACAATATCAAAGAAATTTTTTTTATTTTGTTTTAGACAATAGCCTTTAAATATAAATTTTTAAAAGATAAAAAAAATCTTCAGAAAGAGCCATATTTTATTTTTATTTTCTAAAATTTATGTCTAAGGCATCTGTATCAACTCTTTTATGTTCTGATTTTTCACTTTAAGTATTTATTTTTCAAGAACTTTAAAAAATGTAAACCTCAATGTAATCAACTTTTATACACGATTAGAAATCATTAAATTAAGAAAGTGGTGGTGCAATTGCATAAAATTTTTTTTTCTCTAAAATTTTTAAGAGAAACTACTTTAAAAATGTATTTTTTTTTTTTGCATAAATTTAATCCAATAATTTTGGAAGATTTTTAAAATTGATGTTTTATGACACCAAAAAGAGTCAATATTTTTAGTGACAGTGATTTTATTTTTATTTTATTTTATTTTTTTTTTTAATGCAAATATTTTCAATTTTACTTAAAATTCTTTAAGCTTTTGATTGGGGGGCAGCCAAAATTGGCCAGCAAAGGCAGCATATACAGTGGATTAAAGAATAAATTTCTTAATCCCTATGTTGCATAACTTTTTTTTTTTTTTTTTTTTGAGTGTCCAATTTCTGCTATGAAAAGTGGAGATACCTATATATATATATATATATATATATATATATATATATATATATATATATATATTATTATTTTTTTTTAAGCATTTCACCCCAAGCAAGGCTGGAAGCCACTAGCATGCAAGGGGTTATATAGGATTTGGAGCGAGAGCAGATAGGAGTGATAGAGGAAAGGATGAAGAGAAGGATAGTGGATAGATCAAGGTAACTGGAGATGTCTATTGACATTTACATTTGAATAGTTGGAGATTTATAGCTATCTGGGAAAAGGGAAGGGAGTTCCACAGGCGAGAGGTGTGAGATATGAAGCTATTGGAGTAGAAGAGATACCTACATTTAACAGTTTCAACAGTGAAAAGGTGAGAGTGGGATGCCAGCCTCGTAGGACGCTTGAATTCAAGAAGCCTGGGAACCAGCGAAAGCAGCTCATCAGAGCAATTACCATGAAAGTATTTGTAAAAAAGACAGAGGCGGCAGCACGTCTGTGAGAGAGCAACTGCAGATGAGATGCCAGATCAGAGCCAATTGTATTGCATATCCATCTCTGGATCTTATCAAGATCCCTGAGGCAAACAGAAGGGGCTCCAGACCATATATGGCAGCAATACTCCATGCAAGGATGAATGGTTGATTTGATGGATTGATTCCGGGGAGAAAAATTTCCTGGCACTGCACAGGGAGCCATCTTTCCTTGCGGTGGACGAAGCAATTGATTCAATGTATTTGTTCCATCTTAGGTCAGCAGACAATGTGAGACTGAGCAGTCGCAGAGTGGTGCTCTCAAGAAGTTGAGCGTCAGATATTCTAATGGGGGGCAGGGAAGGATCTCTGTGGTGAGTCATAGAGAGCAGTTTTGTTTTTGAGGTGTTAAAGTTAACCAGCCAATTCCTGCCTCAGTTCACAACCGATTGGAGGTTCTTTTCGAGACGAACGGCCAGGTTAGTTTTGTCAGCGACACTAGATTTGTTTTTGAGGCAGGAGTAAATTGTAGTGTCGTCCGTGTAGATGCCTACTTGGGAATCTATGATGTCAGGAAGATTGTTGATGAAGATAAGGAACAGAGTAGGAACTAGGATGGAGCCTTGGGGAACACCTGCATTCGTGGGATAGGAGCTGGAGGAGAATCCATTGAGAACGACCTTCAATTCATGGTTTGACAGGAATGATTGTTTGATTTAATACAATCGACCTGTAATACCATAACCCTGGAGCTTGCAAAGAAGCCCAGCATGCCAAACCCTATCAAATGCTTTGGAGATGTCTATAGCCGTGGCATGAGCTTCTCCGTTATTTTGAAGTGATGCTGTAAGCACATCAGCTGTAGATCGGGCAAAGCAGAAACCATATTGCTTGTCTGAGAGCACATCATGGGATGTAAGGTGGTTAACCACTTCGGCATTGATTAAAGCTTTGAAGACTTTGCTGAAGAGGGGTAGGAGACTGATAGGACAGTAATTAGAAGGGTCAGAGGGGTTGCCAGAGTTCTTAAAGACAGGAACAATCAATGAGGACTTCCAGCAGTCTGGAAAACAAGATTCCTTGAGGCAGTAGTTATACAATTTGGAGAGGGCGGGCACCAGTTCAGGCACACATTTCTTCAAGACAATGGCCGGTATCCCATCTTCACCACTAGCCTTGTGGGGGGGGGAATCTAAATTTGAGATAATTCCCAATACCAATGACAGGGTTATGTGCAACCTGCTCAATAGGGCCTCGGTTCTAAGAGGGAAATTGGGTATGGGTACACCGGAAGAGTCAAGTGTTGAATTGAATGAAAATTTCCAAGCAAAGCATTCAGCCTTGTTGGCAGAGGAGGTTAGGACCTGAAACTGGTTGAACAAAGGAGGTATAGAGTTTTCTATTGTTGAGTACGCTCTTGCAGAGACGCCAATAATCCTTGGAGCCGAATTTGCAAGATGCAATACGTTCTTTCATTTGAGCAGCAAATAGTGACTTAGCTTCATTGAGGACACGCTTACACTCATTACAGTCTATTGCAGTTGGACATGTCGCTATGATATAGGTGAAAGAAATGGTTCCTATGGGCAATGGTGGCTGAGCCAGCAGTGGAGAACCAAGGGGATGAGCGCGATTTGACCTTATATTTCCTTGAGGGGATGAAAGCGTCAATTCCCGTTTTAACCCAGGAGGAGACCTCGGAAGCACATTCTTGTACAGGGAGCGTAAAGACAACATCCCAGGGGACATCGTGGAGGAAATCATAGAACAAGTCCCAGTCAGCTCGTTGATAGCAGAACGAGGTTCTAGTGGTAGGAGGTTCTTTGCAGGGGGTGGAGTTGAAGGAGATGTTGACAGACACTACAGCATGATTAGAGTTACCAAGAGGGCAGAGCTGCGTGGCGCTGGGATGGAAGTAAAACATAGATTGAGAAGAGAGGCCTTACCGTCCCAGTTGTAGGCAAAACGCGTGGGGAAGTCAACTATCTGCATGAGGGATTGAGAAACTGAAAAATTAAGTGTTTGAATGCCTGCAAGGTCAGTAGTAGCATTCTTAAGCCACTTGGTATGATGGGCGTTAAAATCACCAAACACTAATATGTGAGCAAATGGATGGAGAGAGAGGGCTTTGTCTATGCTGTCAGAAATGCTATCGATTATTCCACAGTCTTGAGAGGATGGAGAGTGATAAAGGAAGAAGAGAGAGCTTACAGCATTGAGAAGAGATAGCCTGAGACACATGTACAAATAGTCTGGCAATTCAAGAGACAACTCTCTAGGGAGATGGTCCTTGACGTAAACACCAAGGCCATGCATGTGGGTTTGAGCCTTTTCTAAGGAGAGGAAGGTAGCCGGAGATCGAGAGATCAGAGGAGGGGATAGACGAGTCGAGGTTGGTCTCACACAGAGCCAGTATATCCGGGCAGTTTGTAGTGAGGAAAGAATCCACATTGCAGAAATTGGTTCTAATGCCACAGATATTGGAGAATGAAATGTTGAAGGGTTTAGGTGATTTTTGAATGGCTTTTTCGATCTCTGTTAGTCATTATGTGGAATTATGGTTGGAAGATGAGAATGCCTGAAGTAAAATAAGCAGACTGTTATCGACCGTGATGTGGGCAGAGAAAAGCTTGCACAGCCTGCATTATAATGTGGCTTAAAGGGTTGCCCACCGGAGGTGACTGCAGGGATACTATTCCATGCACGACATGGCACTACAGACACCCCAGTATTATACAACTGTTGATCAGAGCGGCCGCTTAAGACGCTATGCAACAGTTAGCGCTCTTAACTACCAGTCGGAAACAGCAACCAGGAAACTGTAAACCGTGTACCCTCAGAATGAAGAGGCAATGCTACAGACTGCACACATCACGGGAGAAACACTGCAGCACTAGTACAGAAGACAGGGGGAGAGAGTGCCGGTAACCCCTTCCTAAACAAGAAACAAGGTGTGAGCCTCTAGTTTGGGATAGGGGGAGGAGTACTGACCGGGCGATAGGAAAGCCTATTCTATTACATATAACACATACAACAACAAAAAGAAAAGAGGGAGAGGTAGTTGACAAAGTGTCCAAGCTGACACTAGGAGACATATGTACTGAGGGATAGGGATGGTATTTTATTTGTATTTTACCCTTTCACTACAATAAGTTTTAACTTAGTATAAGTCCCATTGTCCTATTTTAAAAAAGAAATTAAAAAAAAAAAAATTTGGTTATCCAGCATTGTGGATATGGCATAAAATCCTACTCACTTATGGCAGCAAGTGTTCAAATTTGTCAGCTTACATTCTCATGGTTAGTTAGTGAAAGTTCAGGCTGGCTTTATCACCAAGCTCTTTGTTTCAATGAACGCAGAGCTGGGGGGTCGGGGGCAACGGGCATCCCCCCCACCACCACCACCAATGGGCTTGGGGTACTTGCTTTCAATAAAATTAAAAACAACGGTATAATGTTTGGCCTAACCACTGACCAAGAAGCCCTGCTTCTCAAAATTCTGATGTTTCTTGAGATTTAAGGAAGTGGGTTGGACTGAGAACTTTTCAGCGCCCCTTACTACATACATTGTATTAATGATGTAAGACTTAATTACTTAGTGAAAGTTATCATGGCAGCCATTTGCTATCAGCAGAATGATGCATGGCAGCATGTGTTTTCTTGGCTTCTGATGAGATGATTGAAAATAAAGTTACATTTCTTCACCTATTACTATTTATTCATAACAGCAGCCACTAGACCCATTGTATGTTCACTACAGATAAAGCTATTTAGGTTTTTATAATCAGGAAAATGCTAAAAGTTTAAAATTAGTCCCATCTCTTAAACCTTGATTAGCATGTCAACTTACTACTTTTGTTTTTGTAAACTGCTAAGTGTATTTTTCTTGACTAAATGCAGCAGCGTTAGTAGTAATATAGATAACACAAAATTCTCATTTTAAATCTTTGTGCACTTCTTTTAAACTAAATACTATTTGATTCTAGCTAATCATTTATTTTAATCCAGTTTATAAGCTGTAAGATACATGCCATTAGGTTGAGTCATAAGTAATTTTTGTTTTTGGGAACCAATTATAATGGTAAACATATCATCCTAAATACTAATTGTATGTGGCAGGTAAGAATAAATCTGGAGTACACTAACATACCTTAGTTTTTGCACAGCAAAGACAGCATATACAATGGATTAAAGGATAAATTTCTTAATCTCACTAATGTAGGGATTGGAAGCACATTTATATCATATAATGTTATAGGAATTCATGCAAGAGGATAACACTATTTAGACCTCTAGAAAAATTATAGTGTTTATGTTCAAGGAGTCCTAACTGACTGGGAAATAGGGAATTGGTTTGTAAAGATTAATTCTGGAAAAACATTGTAGGATGATAAAACTCTAAAGTCATTAGTGGAAAACAATCAACAGGAATTAACAAAGATGTTAAACAAATCACAATCTATCATATGCCGAAAGCTAGTTCAGTGCCTACGGGCTTGGGGATACCCACATTAAACCGGCCTTGTGCCACATTCTATCCTTGTGGGTGGATTGATAAATACTAAGCTAGTTCAGTGTTTCTGTTCCACACTCTTAGCAAAATAGAAAGAAGTAGATTGTTGATAAACAAAAATTATTTCTTACTCAACCTAATATATAAAGTAAAAGTTCACAACAGAATGCAGGAGTTAGAGACATAGCTGAAAACAGTGGATTGTAACCATCAAGCTTAGAGTTCCTTCATAAACAAAGCTTGTTAACCACAGCTTCCCTCATAATTCTTACATGTATCCATAGTATGTGTAGACTTTAAAATGTTTGAAGGTCTCATACCCTTGGGCTGGAATCAAGCTTCTGATATATTAACACAATGTGTTGCCTGGCTGACCCCCCCCCCTCTATAAAGATGATACCAAATGAATAGTGGGTCACCATATGACATCTAGGAGTACTACTGAATATGATTATTTTAATTTGTGATTCTGTAATGATTGTTTTTAAGGCTGAATTGGTAGAAAAAAACAACAACTGTACATACAAAAAGTATCTACTTGTTAAGTTTGAAAACAAGAATCACCAAAATATAATAAACAAGGAAATATGATTATCACTTTTATATCCTTAATATCTTTTAAAAATTTCAAATACTTAATCATTTCATTATCAAGTTATTTGTTGAACAGTGTTAAAAATGTGTAGAAAATACTTGATTAAATAACATGAACTGATCATTTGAAAATTCTTTTCTCAATTATTTAAAGCATTTTTTGTAATTTAAATAAGAGCTAAAAAAAAAAAAAAAACAAAAGCTTCTAGTCTACATGTCAGCTAGTGAATACCCTTAAAGAAATTAGTGATCTTGGCTTTTACTTTTAAAGCAAAATCTTAATGTTATTTTTTTTAAGGATCTTTTTACTGTAATGTGCAAACATTAAATTCAGATGAAGGTTTGAGGTATAATAGATTCAACTTCATAGTTTATCATTGCAGACTATATACTATCACATCAAATCTTATTTCCTGTCAGAAACCAATAATGGCATGTTATCTTCTCTTGATAGATAAATTTTATATAAAAAATTGTTAACAAAAATGCTTTTCTTCAAAACAATTAGTTTATAATTTAAATCAGATTGTTTTGGACAGCTTTCTGTTCCTTTTTGTATGAAAAGTGGAAAGAAACAAGATCATAATAAAAGTATTATTTTTCAGTTTCTATGAAGTATATATAAATGTTGCTAGCATCTTTTTTTATTAAATACACAGTAGAAAACCATGTTATTCTAGACAGTATGCCTGACAAAATGGAAAAAATTCTGTGACATGATTCATTCTTCAGAATGACTCTTTCAAAGGACTAAATGTTTTTATTGACAGTGCATATATATGGAGGGGAAGAAATACAAACAAATGTTAGTTATAATTATGTATCATAAATGCTGAATGTGCAGGGACAGTTAACAATAATGTTTATATATCATATTCTTCCACAATATATGTCTACAGATAAGTTAACTGTTGGTTAAACTGCCATTTTCTTTTATATTTTCTCTGTGACTTATCTATATATATATATATATATATATATATATATATATATATATATATATATAAAACTGTATTAACTCAATTCCTAAAAGACTTAAAATTTACAATGCTTCTAATTATAAGAAATAAAATATTTTCTTTATAAAAAATAGTATTATTTAGTATGTAGTACTTGAGACCTGAAAAAAAATGCATTTCTAATATTCTTGTTAAACCATATTTCAACTTTTACTCCTTGTTGTCATTTTAAACTGATAATTCTCTACTTTACAAGTGGGTGTTGAAAAACTATTGGCCTAACCAAGAAACCCTTCCCCACAAAATATGACATTTGGTCAGATTTTGAGAAGTGAGTTGGTTTGAGAATTTTTCAGCATCTTTTAATAGAATAAATTTTGTATGTATATACTTTTCATCACATCTGTCACACATGTGTACAGCAGTTGAAATATACTTGTGTGTGTGTGTGTGTGTGTGTGTGTGTGTGTGTGTGTGTGTGTGTGTGTGTGTGTGTGTGTGTGTGTATATATATATACATATATATATATAATAACCAGCTGTAGAGTTTCAATCTACAACAAGACTAGCCAACCTGATGTTATTTAAACTATACACATATGTAGCCTGCATCATGCTAACATCATTAACGCCATGCTTATTGTATATTTTTACCAAAATAGCATTTAGGTGTACAGGAGTTCTTTTCCACTGGCCTTATATAAACTATGACTCAATTTGAAGATAAACTTAATGGTTCAAGAAGCAAACTTGAAGTATGGTGAATGTCCAAAAAGTAAGATGCAAACATTTACTAATCTATTATGTTTGTTACTACACAAAATATTGTGCATATGTTACTAGCACTACTCTGCTACTTCTTCATATAGTTGAGATTGATGCACTGTCTTGCCAGTGCACAAGCACATATCTTCCTCAAAGAAAGTGGTGTCAAATGACTGGGGACATCCTTGCACATTTGCAATAATAATATCATTTGTGTGGAACTGCTTCCCTGATAAATTTGGTTGAGAGGCCCAAATAGATGATAATCTGAAGGAGCCAAGTCAGAACTATGTAGTAAAACCATCCCAGCCATGTGACTGTTTTTAGGTGGTGTTAGGATGACATCCAAATGTAAACATCCCTGTCTCTTTCAATGATCAGCTTTCTTCAGTCTGTTTAGTATCTTCACAGTCTCTATCAGGCCATGTAGTATAAATTCTACAAGCAGAACATCTTTGCATTCCATAATATAGTTCCCATTAATTTCTTTGCTGATTACTAAATTCTGAATATTTTTGAGTTGTTTCTTTTATTGAATCTTCTCCAGAGTAACATGATACATCTTAATCCTATTACCTATGATTGTGTACTCCAGAAATTCCTCATTAGTTCTCCTATACTGTTCCAAAAGTTGAAAAGAAATGTCTGTTGTTGATGAATGTGAACAGCCTATATTTAGTTCATCTTGCATTTTTTTATGCTCCTTTGTGAACACACCATTCTAGATCACTATACCTATTCAGTCCATCATAAAAATTTAGAATGTGAAATTAGTAAACACTAAACACTTCAAATTCCACAATGTGTGGACAAATTTAGTATAGGAGATAAATTAATTGAACATAGACGAGGTTGTATTAGAAGTAGTTTTTCCCAGCACTGTAAATTGTTGTAAAACCAAAAAAAAAAATTAGCCTAAAAACTTATGTTATTAAATAGCCTTGTCAGATCAAGAATTTCATATGGGTGCCATGTATGTTGCCAAACTCATTCAGTAAACCATCAGCTGTATACAACCACTTTCTAAGATCAATGGTTAAAATGGCTTTGAGCAAATAAAGCTTGTAGGTTTGAGTGAGAACCATTCTTCTTTGAACCCTGTGAACCAAGTGCGGAAAGAAATATAAAGGGGAGACAGGCAGCCCCCTTAAGGTAAGGCTTCAAGAACACCAAAAAACTATAACACTAGGGGAAGTGGTAAAAATCAGGCGTGGCTGACTGAAATCACTGCCCTTTGTGGGATCAGGTTGAAATCATAGACAAAGAACCTCATTGGAAAATTTGCAAATTAGGTGTTAGCCCCTATAAAAATGGGATTTTGGAAAAGGGTTGTCAGTTGGTGAAAGGAAATTGTTGCCTGTATCAACTCCGGTTTTTTGATTCAAGGATTATTATATCCAGCCGAAAGAATCTCTATAATATGCTGCCGACCAACCAAAACCCAAAAGAGAATTTCATAGAACAAATTTGGTAAATAGAATTTTGACTAATTTTCATTGACCAAACTAAAAATTAATATTTATTTACACACCTTTGTGGATTTTTAAATATAGCACTTAGATTACTTCACTAGCCCTAAAGTGATAAAGATATTTGATTCCCTTTCCTTCTTCCTCGTAACACTCCGCCTGTAACTCTGTTTTTCTGTTTTGTAGGCCACAATTAAATTGTTTTTGTTTTTGACTCTGTGATCATCATCAACTTGTTACCATTCCAAAAGCTGAAAAGAAATATCTATGTATTGAGATTTCAGTTGTTTTGGGTCGCAAAGTTAGACTTTCCCCCCATGGCATTCAAAAATGTTATTACACCTTGCATCTCCATTTGTTCACTGTTTTATGTTGATAGTCATCTGTTTTGGGAACATATATGCTTGCTTATAATATTAAGGCTGTTCTGGATGTTACAAAAAGTGTTGTACACTACTACAGTTGTTTTGTCTGTATGCCTTTCAAAAAGTTTTAATTCTAGTCAATTTATGTCTAGCAGCACTTTTTTGGATCTTGTATGTGCTCTATAGGTGGAAATTAGTGATCAGCTACAAGAAATATAATTTTTGGGTATTTTCTGTCATAATATTAATATTTTCTTGAAAATATTCAACAGTTCCCAAATTGATAAATGAAACAATTGTCAATTACTTATAAAATTGACAGTAGCTACATAAAAAAAAACCCAAAAAACAAAAAAAAAACAAGAGGTTTCCAAATAGAACTTCAACATTTGACATGATTTGGGGCTTCACTGGCTAGAAATTGTCACAAAAAAATGGGTGTGAAAGTTTATAACAGCAATCTTTTCATAAATTATTTAATTATTCATTTCATTACTATAGAAATATATAATTTTTTTCTTATTGGGTTGTGAATATAAAGAACATAAGGATTTCTGTTGTTCCAGTTGGTAAAACTGATTTTTAAAGCCAGTTTTATAAAATTATGGTTAACATCTACAAATTCAAGAGTCAATTATTTCCAGATAATTTTCTTAAAATATGAAAAATATTTTCTATGAAGGTCTTTAAATCCTGAAAAGCAAATTGCCAATTTATTTTAACACATTTTAGTTCCAAAACTCAATCAGTATTTTGTTGTGTATTTTATACTTTTTGAAAGTCCCATATGCTTGGACTATAAAATAGTGTAGTTTTTGATTCTACAACTGACCAAATTCATTCTTTATCTGTTCATTTAGAAATAGGATTCACTTGTTTCTCTTCTAAATTAAAACTTTTCCATCAAGAATTTGATGTAGGCATACATTTTTTACATTCAGTATTACAAATAGTGATTGGTTACAAAATGTATATTATCATTATTAGTATTTGTCAGACATTTTAAAAATTTTTAAATATACTCTGACATTTTATTTCAAAGTTAACATTTAAGAAAGTTATTTAATCTAAGAAAATAAATGTTGTAAATAATGCTTTTATTATGATCTTTTCATTCATACATTGTTCAGGGGAAAAATGTGTATTTCAAAAGTATTTTTCCCATTTAATTTTGAAACATTTATTTTGTTTTAGTTTTTCCAATATTGTGATTGCAATTTTCACTAGAATCTATTTTATATCTTTTTATGATCTTTTTTTATTTTGCAAGACCAGGCTTTAAACAACAATAATTTGTATTGAATAAGAGATTTGTTTGCATCAGAGCTTGCAGGTGTCATGGGCAAGCTTTATAACTGGCTCTGTGAAATTTGCAAAAAGTTTTTACCCAGGAGGACATTGGAAATTAAACTGTATTTCTCACAAAAACATTTGATTATTAAATTAAAAGAATCAGAATAATTTTAAAACTGATTTGTTGTATGGCCACATATCCAGTAACAGAAAAAGGGCTTGTGTTTGATTCATTCATAGATGAAGGGAATGCAATTGTGAAAAGTATATGAAGAAAATCTGGCAAACAATTGTCAATTTACAAAAAGTTAAACAATGATTCTATCTTGTTTCAAATCCTAAAGAATCACTTTATATCAAGAGTACAAACACTTGCAAATTTGTATTGTCTTAAGATATACAAGGAAAATATCTCATTAATATCCATTGTCAACTAT
The DNA here is from genome assembly GCA_903632075.3 of Acanthosepion pharaonis. Lineage (NCBI taxonomy): Eukaryota > Metazoa > Mollusca > Cephalopoda > Sepiida > Sepiidae > Acanthosepion > Acanthosepion pharaonis. The sequence continues at coordinate 653,087 of CAHIKZ030005467.1, read as the reverse complement.
CTTTGTTTACAGCTTTCTAGCAAATCCATTAAAACTACTTTAAGGCAGTACACCAAAGACTATGAGAAACTCAGTCCATTTCATGACATTCATCTTATCACTAATGTTGAACTTTGATGTGGTCAATTTATTTAACAGTTTCAATAAAGGAAGCTTTGGTCATTATACAAGACAAACTGATCAATGATCCTTGTCTTATGAAGTGTGCTAGTAATAACTTGTTAGCGATATTAACATTTTATTTACAGAATATCGTATTTTTTTCTTTAGCAATGAAAGAATTGAAAAGCATCCTTGTGTATAAATATGGAGTCACTCCATTTCTTTAGAAAAGAGATTCATTTCATTCCAGACAGAGTGTATACCCAAGGAAGGATGTAGATGAGAATTGTAACAAAAGCAATATAAAGAATGAGTTAAAGCAACTCTTGGGAGGATGATGATTTTTCTCAAATATAAACATTTATTAGAGCAATAATAAAGTTAGATAATTCTTTAAAAAAAAATGCATTTTTAACTTTTGCTTTATACCATAAATATATTTTTTGTTTACATTTTAATTTTTCATTTTCTTCAATTCCTCAGGATTTCCTATTTGGAGATTTACAATGAAAAAATCTTTGATTTGCTGGCAAGATATTCTGAACCCACTGATTTAGGTTCTGTTGATAAATTGGTAATTGTAGAAAATAGCAATGGAGTGTATGTTCGTGGACTTTCCTATCATCTTGCTCAAAATGAAGAGGAGTCTCTCAATCTACTCTTTGAAGTATGTTTTAATTTATTACTTTAATTTTCATAAAAAGTTTTTATTTTTAAATTCTGTAGTTTTAATAAACCTTTTATTTATTCAATAAAATTTAATATAAATCTTCTTTCTGCATATACTGCATGCACAACTTTAAGAAAAAATTGTTTAAGAATGATAGTAATTTTAAGTAGCATAATCCAATATTTATACAATTTGAGATATTGATATCTTCTGCTATCTTAGCTGATTGCAATTTCATTTTTAAATATTGGGCCGGGGGCATTAGTGATAATTTTTATTTTGCTAGTTTACTCACAATATTCTGTTAGTGTGATTTTTATATAAATGTTTTGTAAAAAATTTAACAAATAATTTCAGAATATATAATACTAATTCCACTAATCTTTGTTTAATTAATTTTTTAGGGAGAGACAAACCGTACCATAGGTGAGCATTGCTATAATCAAAGGTCAACTCGATCCCATTGTATTTTTTCTATTTACATTGAGGTGAGTAAATATGTTATTTATGGAACTTTGTAACAGCTACTTTTGATTTGGTACAATATGAATTTGTCATTATGGATAAATCATTAAATCAATATCTGCATTAAGGATACATGAAAGGATGCTGAAAAGTTCTCAGCTGAACCAAGAAAGGGTTTAGAAAAAAAATATTGGGATGTCTGGTCATTTGGTCAAATTTTGGGAAGTGTGTAAGTTTCATTTTATGTGGGTAAACTCATTTTAATAATGTTAGCAAAAATAACCACTAGAATTGTATGTATTTATTGAGAAACTCTGAACTCTGGATTTTATTTAGGCAGACACACATAAGCATATGTTAAGAAGGAAAACTTAATTCAAGCCTGCCAAAAGATAATACCATGAAAAAAAAAAAAACCTGCAAGAAATCACTGTTTATAAATCTTGGTCTGCAGAAGAATGAGTTTTGACTTGAATGCAACTAACTTTAGATGTAACTCATGGTACACTAATGTTAACCATTCCATTTAATGTCTTGGGTCTTTTAGCTTCAACTCAGAGTAAGAACTTAATATTTGTTGCTTAAACAAATTTGAAATAAATTTTGTTTGTGAAATTATATTTCCATGATTCATTACATATTCTCATCATATTACTTGATTAAATATGTTAAAATTAGCTTTGTAAAGGAATACCTGTTTTTTTCTTAGAACATGAAGCCATATTTTTGCTCACTCGTACAGTTCTCTATGATTAGCTTTGGCTTTTAATTTACCAAACTGCCTTTAGTTTTACTGCATTTAGCAATGAAACCATATTCTGTAAAAGTTCTTTACATATCTCTGGCAATAGTAAATACAATAAAAAATTATAGAAATGTAATTATATAGAGACACATTACCTTGCTGCTATTTCCTTTTATTTATTAATGGTTCCCATATGGTATTTATTTCAATGCTAGGTATACTGAGGATGTCCTCATAGCTTAGCATATGCACTAAAGAGAAATGACTGCACCATTTCAAAAGTAGCAGCAAAAAGAAAAAAGTAGCAGTGAATGTAGTCATGGTTGACAACAGTAGCAGGCAGGATAGAACAACATTAGGTTTAAGGGTCCAAAGATTTAGGTTCAGAATTATCCCACAGGACAATGGTTTTGTAAATTTAGTGATATTAACTGAGAGTTCAATTCTTGAGGAAACAATGATCAATAACTGACAGTGCTAAAAATGAACAAGACAAAATATCATTAGATGTGGACAGTGGAATGAGAATTTAACCTCATAGATTAAATAAAGGGATCAGTTCAGTTACCTAGATTGACAGACACCTGAAGAAAGTTGGAGGTTAGAATGGCCAAAACGTTGTGATAATATCATTAGTCCAAAATGTAAATAGTGATAATTCTTCATCCAGAAATTCAGATGGAAGTTTTTGTTCTATATTTTTTTTTATCCTAATTCTTGTGCAAACTTACCAGTGTAGAACAAATATTTGAAAATATTTATTGCAATTTTTCTGAAAACTGAATCTGTAGAATGGAAATTTAAAAAATTTTTTACACTTTCAGTCTCTAATATTGGATACTATTGTAATGCTGTTTGCTTTCATTTACTTTGATTTTATGTTTAATTTTTTATGCTTTCTACAAAATATTAGATCAGCTTCAAGCACAATAACTTAAATACATCTTAACATTTCACATATACAAACATTTACCAAAACAATCTCACTTTAAGCAACTAAAAAAAAGATTGCGGCATCATTTCTTTACAATGTAATAAATACTATATATAAGAGAAATTGCATAAAAAATATAAGAGTGATTAAATTATTGCTGCTGAAATAAAAATAGTTATTCTTTTTTTCTACTTGAAGACAAGATCGCTAGTGAATACTGATGCTAAGTACACAGTTTCAAAATTAAACTTTGTTGACCTGGCTGGTTCTGAAAGGCTTGGAAAAACCAATGTGAGTAAATGTTTATATATTATTCTATATCATGTTACTATGTCTTATGGAACCAGAAGTTTAAAGACAATTAAATTCCTCCTCTTTGCTGCAAATTGCAATGCAAAGTACCTTAATATATTGAGTGATGTCATAAGCAAGCAAAAGATTATTAAACTAATAATCTTCTTTATTTTATGTTTATTTCTAATAAAAATCTTTCTGAATACATATTGATGATCTGGAAACTAATGTATTGACTTGTATGGAAATGATAGAATTTGATGTTCATATACTATCAATTATTGGTGTTCATATTCCCTTTTTTACAACCAAGGGAAAATTTAAACTTACACAAAATACTCTTCCAAATATATTCAAATTTTATTCCTAACTATTCATACCTTAAATAATGTATGGGGATACAAAATTTTATTAGACCTTTAGAATTGTACATTTTAAAAGTATGTGTGTGTGTGTGTATATATATATACACACACACACACACCACTATATAATTAGTATAAGAAATACAATACATTAAATGTTCTTAATATATATAACTCTTAGCAAGAAATTTCACTTGTGAAACAACAATTGTTTTAAAATAAAAAAAGAAAGAAAAAATAGAAGAAAAAATTGTTGTATACCATGACTAAAGATAGACAAACATGTACAAAAAAACTATAAAATATGTATATTAAATACTGTAAATGAATAACATAACTAAATATTATAATAAACAAGAAAAATATAAGAATACTGTATAATTTTAATCTATTTCTATTTAAGCGTAACATTTGTTTATCTGTTGTTGTCTTTATGAAAGCGGTAGTAATTTTCGAAATTAGAGGAAAGCATTTTTGTAATGTTTATTTTGTTTATCTTTGACTAGTAGCTCATTATCGATGATTTCTTTATTATTATCTATATTCAAAGATTCTTTTACAACATTTTGTATGAATTTTAATTCTTTAAAGTTTTCTTTATTGCAAGGTAAATGTAATTTCAATTTTGTTGAAAATGCATTCCCAGTTACAGTGTTATTTTGTTTCGTTTTTACTACTAGTCAATTTGTTTCATTATTATCTTTCAAATTTTTTTAAACAACAATAATAATAATAGAATTTTCTCTTATACTTTATAATAATTTATACTTTGTAGCAACATATTGCACATTGATGATGAACTGTTTACTCTAACATCCAGTGTATGTTCTATGTGTGTTAGTGGCAGTGGGTAGAAGTAACTTTGTTACTTGGCTGCTGCCCTTAAGATGGACGGGCAACACTGGTCTTCACACATCCCCTAAATCTCCATGCACTAAATCCTGTAAATTGCTTCAGCAGGTGGGCTAAATCATGTGAAATTATCATAAAAAAAACCCTGCACTCTTTTGTGCACTGGTAGTACAGGAGAGGTATAACTCCATGATATTAAAACCTGAGGATTGTTGTTCATTGTGTTTGTGGCAAATATTTGCACCAATTCCTTGTTATCACCACTTCCAATAAGTGGGGCTGGTTCTACACAAGCCTTCATTACTCTAAACAAATCTTCTGTGTGGATAGTCTGCAGTTCAGTTCTGTGTTCCTTCTTTGCTATTCCACCTGAGCAACAAGTCTACTGGCGAGATAGTTAAGGCAATGGGTACAGGTTTAAAAAAATTAAACTGAAAGACACTCATACATCAAAATGATGGGAGAGTCCATCATCTATATATATATATATATATATATATATATATATATATATGGTTAGGTAAATGAAATAGCTAGATATTAGCAACTGTATATGTTCATGCTGGCATGCATACACAGGGAAGCAAATAAATAATTACCAAATTTTACCAAGAGGTGTAGACATAATAGTGCTCGATGTGGTTAGACAGAGCTAAGAAGTTTCATTGGTTACCCAATTTGTTGGCCACAAGATATAGCTTATTGTTTATTTAAATAAACAATAAGCTATATCTGTACCTGATGAGTTGGGTAACCAACGAAACTTAAGTTGCACACCAAACGTAGGTATATTGTTACGTGTTGATAATTGTAACAAAGGAAAAAAAAATGATTTACCACAACACAGAGCTAAATCACAAACAAATATTTAATTTACTAAAACAGAACATAAAATATATACAAGATAAACAATTGTGGCCTACAAAACAGAAAACGCAGAGTTACTGGCGGAAGTGTTACGAGGGAGAAGGAAAGGGAATCAAATATCTTTATCACTTTAGGGCTAGTGAAGTAATCTAAGTGCTATATTTGGAAATCCACAAAGGTGTGTAAATAAATATTAATTTTTAGTTTGGTCAATGAAAATTAGTCAAAATTTTATTTACCAACTTTGTTCCATGAAATTCTCTTTTGGGTTTTGGTTGGTCGGCAACTTTTTATAGATTCTTTCGGCTGGATATAATAGTCCTTGAATCAAAAGCTGGAGTTGATAACAGCAGAAATTCCTTTTCATCAACTGACAACCCTTTTCCAAAATCCCATTTTTATAGGGGCTAACACCTAATTTGCATATTTCTAGATGTTTCTCGAATCATCTAGGTTTTTCTCGAATATACTTGAATGATCTAGAATCTTCCAAACATTCTATTTCTAATTTCTCTATTTTACAACTACTTCATGAATGAAAACTTTTTTGTAATAACAAGTAGAACTCAGTGAAATCCCTTATTATAGAAATGCATCCTCGTAACAATATGTATATTCATTACACACACACACACACACACACACAAATTTCTAACATATATATGTTATAAGGTCACTACAAAAGTTGTAATTTTGTTTCAACACTCTGGTGTCTTATCAAGTGATGATGTTGAGTTAACATTATCACTTGATAAGATACTAGCAGTGATCTTATAACATGTATAGGTTATAAATTTGAATAAATATTATTAGCTCTATTTGGTATTAAGTACTCTTTTAAGCATAGTGTTTTTGGTTATTGGAATTTTATCCATGTGTACCAACCCTGTACTTGTGTGTGTGTGTACATTATATATATATATATATATATATATATATAAACAAGAGGGGGAAAAGCAAGGATGAAAAAAAAAAAATTAACAAAGTGGTGGATCAAAAAATGTAAAAACAAAAAAGGGTTTACAGGTTATCACTCCTCACTGCCAGTCAAAGACAAAAACATAAATATGTGCACAATGACTATAAAAAAAGTACTGCTATGGAATTGGCAGTATAAATCACAGATAGATTACATTTAGAGCCAGCAACCATCCCTTCTGCTTACAGAGGGAAGGCTGCTTAGTCTTAATATAAATGGTCTCAATTATTCTCAGATGGTAATCCAAATGCACTCTTCTTATTATGGTGAAAAAATCCCTGGTGAAAGATGAGGCATAAATTGGATTATTTATTAAGTGTTCTACAATTGCAGAAGTGGAATTATTAAAGTGTATGCAAATGTTCATGCTGCACTTGATGGATCTTAGCTGATATATACTGACCAATTTTAGTCTCCCACCTCTGATCTGTTTTGCCGATATAATCATCAATACGCTGACATTTGTAATTATAAATCACTGTCCGAGCATGATGGGGAGAGGTAGAACATCTTTATGAATTGATTGGGAAGTTAAAACAGGCCATGGATTAGCAGAAAAATAATGAAGCTGCATACTTTGAGTGATTTGCTGAGCAAATCTGGTAGTAACTTTGCTAATTCACAGTAATTATATGAGTTGGGTTTATTAAATTGCTAATCTTTCACACAACGCCAGATCTCACAACATTCAGAGAGTAGCCATTTTCAATTAAAACCTTAAAAATGACTCGATTTCAGAATTTAATTTGGTTTTAGAACAGATAATTATGGCTTGATGAACCAAATTTATTGCTTTTGACAAGAGAGTCCCAACGGATGTACAATTTAGTAAAAGTTGGCTTAAAATATACAGAAGTTAGGTAAACTGTCTTACCTGTGTAGCAGCACATCAAGAAAAGGCAAAATTGCATTGTTTTCCTTTTCACGTGTCAAGACTAATATTGGATGCGATTCATTAAAATATCCATGGAAATTCTCACTGTTGAAAAAAAAAAAAAAATCGACTTATGGTAGTAATTTTTTTCTTCCCATTTTTTGTCATTGTGCACATATTTATGTTTTTGCTTTCAATTTGCTCTGAAATGTGAGGAATGAATATATTGTTATTTCTATTTACCCCTTTATGGTGTGTCATATTTTTCCCTTTGTCTTTGCTATTCCTCCCCTTTTTGTTTTATGTTTTTGTATATATTTATATATACTTTTTTATCACAATGCTAAGGCATATATTGTCTATATCAGGTGTGTGCAAAAATTCTCAGCTACCACCCTTCTTTTTTTTTAAATTAGACACTAAACAGTTAAAAATCAGTTTTGAGTGTTCTGCATTTACTGCTCATTTATCCTGTGTTGAATGCTGTGTTAGAGATTGTGACTTACAATACATAGATGTAACACTGCATGTTATTTTTCAAGTTGAGGAAGACAGTAGCAGAAATGAAGATGATGATTGATATTAAGCCCATAAAAATGTTGTGTTGGGAAAATAGTGTGTGAAATTCAAGAAAGATGAAAATGACTTTGAGAGCAAACCACACAGTAGTAGACCACAAGAATTTGTAAATGATGTCTTAAAATCTCTTTTGGATAATGGCTTCACTCAGTATGATTGTTTGAAAACTTGATGTCAATCACTCAGTAGTTAGAAAATAGAAGGAAGATTAAAAAGGTGAGAAAATGAGTTCCATATGTAATGTAAGAATAAAGCATTGGATAGCATCTCACCACCTGCATTTTACTTCTTGCAAAACATGAATTTTTTTTTTTTTTTTTGGAAGGTGGTCTTTGAAGATGAGAAGTGTGTTCACTATAATAATCTGAAGCATCAAAAACTATGGGTGGACCCAGAACCATCTATAGCATCAGCAGCAAAGGTCTAAACATTGGTGGTGGTGGTTGATTCTCACTATTTGGTGGGATGTGAAATGTGTATTTGATTCCAAATTGCTGATATCTGGTGAAACTGTAATTGCAGTTACAGTTGTCATCTTTGAATTTGCAGTAATAGAAGGAAAAAAAAAATATTGACAGAGTAGGAAGTTGCTAAGCCATATTACTGCATAAAAATGCTCCTCCACCGTTTTTTCTCAGCAAAAAAAATCATATCAGACTTAGTAAAATTGGGCTCTCCTTTGTTTCAGTCAGTGCAACATTCCTTGTCTGGTCAAAGATTTAAAGATATTATTGATGTTCCCAATTTCATTGACAACTCTATTGTATCAAAACCAATCATTTTATCAAAGATGAAATTTGAAAATTTCCTGAACATTGGCATAAATTCATACAAGCGAAATATTTTAATGAATATTCAATGTATGTATTAGTGTTTATTAATAAAACATACTAGAAATCTTTGCACACACTTAATAAAGAAATTAGAAAATGGAATGTTACTGTATTATATTCTTCAAAATGTTCATTTTAAAAAACCCAATTCCAAGAATTTCATATTCTATTTTACATAGAAATCTGAATAATTTCTGAAAGCATATTTATCAGTTTTATCTAATTGTAATTTTTCATTTTTATAACTTCAATATTAATGGATAGCTTTGTTAGAAAAAGTATGTTTATATCTTTATAGTTGTTTATTTATTCCAAGACCACCCAATATTCTATTAGCCACAACCTAGTATATTTCTTTCTTTCTTTCTGAAGCATGTTTCCTTTAATTTAATGCATCTTAAGGTTTTATTTGGAGTTTGTATTATCTGTTTATCATGACTTATGACCAGTCTGTTTGGAACATTTAGGAAGACTATTAAATTAGTTGTACATTTAATCTTTGTTGACTTGTTCAGTGCCCTTAACTAAATGCCTAATTAGTAATTCTCCTGAAACAACTATCAGCAAAAACTTAAATTGAAAAATTAGACTTATCTTTATTGCATGGCAGGAGTTATATGAAGCAACATTTTAATCACAGATAACCGTCATTTGTTCTGCTGTGTTGTTGGAGAGAAAAATAATCTGACAAAGTTTGTTTAAATCTGTAAATTATAAGAAGGTTGTTGTAGTCACAAAGCACATTTATTGAAAAACACATGACTAATGATGCAGAAGTATTCATGACATACTCTGGCTCTTGATGTTATTTTGTAAAATTATTAAACATTAATTTTTTAGTATTAATTATTTTTTATCTCTGAGCCTATTTTATACACAAGGCCAAATAATAATCATCACAATTAAAGTTTTTCCATTTTTTGAGTATTGTATAATCTGAAAAATCTGTTTTCTTAAATGGTGACAAATGCCTTAATAAAAGTGATTACAAGAATCATGCCAATATAAAGCAACAAAGGTGGGTGGTAATTTTGTTAATAATATTCTCAGAATATTGTAAATAATCATTGAAATATTAAGGAAGTCAATTAATTTTTCTTGTTTACTGACTCTTCACTACAAGCATGTGTTTTTTATTATTTCCTTTGTTTTAAAATTATCTGAAAAAGTATTTGATTCACTTTCTGAAGAAACACTTGAAAATATATATATATATATATATATATATATATATATATATATAAAAAAAAGTGAAATTCTTGGAAAAGTCTGTACAGAGAAAATAAGATTTGGAAAAACACCTAATGTTTTTATGTTTATATGTAATATTTATAATGTATGTTTACAGAGGGTTATTAAAATTGTTTTACTTTGTTGTCTAATTTTTCATTGCTCACCTAATATTTTTTTTTTTTTTTTTTTAAGTCAAGCAGCAAGATCCAAATGGAAGCACAGCATATCAATAAATCACAAACATTTTTACAGCAAGTTGTTGCAGCTATGGCTGATGAGAAAAGAAAGCACATTCCTTTTCGACAATCCAAACTAACATATTTCCTTAAAGACTCCATTGGTGGCAACTGCAATACAATCCTCATTGCTAACATTTGGTCAGAAATTGAACAAATTGATGAGACTGTAAGATCTTTTGATATTTATTTATATTTCATTTTGTTTATTTTAAAAAATTGCTTTATAACAATTTTGAAAAGTTTTAAAATAATGATCTATTGAGTACTTAATGTTTAGCCTTGTCATTATGGGAGTCTGTTTTTTGTCAGAACGTTGAAATAATAAAAATATAGTGTAATCAGAGGGCAAGTACTGCCTGAAAAAACAAATACCAGTCACCACAAAGTAGTGGCTGCCTAATGACTGCAGGTTAAAAAGAAATGTATTTTATTTTCCTTTACCATTCTTTGTCCTCAATATTCTAAATGTTGTTTTTACTCTAAGCTAAATTCTGGAGAATAACTCAATTAATAGAGCACCCCAATGGGAACATTAAGATCAATAGTTCAACAATTTCTAATGCTTTATAGGTAAACTCATTAGCCTTGGGTGGTAACTCTGGAGGGAAAAGGGAATTTATGATTTCAAAACCAGGTCTGGTGGGACTCTTTAACTTGATATAATAACCCAAGAGGAGGCATCTTAGTAACAAATGAGTATAAACTGTAGTCTGATAAACCAAATCTAGAAATCTGTTGATATTATCAGAATAAAAATGTTGCAGTGAGACTATTCAGCATCTTGCCAACCTATTTTTTTTTTTTTTTTAATTCTTACCCTATAGGATTATTTATATTGTTATATAACTGTTTTCTTTTAATAGCAGCAAGTTCTTTTCTGAGAATAGATTTCTAAGTAAACTCTCACATGATGTAATACTTTTAAGTTTGAATCACCATTCACTCCTAGAGCTTGATATTGGCTTGTGTCCTTTCATTGCATGAAACTGCTGTAGACTGTATGGTAATTAGTTTCTTCTCTATTTTGATTATACTACTGATGATTCCCTCAATAATAAATTTATTTATTTATTTTTTTTTTTGTTGTAAGAATTTATCAATCGCTACTTTCATCAAAGAAATGACATTGCCTGTTTCAAACAATCTCATGACCCAAAACAAAAATGGATCTTCTTCAGTGTACATGAATTATGATAGAACAACATTTTAAGCATGAAATACATGTGAATATTAGTAATATCTCAGTATTTGAGAACTTGCAAAGTTTTTTTTTCTTTGGATTAGTCAAAACTGGTGTATATATTCTGTAACATTTCAAAAACTTTTATTTAAACTTTTTTAATAACAAATATAAAATAACTATGTAGTGTTTAGAGATTCTAAATCCGTTTTCTGTTTAAAAATAATTTGTGCATAAATAAGGCTTGATTACAGTTGCCTATGAGGATACATATTTCTATTTCATGAACATTTTAAATTGCTTATTTAATCTTTATTTGTGACAGATAAACCCATCTGAAGAATGTTTAAAATATTGAATTTCTGCCAGAAGCGTGGATACCTTATATTAAATAATCATTAAATTAAACTAATATAAAATTTTGATCCCTAATTTTTTTGTGCCTGTTTGTCTTTTCAATACATTCAAACTTCATTGAAGTTTCATGTGTGATAAATTTTGGTGATATAATTGAGATGAATTACAAACTCTGCAACTATCATGAAGAAATCACAAAAAAAATGTATTGTGAATTGATGAACTACAGGTAAATCAAGATAGTAACATAGTAAGGAAATAGGAACCAAATAGTAGACTATATAAGAAATATCAAAGTCTATGATGAATTGATAGAATTAAAATTTGAACAATATCTCAAAGTAAATAACAACCATGACAATAAGAAAGTGCCAGTATTATTGAGTTTTATTGAAAGGAAGATGTATGAATTACTACATAGTTTAATGAGACTGAGAAAACCCAAAATAAAAATGTTTGATGAACTGATAGTTGTTACAAATCATTTATCACCAAGACTGAGTATAATTCACAAACAGGACCATCCAGAAGGTAAAAATGTCAATACAAAGTATAACAAACTTAAAGAAACTATCACATAATTTTGTTGACAATTTAAATATGTTAACAGATAGGCTAGTGTATGAATTGAATTTGGAACCAATACAAAAGAGTAAATTGAAACATGCCAAAGCTATGGAAGAGATGCATGCTAACTCACAATGTATATCACAAGATATAGACAAATCCAAGCCAGCCAAACCATAAAGGTCAAGGACAATCAGTTAACGACAGAGCTACTAAGAGTTGATTCAGGGATACACATATGGAGAGTAACATCAACCATTTACATATTGTCTTAAGGACATATTTTGCAGACATTATTCTAAAAAAGGGGCAAATTAAAAATGCATGGACAAGGCAAGTAAATAGTTTTATTTTGCAAAGCACAAATCTGTTCATGGATACAAGCAAGACAAATAGACTTGAGTCTTATATTTTTACATATGAAACATATGACAAACAAGATCTGTTAGTTACTAATATCAATATCTATAGCAAGAACACTAACAATAGTGATATAATGTGGGTTACACTATCACCAATCAACTCTTAAATGTAGAGTTGAACATCAGATCAACTGTTGCAGTTACTCTGCAGTGATTTTTATAAGTAGTTTTCACACATAAAATTATTGAAAACAAACATTATGTCACATTTAACTGAAATAAAAATGTTAAGCATGACACAAGTACACAAATAAGCAAGGTTACAAATATTACTCATAAAATATAATGAAAATATAGTGAACTAGGTACAGTGAAAGGAGTTCAGATCAAACTGACTCCTAAGGAAAATAGTTCACCTGTGTTTGTAAAAGCTAGGCAAATACCATATGTCATGTAACCAGCAGTTGAATTGGAAAACACAAGAATTCTCATTAAGATACAAATTGCTGAATGTGCTATGCTAATTGTACTAATGGTGAAACAGTCCAGAGCAGTTGATTACTGTGGAGATTATAAGTCGATTACGAATTTGTGTTTGAAGACAGATCAATATCCTTTGCCTAAAATTGGGGATATATTCACAAATATTGATCTGAAACAAACGTATCTCCAGATAGAAATGGATGAGTTATTAAGACAGTAAAGTCCTACCAGGATTCATTATTGGTGGTGAAAGTCTTAACAATATAAAATATACAGATGACAGTGTTGATAACTGACACAGAAAGGAAACTACAGGAACTCTTACAAAGGGTAGTAAAGGAAAGTGTGAATAAAGGACTAAATGTCAATTGTAAAAAAGCAGAATGTATGTTTTTCAGCAAAAGAAACAACCCAACATGTGAATTACATATTGGAGATACCAAAATTAAACAAGTGTAAAAATTTACATATCTAGGATATATTTTAACAGAAGACAGAAAATACTACACTGTAATATAAAGGTACTTTTGAATAATGACAGATGACTTCCAAAAACTAAACACAGTATTAAAGAACAGGAAAATTTCATAAGGAACAAAGAAAAGACTACTGAACTGTTATGCAATATTGGTTCTCTTATATGACAGTGAATACTAGGCAATCTACTCCCAGTTGGAGAAGAGACTTGAGGCAATAGAAATGTGGTTCTACAGAAGGATGCTGAGAATACCATGGACTGAACACATGAGCAATGATAAAGAATTAGAGAAACTGAAAATAAATAAGTCACTTGTACTCAGCATCAGAAAGTAGTTGAAATTTTTAGGACACATAATGAGGAAAGCGGGCTTGGAAAATTTGACACTTACAGGGCATATTGAAGGCAAGAAGGACAAGGGAAAGCAGTGCATTACCTACCTAAAGAGCTTGTGTAAATGGTTGGCAGAACAGGGACTAAGAGTTATAACAAAAAGACAAACTTTTTTAAGGACAAGAAGTTGTAGATAGCCATGATTGCTCATATCCTGAAGGGACATGGCACACAGAAGATTTAACTCTGAATGCTTACTATGGATTATATAGTAAACATTTTGAGTCATCTCAAGGTTTGAAATCTTGCAGTGTGCAATTTATCGGGTCTTAGCTAACATGGCAAAAACAGAGTGAATAAATGACAATCTGATTATCATAAGTGAATATGAAACTAGTGCTTAAATGTCTCAAGGTGCACAACTTTTGAGTGAGCTTGGAGAAATGGGAGTTCTTCAAAAGGAAGGTTATCTGTTGTGGCATGATATTACAGAAGCGTTATTACAGAAAAAAACCTGGAAAGGACCCGGCTGTTCTAGGAGTGCCACAAATCTTCAATATACATCAGTTTCAATGATTTCTTGGTTTTAGTGAACTTTTCTCATCAATTTCTTTCTAACCTAATTACAGGGTTGCATCGACTGTACCAGTTCTTTCAGAAACATCAGCAGTGGTAATAGTCACCTGAATGCAAGACTGTGTTTATATACGCTAAACAACTGATTGTCTCAGACACTTTAACACACCATGATCCTACAAAAACAATCTGTGTGACAATGATGTCACTCCCTATTATGAGAGAGGCATTATCATATGGTATGGAAGATGGCACCAAACTGTCTATAGCATTCATTTTGTGATCTTTTATAAAACCAATCATATGCTGAGTGAAGAAGTTTCATCAATACTTTTTCAGCTATATGTTTATTCTTGTCACAAAAAGATGTTTCAGTAACGACAGCAGCAGTTTTATAAAGATAAACATATATTCTTGTCAGGGTATGATTATAATATCATATATTGAAACATGAGAAGCTATTGCAATGCTGATGCATGATCTAGGTTGTCACTAGAAATCAAATAGCCAAATGAAGAATATGATGTGGATATTGTTGATCTGATTCATATGACACAAATTGAACATTTACCTGTGGCAAGGACCGCAACAAGACATGATCTGTCATTTTTCCATGTTGTATACAGTGTTTGAAGGTGATGGAGTGATGAAGGAAGGAGAGAGATAGCAAAGTTATTTGAAAAAGAATAAACTGCCAGCATCTCAGGATGCATTATTCTGAAAAATGATAATGTCACCAATATGTGACACTTGATGACAAAATATGTGAAGGATATCAAAATAATGTAAACATATGTTTATCTACATCCATGGGAATAGCAAATCATTCAGAATGACATCAAACACATTAGCTTGGGTGCATTTCACACATCCACAAATAGACTATCAACATGTTTCATGCAAACATTCAAACATAGCTTTTAATCAGTGGGCTGTGGAGGGTCAGCAGAAAAAGATGAAAAAAATCATGTTAATATATAAAAATGGATCTAATATGACGAGGGGAAAACTCGACAATGATGTTTTGAAGCACCCCTCATATGCAAATTTGACATGATGAAATCTGATATTTTCGGAGTAACTAAAAAAAAAAAACTCTTCCTTGAAACAATAAAAAATAGCAGCTTGCATAATCTCACAGTGGGACAAAAGCTTTTAATATACAATTGCAATGGAAAACAGAGATGGAAATCTGGAATGATATTCAAGGTCCTTTGAAATACCTGGTTAAAGTGGTTGAGAACATGGTGTGGAAATATCATATTGATCAGTTCTAAGAATTCTCTAAGGATATTGAGAAAGAACAGTGTTTTACCAGAGACAACTCCCAGTGAGTTTAATAGTCTACATATCACCACAAAGAGCTTGTGGAGCTAATATGATCAGATGTGACAGCAACATTGACATTTGTCCCTGAAAGGTGTTATCGAGTTCAGTAAAGAAAAATCCCCCTAAAGAGACTGAACTTGTAATTTAAACACACAAAAACTGTGTACTGAATCAAAAAAGCCAGTTTTGTGTTAGTTATCTCTTCTAGCATGTTTATAAGTTTTTCATTCGTCACTGCATTGAGTATTGCTGTCATATCTGGTCTGTGTTCCATATATTTTGAGATTCTTGACAAAATCCAAAGAAGAATCTGCAATGTTATTAGTCCTGACCCAGCATTTCTGCTTCAGACACTTTCCCACTGCCATAATGTAGCTTCCCTGTGCCCCTTTCTATAAATATTTTCATGCAATTTGTTCTGATTAGCTTTCCTCTTTGCTAACTAGACTTCATGAATTTGAGAGCTAGATATAACTATAAGTTCTATTATAATAGTTTCTTTTCTCACACTATTTGCCCGTGGAACACTATTTTGTATTCTTCGCTTCCTGTCAACTATGATCTTCAAAAATTTAAATGTAACATCAATCTCCATCTTCTGTTTTCCTGGATCTTGTTCTTTTATTGTCCTTTCCTCTCACTAGGGTTTTCTCATTTTCTTTGACTCTGTTACCTTGTGCATCTTAGTGGCTTTATCACCTTGCTTGAGGTAAAATAATTAAAATACGTGCTAGTTATTCTTATTCATATTTAACTAACATGTAACAGGTTTACATCAATAGACACCAAATAGTTATTCCTGTTGTTGTTATCACTTTTCAGCTTAGTTATTTGTTATTCCTACTTATGTTTAGTACAGATAGCCTTAAAATATCAGCTTTATAAATTAATGCAGAAATTTTGATGTTGAGAATTATATAGAATCTAGTTTGTTCTTCAGTTTTGATATACCATAAGTCTTCTGGGATATTCAAGAATGAGTGTAACATAGTTGATGGATATTGTGGAAAAAAAGAAAAAGAGGGTTAGTGCTAAATGTCATTGACTGTCCAAGAAGTCACTTTAATTATATCAGGCTTGTAAAGTTAGTTTGTACACCCTGCTGAGAATACTGGTGTTGGGTATCAAAATAAATATTGATAAGATTGTAAGAAAAGAGATGGTTCTTAATCTAAAAGCTGATGACATTTCTTAAAAGGTTATATTTTTATTTGTTCACTTGAAATATTTCTGGTATCTTACTTCAACACTATCAAGTTGAGAAAATGGATAATGTTTTATTTTGTTTTTCATTGGAGTTACAATTACTCATCATAGCACTTTGATCATAGGAAATGTTCATGTCCATATATAAATAGGTGGGCTTTTTTGATGTAGTATTTTATCTGTAATATAACTAATCCTTCCAAGCATGGATACCAAGGGATGACTGTATGGATGATTAGAAATCTGGAAGCAATAGAGATGCAGTTTTACAGAAGGATGCTGAGAATACCATATACAGCACATGTGAGCAACAACAAAGTTTTAAAGAAAATAGAAATGAAAAGGACGCTTATACTTACAATAAGAAATAGTTGAAATTTACAGTTCACATAATTTGGAAAGATAAAAAGGACAGTAGTAGGGGCAGCAGGCCACTTACCTGACAAACTTATATGAATGGAATGTAGAATGGGGAGATAGTATAAAGACAAATGTTACTAAGAACTAAAATGGATAGGAAGTTGTGGAGAGCCATGATCGCCCATGTTCTGAAGTGGCAGGGTACAAAGAAGAATAATTAGTGAAACTTCCTAGTTAATGGTTAAAGTTATCAATGTTATTTTGTTTGTTTTTCCTTAACTAAAAGAATGTTCAGATTGAATTTCAAATTTTAAGACAAGAATGTATTTTCTCATCAGACCTATTCAAACTTTACAGTGAGGCAGTCCTGTGAGAATTAGAAGTTCTACCAGAATTCCTTATTGGTGGTCATATTATTAACAATGTAAGTTATGTAGATGATACAGTGTTGATAAACAATGCAGAAAGGAAACTACAGGAACTTCCAGAGAAGGTAGTAAAAGAAAGTGAAAAGAAAAAAATAAACATTAATTGTAAAAAGGCAGAATGTATGTTTATCAGCAAAAGGGATAGCTCAATATGAGAACTACAAATTGGAGATGTCAGAATCAAGCAAGTACAAAAATTTCAATATCTGGGAAGTGTTTTAATAGAGGATGGAAAATTTGACCCTGAAATCTGAAGGCTATTTTGAATAGAGAAAGATGCCATTCAAAAGCTAAGCAAAGTATTGAGAAACAGGAAAATGTTGGACAATCTCCTCCCAAATGAAGAGACTTGAAAAATTTGGTTCTACAGATGTCTGCTGAGAATACCATGAACTTGAACATATAAGTAACAAGGAAGTTTAAAGGAAAATGGAAACAAAAAAGACACTTAGAATTAGTAAAAGACAAATGAAATTTCTAGTGCATGTGATGAGGAAAGAGGACATGGAGAATTTAACACTCACAGGGCATATTGAAGGCAAGAGGGACAGAGAAAAGCAATGCATAATTTACCTAACAAGCTTGTGTAAATGGTTGGCAGAACAGGGACTAGGAATGATAGAAAAAGACAAACTTTACTCAGAGCTACCAAGAACAGGATGTTGTAGAGAACCATGATTGCCTATGTCTTGATGGGACATGGCACATAGAAAAAAGATGATGTTAGTTCAAAAGGTGAATTTAGATTTGCATTATCTACACAAGTTAACCATATTCTATTATATATATTCCAGTAAGAAAATACTCATTTGAATGAAAATGACAAGAAAGGACTAAACTTCAATTAGAAGAAGACTGAATACAGGGTTGTCAGCAAAAGAAACAGCCCAATATGTGAACTACAAACTGGAGATACCAAAAACAAGTGCAAATATCTTGGAAGGGTTTTAACAGAGGACAGAAAATGTGATACTGAATTCTGAAGGTGCATTGAAATAGTGAAATAAGCCATCCTAAGCTAAGCAAAGTATTAAGAAAAAGGAAAATTTAATTCAAAAACAAGGAAAAGAATACTGAACTGTTATGTAGTATTGGTCCTCCTATATGGCAGTGATTGTTGTGTCATCTCCTCTCAGATGAAGAAGAGACTTGAATCAACAGAAATGTTATACAGAAGAATGCTGAGAATACCATGAATTGAATATGTGAGCTATGTTGATGTTTTAGAGAAAATGGAAAACAAAACAGAGATAGTTGAATTTTTAGGGCACATGAGTGAAGAGGGCTTGGAAAATTTGATACTCACAAGGCATATTTGAAGCAAGAGAGACAGGAAAACAATTCATAACCTACATAGCAAGCTTGAGTAAATGGATGCCAGAGTAAGGTTTAGGAGAGATAACAAAAAGAAAATTTCTTAAGAAATTGTGTAGAACCATGATTGCCAATGTCCTGAAGGGACATGGCACATAAAAGAAATGGTCATGGCATTTTTACTCATCGTTATTTGAGTTTAGTTATCTTCATGAAAATGTAATGCAATAAAATAGTCAAAGAATGCAAAATATATCATCAAAATCTGGACTTGACAAAAGAATCTGTTTCTTCTTCTTTATGTGCTGTGTACCTCCAGGATGTAGGTGGTTATGACTCTCCACAATTTCCTGTCCTTTGTAGATCTTAATAAATTTTGTCTTTTTGTTATTTCTCCTAAAATCTGTTCTGCCATCCATTTACTTAAGCTCATCAAGTATGTTAAGCACTGCTTTCCACTGTCCCTCAATCTGTCCTGTGAGTATCAGATTTTCCAAGCCATCCTTCCTCATTATGTGCTCCAGAAATTTCAACTGTTTTTCCTGATGTTGCATATAAATTTCCTTTCAGCCTAGTTTTTCTGTTTATTGATATTTACTAAACTAAGCTTAGCCTGGAATAAGAGTAGGCGCCTAGTGAGGACTGAACATGTTACTGTAAATCATTCTTTCATGGCACGGTAACCTTTTTCTAATTCTTATATACTAGCTCTGTAATAATTCTTTGATTTCAAATTGTTTTCCTATTTTAATCTAGTTTTATTTCTAGTGAGTTACTTTCTGTCATCAACATTCCTTATTAAATGTAAAGCACTTGAGAAAACATATGGCATAAATATAAAAAAAAATCTTCACTCAAAGGTTCAAGTTGGTGCAGATATTTACAATATTTACATTTATGTGTTTCTATTTATGTACTTTATTAAGGTATTTTTTTAAATCCCTAATAATAAAGATAGAATTTGTCTATTCATATTCTATGTATAATTTTATCATTGCTAAACAGACTCCTCACATTAAAGTCTGATAAACCATTGCCAAGAAAATTGATAAGCTTCAATGAGATAGAATGAAAACTACAAAGAAATGGTTCCAGATGACAAATGATTTATAGGTAAATTACATTGAACCTCTTACAGTTATTTAATTACTTAAGAAGTTTTAAGCTCAATTAATAATTCAGATGACAAAACACTTTGTGCAAGAGAATGTAATGTATTTAGAAGAGTAAGAAATTACTGAAAGAAAATTGAACAGATATTGTTGTAGAAGATTAAACGATTTAAGAGATATGGGGAAAAACTGTTTCAATAACATGTACTATTAGAGAAAAATAAAAATGGCAACAAAAAAGATTTCAAATACTCAGTATTATCTATGCAGTTCTTTTCAATACAATTTTTTTTTAACCCTATCTGTTTAGTTTACTGAAGCCATGTTTTTTTTCTAAAAGCTACAGAGCAGAATGTTTCAAATTTAAAACGATTTGAAAGATACAGGTGAAAAAAAGACAATCTAGTACTCACAAAAATAATAAAACCAATAAAAAATTGTATAATCTTAAGGCATTATAATGAACTTTTGCTCGTTTGAGTTAAGGAGTGGGAAAAAAAAAGCAAAATGAGTTGAGTTTGGTGTAAACTGCATTATATTTCTCTTGATTTTTGTACATAGTCATATAACTTTTTTAAAAGTATCCTTTGATGTCCAATGTAGCAAGGAAGACAATTTCAACATCAATATAAAAACAGCTGAAAAGATAAGAGGCTTAAGTGAATATTTTGCTTCAAGCAAGGGTTTAGAATCTATACTAAGCTACTGAGTTCTTTTTACACACTTTTCTGTTAAATATTTTTTTCTTTTAGAGAGTACTATTTTAAAGCTAATTAACTAGGCAAATACTGAGTAATCAACTAAACTTGTAAAAGATATATATATATATATATATATATATATATATATATATATATATATAATTAATACATTTTTATGTCTTTTTGAAAATTCATGATGTCTAACATTTATTTCAAGAATTATTATATAGTAACATGCACTACTCAAACTGTCAAATATGAAGATTTTATTCACATTCAATTAAAACTGAGAAATAATTGAATGTCTTTTGTAGGTTAAAAAAAAAAAAGAAATCTGAATGACTATAACAGAAGTTAATAAATATAGACTTTAAAATTCAAATAGAATCTATTCTGCAAATCCTACAGTCCTTTAGTATCTTTAGCATTTAATGATATTACTCTGTTAAAGGCTTGAAATAAATGTTATTTATGCATCTTCTCTGAAAGAATCGAAAGACATTCTTTTATTGAAACCTTTTCATGTTTTAATCTGGGATACATTTGATGATAGTCCCAATAATATCTGTTTTTAATTTTAGTTACACAGACAAAAAGAAAACTAATGGTGTAAGCTGCTTCTTTATTTTGGATGTTGTTTGTAAAAAAAACAAAAAACACAATCTGTAAATCTAAGGGTGTAACAGCAAAGGTGACCTAGATTTTGATAGGTAGGACAGAACTGTTTCTAGATGCATCCTCACTCTCATGAGTCCCAGCAGGAGCTGGTGGGTAATCATCATGAACATCATCATCAATATTGGCCTGCAGGCTTTCTGTTCAATGTGTGTAGCAACAAATTATATGGAAGATTGTATATATAAAAGCAAGACACACCCACTCATTATAATATAATTAAACTAAAATCAGTAAGAAATTAATATTTATTGAATAAAACTTTATCTATTATAATAAGAATTCTATCAGAATTTTGTAATTTAATTTGTACATTTTAGTAGTGTGTCTAAATCAATAATAACAAAGAAATTAAAATAGTAAATATATATATAAACTTTTGTATTTTATTTTTAAAAAAAAAAAAAAAGCAAAAACAGTTAAAACTTAATAGTTAATCAAGAGTGACTCAGGCAGACAGTATCATAATCAAAATATAGAAACACTCAGTTTATTTTATATTTTTTTTTTTTGTTAATCAATTCACCCCAAGCAAGTTGATAATGACACTAAGATGCAAGGGTGCTACTGTGAGTGAAATAGAACAAAAAGACCTTAGAAGGAACCAAAAAAACAATCCTGAACAGGAAACAATGGATAAACCTCTACTCCTGTTCAAAACACCAGGGAGGAGTGTGGTTAAAAAGTATCCAGGAAACATTTACATCAGTTTTATGTATATTTTTTAACTTGTGCTGGTATCTTAATGTCCAGTAAGCTGTAAGAAGAAAAATTGAACTTACTCCTTCAAACCAGTTTTTTGCTTAATATTTAGGTATCATTTTATTGTTCTTTTTACTCTGTTGAAAATCATTTCAATTAGTTTCCTCATTATTCATATATTAGTAACTCATTTATTTCCTAGTTATAAAAACTGCTGTGTTATTGAGAATGATGCAGGTAGCTTGTGCAATGATGTACATCATCATAGCAACTAACGAAAATAAATACAAGACTTAATCTCTCATTTCAACTCCTGATTTTGCCAGTTATTGTTGGCCAGTGGGTGAGAGCAGCCCAGGGCACCTCATCCAAAACATTTGTGATATTTGACAAAACACTTTGCCCTTCTCCTCTCTAGGGTAAGGTGTTTATCTTATGTTGATACAATTCAGTAGAGATTTTTATCATTTTACCTTTTGTGCTTTGGAGCTTTTGTAGAATATAGATGAACTAAATGAATTTTGGAATCTGTATTGTGAGAGTATTCTGTGAGGGTCAAGCTCACTCACAGGGGTGGTGAGAGCCATACACAAGCCACTGTGTATATGACTGCTTTAGCTTGTAGTATATAGTGGCTTAATAAACTGCAGCTTCAATAAGAACTTTCTTGTCTTAGTTTGGGCAGAGAATGGAGACCCTGAATCTTTAATATCTGTAGGAAAACTTTACAGTAAAAAAACTGAAATATGAAGTTATTTTCTACACTCAATACATTTCTTATTAGCAGAATAACAATTCATTTAGTTACACATTTTCATAATTCTGTATACAATTTATACAAAACAAAACTTTTATTTATGATTCTTCTATAACAGCAGTCTCTTAACTTCATATATTTTACACATTTTTGCAGATCAAAGAAAACAAAAAATCAATTCTATAAAAGAGTCAATAAAATTTATACAAATGAATGAGTTTTATTTGTATCTATTTTTTGTATTATGATCTATTTTCAAATCAAAATAGAAATGTGGTATTTTGGAGACACTTATTTTCTGATAACTTGGCGAAGTGTCACAGAAAATAGATATTTCCTTCAAATACTGAATTTTAACCATATAACAAAACTCGAACTTTTTTTCATGTATATTTATGAATAACATGAAATATTTTTCTCAATTTGTCTGCATGTTCTTAATCTGTCATCTGTTTTGAATGTTATCTTTTGGCAGATATCCACATTGCGCTTTGCTATAAATATGATGTGCGTTCCTGTAAATCTATCTATTAATGAACATTATGATTCAGAGGTAAGTAGTTTTCATTTCAGTAGTATATAAAAAAGTTTAATGAATAATGGAAGAAATAAATTTAATTTCTTTTTATTTCTTTTCTGTACAACCAAGTTTGATCAACAGCCTAATGATTATCTAATTATTCCTTTCATTTTGTATTTATTCATAAAATTATCCCTTAGGTTTTTTGATTGCCTACATGCTTATAAATAAAATAGAATATTAAATGTGTGAATATTATATATCAGGGCCAGAAGCTGTTTACTGATTTTTTTTTTTTTTTTTTTTTTTTTTTTTTTTTTCCTTCATTTTTCCCCTATTTAGTGTTTTTAAAATATTTTTTGTAGGATTTCAAAATACATTTTCAATGTAAATAATGAATATTTTATACTTTTGAAAGATATAATACCTAGTTGTTTACAGAAGTTTATTAGAGAAGCTCTTTGACTGAACGGAACATTTGAGCGTTTTGAAAGAGGCATGATATTTCTTTTTAATGCCATGTTCCTTCAAGACATAGGCAATCATGACTTTCCACCTTTTCTTTATTATCTGTAAATTGCAATGAATTCTTGGGAAAGGAAATGGAGTGGCTTACTGTGGCCTTCTCCATTGTTTGTAATTCAGAGTTTGCATTCACTTAGACTGGTTGCTATCAAAAGCTAGAGAGCCCAGCTTACCCTGTTGTTTACCCCATAGCTAGGGGGCAAAGAGATGGATCCATTCTTTTCCAAAGGGCATTTATGCAAAGGTGAATGCAACAGACAAGGTGAGATTGGAATTTGAACTTAGCTTGCTAATTCTATTGTCTGTACTGACAGTTGTTGCACCATCTATACAGTTATAGTTACTGATAGTTGCAAATTCATATTTTCTTTCTTCGTACTTTGTCTTCATTGTTTTAGGAATCTTTACAAATGAATTAAATAAGAAAACCAGTGACTGATGATATCTCAGTCTAATGACCTGCTTCCGCTTATCTAGGAGAAAATTACTCCTACCCAACATAACATGGTGCTATTAATTATTGGCCAATAACCTTGGAGTTAATGGTTTTAATTTGTAAACTCCATCTGACAACCACAGAAGCGCCAAACCATGACATCATTGTGGAACAGTAAAACAAAAAAATTTCGCCCCTTTTTCAACTCCCACAACTGACAATAAAATCATTGGATGTTGGAAACAAAAGACAGTCATCAAATAAAAAGAGCCCAAAAATAAAAAATATGTTTCTGGACGCAATGCATTATGAATTAGGGCAAACTTTTATATATTGTCGGGCGAAGTTCGTAAAAGTCACTAAGTTTGAAATACCACAATTTAGCCTAAAAGACTGTAATTTAGTATCAAAACGGGAGGGACCACAGTCAATGAGCGAAGAAAATGGCTAAAATTGCAATGGGTTACGTCCATTGCAACCTGCTCCAGTTTTTCTCACCAAATTTTCTTCCAATCACTGGTGGTCAGCTCGACAGCAGGCTTCACAGGTTTAATTTCCTAGCAGCACATTGTTCTTTTAACACCTTCTGACGTTTGCTCAACTGGCTCCACCGGTCCATCAAAAGATTTCACCAACGTAATTGCTTCTCAGAATAGAACCGATGCACACATGCTGAATCGGTAAAAGAAAAGCAGCTCTATATCAAAAAAAATCTTTATATATTGTGTTCGTAAAGTCAGCCACAATAGCCTAAACTGTAATTTATATCAGTACCATATGTCTAAAATAGGGCACCCATTCACTGCTGTGCTTCTCAGAATAAATCCTGTCAAAATTTCTAAAAGTAAGTAAAGCTTACTTAAAACACTCCATCTTGCAACTGGAAAAAGATTCTTTCTGATGAGGGGTAGAAAATGGTAGGTTGCTGCTAATGGAATTTAGTTGAGTCATCTAACCACCTACTCTGTATTACCACTGGTGTTGACTGTTTTACTCTTTTACTTTACTCATTTAAGATAATCTTATCAGAAACCAGAAGGTGGATGGAAGAAAGATTAATATTTAGCCTTGCAGTTTGTTTAGCTCTTGCATAACAAAATGAAAAAAGAAAACAAATTCAACTTTCTAAAAAAAAAAGAAAAAGAAATTTTGAAATTTTTAATCCAGACATTACAGTCAGTATTATTAGTTATACTGTATTGCTTTTCAACATACAATATCTTCTATCCATTGTACAATATAAAGAAACTAATAATTCAAGGATGTTGATGTCTTGTTATGGATGTTTTAATTTTGTCACTTACTCTCATCATTCAATCTAATAAAACTTTAACTTTTAAAGAATATTAACCCAAGAGATAAAAAGATATATGATCTCTTTTGATATGACGTGAAGGTTATGTGAAATTTCAGTTAAGCTAAGTTCTGAATGAAGCTATAAAAAAAATCCATACACTTACACAAAAAAATATGTAAGTGTTTTTGTCATTTTATTTCTTTTATTCCTAACAAGTGCATCAATAGAGAAAACAGTAAAATTATTTTGCTGTTTGTAATAGAATTTTTTTATTGACAATTCATAATCTTTTTGAAAAGTTCTTGGTTTACATTCCAAAATCTGACAACATCAAGATTTTAAAATAAATTTGGTATTCATGGAACATCGGGCCCACAAAAAAAATATGTGAGAAGGATGGTTTTGCCATTGACACAGCTATTATTTTAACTGTCAACTCCATTGGCAATTTTTATTTACAAGATTTAAAAAAAAATGATGTCAAAATTCTAATCATCACTTTTTAAAACAACAAACATTCCCAAGTGAGTGAAGTGAGTTGGCAATTAGTTAATGTTTTAGAACTTATTGTAA
The DNA here is from genome assembly GCA_903632075.3 of Acanthosepion pharaonis. Classification (NCBI taxonomy): domain Eukaryota; kingdom Metazoa; phylum Mollusca; class Cephalopoda; order Sepiida; family Sepiidae; genus Acanthosepion; species Acanthosepion pharaonis. The sequence continues at coordinate 626,785 of CAHIKZ030005467.1, read as the reverse complement.
CTGGTTTATATATTTTGCTAATTTTTTAATAAAACGATTTCTTTTCACATTTATTTCTTTATAAAAGGTAAATAATTTTTTATAATTTTTAAATAAACATTGCTGAGGAAGTGAACATAGTTAAAATAATAGTGGTGCCAATGGAAAAATCATCCTTTTGAAACATCTTTTCTTTTTTTTTTTCTTTTTTTTTTGTGGACACAAAGGTCCATATTTGCCAAAAATTCCTTAGATATGAAGAGCTACTGAAAAGTTCTTGGCCTGACCAAGAAAAGATTAAAATAAATCTGATGTTTGATCTTTAGTTTTGAAAAGTGGGTTGATCTGAGAACATATCAGCACCCTTCATAAAAATTAACACAATTATTGTAATTAGATATTACAATTACAAGCTTTTAAGTTACAGAAAGAAAGTAACATAAAATAAACTTTTTGTAGGATCGGGTTAGGAAATATCAGTTAATAAATCAACAGTAACTACACAACCATGATAAATAATTTGACCAGTATATATTCTGTACTGAATAAGATAGATTTAGTTTTGAGTGCAAATCTTAGGAGAAATGAGATATCTTGTATTTGGTTTTGTGTAAAAATATTTACACAGAATGAAAAATTTTTTCCAGAATTAGTTATCTGCCAAAAAACAAGTAGGATGTCTTTTTGTGTTTTAAGCAGTGTATTTTGATAAGATATGTAAATTTCTCATACTGTATTCTTAAATTGAACAGAAAAATGTCTATCAATTCTATCAGCAACAACAGTGGAAATTTTACTGATGATAATCTATTATAAGAAAAAAGTGATACGAAGTCTGGTGTCAAGCATCATTTCAATAATAACAGCTCATGCCATGTTTTCCCAATTATAAAATAAAATATATTTGTGTTAATACATGCAGAAGTAATTTTAACAAATCCCTGACATTTTATTGTCAATAACTACATCTTTGATTGGGAAAAACTCTTTTGTGATCTAAGTTGATATACTGTTATTATATAAGAGGAACATTTAATAATTATTTTATGATATTTAAATTGCTGTAACCATCTGTCTAAGTTTTTAAAATGAGATAAGTTATAGTTTTACTGATACTCTGGGAATCCGTTATTTAGCCAGTATATTTATTGTATGTTTTCTCATTACAAACAAAAGTTTTTACATGCTTTTCATGGTAGCAAAAAATATAGTGTATGAAATATTAATTTGTATTGATTCAAAGCTGTAAATAAGTTGACAATACTGGCTGCTGCTTTTACCTAATCATTTAAATAAAACCTGGTTTGGCTATAACATTACAAAATTTATTAAGAGAAAAATACTTTAATTTTAAAATTAGAACATTTGAGAATTGCAGTTTCATAAGTGCTGAAATGTTGCCTAAAAGTTGGTATGTTTTTACATTGTGTTGAGAAAACATACATTGGAAAAACTTTGCATTTTACATAACAAAAATATATTTTTGCATATTTTATACTGGTTATTTTTAATTGTGCTATTGGATAAAAACCAATGTTCTAATCTTGGGTGACATAAATGAAGACGATTCATGTACAGTTATCAATCAGGCTTGTAAAACTGAGAATAAGATTAATGATCATTTTGTTCAAAAGAAAACCCCTTCAAGCCTAAAAAATAAAACTTACATATTTTATTAATTTGATTATATTTGAATAAGCAAGAATTATTACAATTTACATTATCTATAAAAATGCTTCATTTTATGACAATATTGTCATATTTATAAAAACTGATAAGACAAACTACAAAGCATTATAAGACAATATGGCTAATGGTTAACATAGATTTCCAAGAAAACTCAATAGATCATAAATATCTTGTGGGTAATGCTAGTCTTCTGTAAGTGAAAATATTATAGTCCTTGGCTTGTAGCTTTCTTTGAAAACAGGTTGGTGGTTGATCTAGTTATATATATATATATATATATATATATAATGAAGGTTGAAGAATTGTTCACAGACACAAAGAAGTTCTGATGTTTGAATAAATTTGCAATAAAGATATTTAGTACATAAAAGTATTAACAATTGATTTCTCTGCTGAAATATAAAAAGGATTTCATTATATAGATTTTATTTTTGCAATAATGCAATTGTATTGCTTCATCCACTTTTTAAAAAAATATATTTGATCAATTTTTGTTAATCATTGACTGGTTTGTAAAATCCTGTTTTGACCGTTTATCAATATGTGCAATATTTCATACACCCTTTCGAAACACAATGACTATAATGTGTGCGCTATAGAAGAAAGGTTTATTCACTCAGTTGTATTTCCCCCATTATTGGCATTATTATATCCATGATAAAATAACACCATATTTCATGGATTGAACAGAATGGCTGAAATGAAAAGGAATGACGAATGGGCTTTGTTCTCAGAGCTAGTTTTATGCCGCTAAGTTATATACACTATATATATATATATATATATATATATATATATTTGTCCCACACAGAGAAAATGTAATACATCTACACAACAAGCAGTCTGAAAAGAAAACAAAAGTATAGGGCCTTACTTTGTAAAAATTCACAAAAGGAACTGGGTCTGCCGAAGATTCTTCTGTGTTTCTGGAGAAGCCATATTTAGGATTCCACATTCAAGCAGGACAGGGGAGGCATATTTAGCCCCCATTGCCTTGCCTATGCTAAAAAAAAAAAAGCAACTGCTTGGTTTGACTCTTGGAAGCTGGTAGAAGGATTGACCACTGTTGTCACTCTATGAAGTAATGTCACTAAGCAGCCATCACATGACACATCTGACTTCATTTTGAACAAAGTGAAATAATCACCTTTTGTCTTCCTACAGATCTACCATTATTAGTTATTTTACTATTTATTCATTGTTAATTCTTTTGTCATCAAAAAACTTCTCCCTCTTATTCAGTGACAATATTGCCCAAATGTTCTGAGAAAGTTCAAATACTTTTCACAAACAATATTGAGTTTTTCTACATAATTACAAAATATAGAAATAACAAAACCAAGTAAAGAACAGTAATGCAGAATAAGACATATTTTTACAAAGAATGTAGATTTTCATAAAGTTCTTGAAATAAGAGATAATTCTATTTTTCCACCATTCTTATTTAAAACTACTTTTCTTTCTCTATTATTAAAATACCAGTTTACCCATGCTATAAAAAAATAGTATATTTAAGTTATGAATATTAAGCTAAAAGTAAAATTAAGATAACAATTGCTCCTCTGCCATATCTCCATGCTATAAATAGAAACAATTATCATAAATTAAACTAATTTTTAATACATACATATATCTAAACCTATCTTTAAAAGTTAATTAATCTAGACAGACATTTACAATTTAAGAGTTTCTTTAGCAATAATTTAGTATTTCTGTGTCGCCAGAAGATATAAATTTTTTGATAATGTTGAAATGTCTCTCTCATGCACACACACACACAATATATAATATGGATACAGATTGTATTTTATATGTGAATATAAAATATTTTTCTATTCTTAAATTGCTAAAATTCACCATATTTCTAGTATATTTGAATTATTGTTAACTATAATTCAGTTATCAATTATGATTTAGCTTTCATTTTTCTGTTACAGAAATAGCAATAATGAAGGAAAATATTCAAAAGTCAACACTAGAAATAATGAAAAATAGAAATATGGCTGTAAATACAAAGTATAAAATTGCAAATGTAGAAATAAACTAAATTATAAAAAGATCAACTTGGAATGAGTAGATGAACCTATCAAAAAAAAGGGAAGAATTTGACCCATGCCTTTTCCACAGCAATAAACAGAAATTGCTTGTAGTAAAAGACATAAATGGGAACATAATTAAATATAGGAAAATGTTAAGACTAACCTAGGAATACTATTTAAACATTTATGCTTTGAAAAAAAAAACACCTGCAATCAGTTTAACAGACAAGTGATATTTCTGAAGCAACAATATATAAAATAAGTTTTGCATTTCAAAATATGAAAAACACACATTGAAGATGGCACAGTAACAGACCTTTTGAAAATATGCAAGAAAAGAATTCCACAAGAGAGCAACACAACTTTTTACCCAGTGCATATGCAAACAAAAAATACTTCAAAACTTGAGTCTTGGAATAGTAATCCTACTTCATAAAAAAGAGGTAATAAAGACCTTGATAACTATTAAGCCTGTTCAAATTATTCTAAAAAGTACCTACAGACTAATAGTCTAGATAAAAACCAACCATATAAATGAGCATGTTTTAGGTGTGGCTACTCAACAACAGATCATCTGC
>CAHIKZ030005467.1:547500-617500 GCA_903632075.3 Acanthosepion pharaonis | reverse complement strand
AAGAAATGAATCTAGCACTAAGTACAGTAGGAAATATCATCAGAAAGTATAAGAAGTATGGTGACGGTACAGCAAACCTTCCAAGAAATGGAAGACCGAGAAAAATAAATGAGAGTACTGCAAGTTGGATCAGCAGAAACGTGCAAAAAAACCCCTTCATTACTCATTCTGAAATTAAAACTGATCTTGAGGGTACTGGAATTAATGTAAGTAAGGATACCATTAGCAGAGCTCTATATCATACAGGCTTTCATTCAAGATCACCAAGAAAAGTGCCTTTACTGAAAACCAAACATGTCAAAGACCGATTAAAGTCTGTCGAAACTTATGAAAAGAAAGGTATGCAGTTTTGGGAAAAGGTAATCTGGACGGATGAAACGAAAGTTGAACTATTCAGAAGGAACACAGCGACAAGTGTTTGGCGAAAAATGGCACTGCCTTCAACAAGCACAATACCATCCCCACAGTTAAGTTTGGGGGTGCTTCCATTATGATATGGGGATGCTTTTCATCCAAGGGCACTGGTGAGTTACAAGTTAGCCATGGTAGAATGAATGGTAGCATGTAACTTTTTTAAGACATGGTCGGAATTTCATGCTTCAACATGACAATGATCCCAAACATGCTGCAAAACTTACAAAGGAATGGTTTGAAAATAATGGTATTAGTACTCTCAATTGGCCAAGTCAGTCTCCTGACTTGAATCCAATTGAGAATTTGTGGAATACTTTGAAGGTTAAAGTTCATAAGCGGAATCCACAAAATATCAAGCAATTAGAGGAATTATGCAAGGAAGAATGGGGTAAAGTAACGGTGGATCAGTGTGGAAAACTTGTGGCCAACTATAGAAAGCGACTGGAAGCAGTGAAACAAAACAGAGTCTATGCAACAAAATATTAAATTGATGTATCCAATAGGGTAATTTTGAACTTTGATAAAAAATAAAAAAATGGATTCAACCATGAGTTTTTAATTTTCCTTCCACATACAATTAAAACAACTTTACGAGATATTACTTACCAAATATCAGGCAAAATGGCGAACATAAACTAGAGTTATAACAGAAAATAACATGTATCCAATACTTATGCGTGTCACTGTAGGTGTTGAAAATTTAGTTTATTACTGAGAATGACATAATTTGTATTTATTCTGTAAATAATAAAAGATTATGACTTTAACAAGTTTAAACTTATAGTTAGTGTGGGTGGATTTGCTATGCAAATGGTTAAAACTTGAGCAAAAGCTATTTTTTTTTGCAAATTATCTACAAAGTAATCCACTATTACAAGATAATTGATTCAATATTTGAATATTTCTAATTATACTGCAAAAGGCTTATAGCCACAAAAGATCAACTCGATTCAATCCCAACAATCTATGTTGCTTAGTCGCTAAGTCAAATTAGCTTAGTGTGGGAGTTAGCTATCTCCACATAACTGCATCACCTTAGTCTCAGATTTGTGCTAACCCCTAGATGTTTATTTCTTTATTATTAATATTTTGCAAATATTTCTTTTATCTTAATTTCACTTGCTTTTTATTATATCTCATAAATGATAGCCTATAAGCGACTCCAGAAAAATACAACTATTTTTTTATAGAAAATTTTCTACAACTATAACAAATAACTAAAAATGTTTAGAGATGCAATTATAAAGAATGAAATAGAATAATTACATAATATATACCAATATGGATTAGTTCTGTTCTTAAAACTTACATTTTCAAGAAGAATTCAAAGTTTAAAACAAACAATTAAATAATTTGAATGAAACAAGTTGTATATCTAGATGTCAATCTCTGTTATGGTATGACTTTAGTATTTTGCAAGCACATACTAACTATAAGAGAATATACTATATAGAAATCTTGTTTATCATTAAGACTATTTGGTCTTGATTTCACTCAAGAGTGTTGTCTTAATTGTGAACACATCAAGCATTCACTTTGAACATTTTAAACTATCAAAGCTGACTTTTGAAACTAAAAAATGGTATTTAGAATTGGTTTTTCTGTTTTCAAGTTCATGATAATCATTATCATTAATCTTTATTCTTTACAAAAATCTATAGACATCTATTTTGTTGCTTAGCTACTGTACCAGTGATTAGCTGTAGATACTTGACATAAAAATGATAATGCTAATCATTTAATCCTTTTCTTTCTCACTTTGGCAGAAAAAGAAAGGAAGTCTTTCATAAAGAGGATACAAATTCTAGTTTATTTACTAAGTTATTTTAATCCTATTATAGACAGTCGAAGAAATGAGACCCAGTGCAATTAGCACTTGATATGTGAAAAGCAGACAAGTGCAGGTTTCCTGCTGGAACTTAACTAGAGAAAGGAAGAGAGTGATTTGGGGGAAAAAATCCTTTAGTGAATAATTAAGAAAAATAAAATCCAGGGTGAAAAAGAACAAACACAACAGTAGCTAAAGTAATTTGAATACTTTTGTGTATATTCTTTTCTTTTTGTCCATAATGCATTCACTTGAAAAAAAAAAAAATCAAGTGGAGGAATATGTTCAGTTTTTGTCTTGGCTCAGAACTGGATTACATAAAGTGTTGTAAGACATTTCATATCTAATTTTTAATAAATTACTCTGCAGAAATCCTCTTTATCCTGATTTCATTCTAGAGTTTTCTTTTTCAACTAGATGAAAATGTAGTAACAGACATTACTAGTCTGACACTTGAGAACACATCTAAAAGTGTAATGATTACAGGACTGTTTATAGTTACTTTCTGAACATTGACTATGCTGGCAGAAGAAAAAAAAATCACAGCTTTGTGAAATATGAAGGTACTAACAAGTTCTCAGGCCAACCAAGAAGGGAATTTTCCAAATATTTTGATGCTTGTTCAAATTTTGGGAAGTGGGTTGGACCAAGAACTTTTCAGATACCCCCCCCCACTTCATAATTTGTTTCTTTTATAATCTCAGCAACTTTTCTTATTGTTTTTTTTTTTTTTTAATCCATACAAATTATCTTTACTTTAGCAGAAATTTCACTAGATTTATGGCAAATATTATAGAACTGTTTTTTAATGATTTTTCTTTTGAATTGATTTCATTTTTTTTTCTAAGTCCCTATCCTTTTCTTAAAGCTTATCATTGTTATGGCACTATCCATAACCTATTGAATCCTGAAAACTGACCACTTGCTGATACACTATGCCTTGATATTTTGGTTAAATTTCATTATTTCAGAACAAATTGGCAGTGAAGTGGCTAGTATATATAAAGAAACTTATTCTATAATGGACTACTGAAAAGTTCTTGGTTTGATCTACTTCACCAAATATCAGAATTTTTTTTTTATTTTTGGAAGGACTTCTTAGTTAGTTTGAGAACTTTTCAGCATACCCTTGCACTGAAATGTAAAGTGGTGTAATTCTTTTTAGTGATGAGATGCTGGGTCATTAAAGTCTATATTTACAGTCTGAGTCAAATTGGAAAAAGTAACATTACTTTTCATGTTTGAAGAAAAAGAGTTGCATACACCTCTATGTAAATATAATTCATGTTTATAAATATATAAATTGGCATTCACTATGATTCACTTGTCTAAAGAGTGCATTTAATTCATGTCTACACTGTATCAGTTTTTATTATGCAAGTCAATATTTTCACAAGCAAATTTGTATTAACCAATTGTTGATAAAAATTTTCAAGATGGTATGATTGGCTACTACTCATTTCTGAGTGCACCCATCTGCCAGGGTGGATAGCCACACCCTATTACAGATGCTTGCTTAATCCACAGAACACACCTGCAGTTTATACAGTAACTATGTTAAGTGAACCTTAGTTAATTCAGAATGGTCAATTTTTTTGAGCAAGTTCAGTACGTTCAAACCCTTGGTCATGATGACTTGTGACTTCATGCAGGATGTACTTAGAGAATTAATATACCATGTCAATTTTAGCTTATATCTGATTTTGTAAGTATTTACAATAACTTATTTAATGGTGTGAAATTGAAAATGCAATTCGGGTGGTGATCATCATATTGTAAATAAATATATGCAATAGATATTGATATTTTTTCTTTTTAATTATAGATTTATAAAAATTGCTATAGATTGTAAGAAATATATAATCCGAAAAGATATTGTAAAGTTATTGATTGATGGAAACAATTAGAAATTGCAAAAAAAAAAATAGTTGAACAGAGATCAGAGAACAATCAAAAAAAGACATTGAAAACATCAGTAAGAAAAGATGCAGAATATTAATGATAATGACTAAAGATATAAAAGCAACTAAACAACTACCTTTAAGTAAATAATGTTTTGGGTTAATACTGTTGGCAGTAAGTTCCTTCCTACTAGATTGTCTCATCATTTTACTGTTTAAACTGTAAGTTCTATTCTCAGAGTTTATTTTTTTCCCTGCATGTCTCACTTCTGGAATTCTCTACCAGTTCCTTGCTTCTCTGTCACATCCAATCTTCAAAAATTTAAATGCAATGTCTATTGCCATCTTTTGACTTGCTCAATCCTCTTGTTCTTTTATTGTCCTTTCTTTTCCACTCCTAGTAACCTTTTGTGTCTTAGTGGCATTATCTCCTTGCTTGGAGTAAATGATTAAAACAAAATACAGAGAATTATTGGAAGTTCTTGGACAAGATGTGTTTTGAGTGTTACATTTTTAAGCTCAAAAGTATATTTATGCAAGAAAATACTCCTCCTCATTCTACAAAGAAGACTGTCCACCTTGTTAAAAACAGTTTCAAAGATACAAAATTAATGGAATGTTCCCTAGCCTTTCCAAATATTAATCCAAGAGAAAACGTGTGACCCATCATTATAAGAATTGGAAACAATATTCAAGACCATGAGATCTCTGGGAAACAATTTACCAAACAACTACAACAAATGTTAGTCAAAACAATAGAAAAGTTGTCAAAATCAATGGATGGAATGGTGAAGTAAGTTATAAAATGTCAAGGTTCTTGTGTTAACATGTAAAATAATAATTTCTCCAGCTATATGGGATACTGTTTTAATAAAATGTGGTTTATATCTTTTGGACTTCTTTCTAAATAAAAGTTCTATGTTGAGCATAACACTTCCTGAAATGAGTTTTCAATATTTTTAATAAAGATAGATATTATCATATGAAACACAAATGATATTTTGCTCATATAAATATACATACTGAAAGTTTTACCAACATTGGTTGATTAATACCAATTTTATTGTGAAGACATTTATTTGCATGATAAAATCTGATACCACGTCATATATAAATATTCAATATAAAGCCTAAAATCTTTTCTAGTCTTACTCAGTTTGTCTACTTATCAAATTTCTTCAAATTTAAGCCTCATTTATAAAAAGTTGGAAGCAATGTTGATAAAAGAATATTTTCTCATTTTTCAATGTCCCAACATTTCACTTGGCCAACTCATTTTCACTGCCATTTTTTCTGAATATTATTTCGTTTTAAAGTAGTCATTTTTTTAAATCATTTTTTCCTTTAGAAAAGAAAACATATGAAATGCTGAATTTCCAAAGGGCCAACTCCACATGTGGATTTGGGCAATGTAAAACTCTTTGCATTATTTTAAAATATTTTTGTGTTTTTTTTTTTAAAAGTAATCTTTTTATCTATTTACCACGCTAAAGTATTTTTATCAAGGATTGAAGAAAAGAACATTACAAGTCTTTTATGTTTTCAAAATGCACATCTTTTAATTCTTTCTTTTTATTTCTGGTTTGTGCCCCAAATGTGATAAAATCAAGACACTCTGCCTGTGCTTTTAATTTAATGAATAGAAGAAATATTTTGCACAATTCATCTGGGCATATCTTGTCTAGCCACATTGCAACTTAATACATTCTTCTATTTTAATTGCAGCTGCAGGTAAAAAATCTTCGTCAAGAGATTTCTTTGTTGAAGATAGAACTGGCCATGCATGATACTCTGGTGAGTAACTCAATATAGATTGTCTGCTGCCTTTAACCTCATATATCACTTTGTTGTCAGCAGAAACAAACAAGGTTATCATCTGAATATAGCTTTTCAAGTTTCAACAATTTTGTCTTTTGGTCATTAAAAGCAACAATGCAACATACTGTGAAGTATAACTACAGAAAAATTATAGTAATTTCCAAATTGTACTGAATTAAATAAAAAGGTATGAGGTTGTGTGATAACATTGTTTTCATTCATTTTAGGTCTTCATTCAGTTAATTTTTCTTGATTTGAGCACTTATTAAAATTCCTGAAAAGGTAATGCTGTGAAAGGTGTATTGATAATTTGAATCTTAATAAAATTATCTCTACACCATATTATTTACTAATAGTTCTTTTAATTCATTAGTTTTGTAATTGGTTCAATTATTGTGTTATAACCAGTTTCATCAGATAACAAAAAATAACTGGTTTTTGAATACCACCTTAATTCATCTAATTTGTATCTCTCCAAAATCTAGTCTGTAATTCTTCTGCCAGAGTAATGCAAAATAATCTCTTCACTTATTGGGATAGAATACATGATACACAAGTCATGCTAATGTTTTTATTACTGTTTAATAAATAATGTTCTAGATGGGTTTGCAAATGAATAGTTTTATGGTCACATAGTTGTTTTAATTGTTAATGATATTGAATTTAAATTCATTTTCTTCACAATAAGAACAAACATGCTGAGAGGTCTGAAGTTACATTTTGTGGTTTCTCTGGGTTATCTTAAAATACTTCTGGATTTTTGCATTTGTAATGCAATATTAATTTCTGTTTTCAATCTGTTAATGTCTTTCATCAAATTCCAATGTGCCAAAAACTGACACAAAACAATGGACGATGTTTCAGTTTTAATTTTTTACTTAATCTTAACAAATATATTTTTATTACTATCAACTTTTTTATTACTATCAAGTTTTCATATTTAATGAATGTCAGAACTTTAATTCAAATTTATACCCAGTATAAATGAATATAATTTACTGACTAGATATCACTGAAGATGACCAGAATCAAATGAATACCAATTACAATCATTTTGTTATGTTTTACATTAATTTTCAATTTTCATTTTTATTGTACATTTGTTAGTGGATATGATTCTTTTACAGCAGAAGAGTTTGGTACTGATACACAAATATTTTGATATAAATATTCCTCTGAAGGTGTCTTTATTTCATTTAAAAAAATGATGTGATATAATATTAGAGCTGTTCATATTTATATAAAACATTTGAATAACAAGCCAATGATATTAATTGATGCAACAGTTTTCATTTTCATCTTACATTTAATGATCTTAGCTAAATCTTTCTGTGGAAAATGTCGGTCTGATTTTATGCATTGCTTAAATAAAATACAACGCATGTTCTAGTTTTATATTTGAAATTGTTTAATGTCATAAAAATCCTCTTTTCTGGTCACTCATTAGTTTGTATGTTTTTTTCCTCAGCTGAAAAAAATTAAATTATGTGCCTCATGTCTGACATGGAAAGTACAAATATGTAATTGAAATAAAATAATCAGTAATTACAAGAAAATAGTAATGAATGATTTCCAAAGCCCTTAAATAACTCATTTAAATTTGTTGTTCTTTTACACTAAATTTATAAAAATCACATTAGTCATTTTAAAGTGCCAGTCTAAATTTTAATGATTATTATCACTAACATTTTCTTCTTGAGATATTGAATCTTAATATATGCAAATTAAGTACAAATATTTTACCAGAATTCTTATCCGAACTTCTTTATTGTCATAATGAAATTAAAACTGTAATGTCTCTTTTCTTTTTTAGACCAATCGTACACAAGTCACATATGAACCGTTATCTGAGCAACAAAGGTTTTGTATGAAGCAGAAATTACAGAAATATTTGGATGGATCTTTAGAGGAAATTGATGTAAGTTTTTGATATATAGCAAATTATATAAAGAATCACTTATCAGATAAGTAAAAACAAATGAACATTATTTTTCTTAGGATGTTGCCTCTGAGATATGGAAGTGAAGGCTAATGAAAAGACTTGTCCTATTTCCAGTCTAATTCTGTTGCACTCTCTAGATTTAAATGTTTTTATTGCACATGGATTTATAACTGAACTATCAAAGGAACATTTTTCAGATTCCACGCCACCCACCTAAAATTTATACAAGTAAATATCTAGGAGGTCAAAATTTAGTATAGGGATACACCTTTTCAGGGCAAAGTTCATAGGCTGTATGAACTTTACAGTGTATGTGAGAGAGTCATATTGCCTCCTGTATTCTTAATGTCTCTGAAATTTTATTCACTATTTATTTCATTCCAACAGATAGGTTCATCTATCATCCAGTTCACACTCCTCATTGGTCTTTGTAACAGGAATAGTGATTTATTTCTTGTTTCCTGTTTAGGCTTGGGTTTCTGGTTCCTTCTAAAGTCAGCTTCAGCTCTATATTCCTAACACTTGTCCTTTTTTATGCTAATATAATCCACACAGTAACCCTCTACTTTGAGTGGCCCTTGGACATTGTATTAGATGAACATTAGTAAATATAAATGCTTTCAATACTATTGAAAAACAGAAATCAGCATATCAATACTATTTGAATTTGGAGTCTACATAATTATTAATTAAGTGATTAAAAATAGGTACTAAAGTTTTATGGTAATTCTGGTTCAATGTTTTATTGCATGAGAAAACCTAATGTCAGTTTGAGGGAATAATTAAGATTAAACAGTGGAAAAAAACTCAGGAAAACATTGAGGAGAATAAGGAAAGAAAGCGTGGTTCAAAAATAACTAGTAGCTATAAAATGAGTTTGGAGAAAGCTCTAGGAAGATTTAAACCGGTAAAAAACCCAAGTGGAATTCATTAAGATATAGTAAGACTAGATCTTTCCCCCAATCTACCCAATTGCCTCCAGGGCAGTATGACAAGATTTATGGTCTTTTAAAATTTTCAAAATTCCAAAGAAGAATTGTTGATATAATTATTTAAAGTGCTATTAGACCACCAAAAATGAGACAAATGGAAGTCATATCAAAAAACCTGCAATAAATTGGTACCAGAGATGCACAAATTTCTATACATAAATTGGAGACAGATGGGACCAGGTAGAAAATGACAAGATAGGCAAGGTTCATTATAAACTTCTTTTCTTCCTGCTGCTGCTGCTGCCACTGACAGACACAAGCCCAATAGACAAGAATACAGTGTCAATGTCTCTCAAATAATTGCAATTACTTCTCTAGAATAACATTTCTGTTGAAAGATCGTCAACCAGTCTACATAGAAAGATTAATAATTCTTTACTCCCGATGTACCTTTACATTCTACAGTTTGTTTAATGAATTAAACACATTGTAAGTTATCAACAGTTGGTTTTTGCTGTGAAATTGAATTTTGGCAGAGGCAAAATGTTATCATTGTTCCAAATATTTTACACCTGAAATTTCTGCAGTATCACAATAACCATTGGGTAAAATCCTTGTAAAATCTGGTTACTTCCCAGTTTACTGATGTTCATGTGCAATAGCTGTGAAGATCAAAAACACTGCCAAGAATACTTAATATTCCATGCTTGGACAGAGAACAACAAATCAATGAAACGCGAGTGCAGTGTCAGTGGGTTATAGTTTAAATAATCAAATGTTAAATTTAAAAAAAAGCTTGAACTTAAACAAATTAAGTGTTAACTGAATAAATACCAGACGATCAGAATGTTTTCATAACTAGATCTCAAATATTTTTGTGAGCAAAGCCACACAAAGCCCAAGAAAAATATGCAACTGATCGTCTAAATCTTAACCACTTTGTAGCTTATCAACAAGACATTTGTAGGAAATTACCAACATGGGTGGATCCAGCATTTTCACTTAAGTAAAAATCACACAATTCAAAATTTTAAATTCTGTGATCATATATTGGGTTATAGAAATGAGTAGTGTTCACACATACACATATATATATAATTTAAATTTTCATTTTCTTTTATTTATTTGATATATAAAATTGTAAAATCAAACTTTTAGATTCAAAGCATGATTATATAGCATTTATGAAAGGATTTACTAGTCAATTTTTGTGAATTCTTATTTACATAGAAGTTTACGATTTTATTGTAGTCTAACTGAATGTCTTTGTGAACATACAAAATAACAAGCACGTTAAATCTGTCTTCACTCATTATAGCTTACCTTATCTACTTTGCTACAAAAAATATTTTCCCAGAAATTTTAGAGGTGGGGGTGCACCCTCTACAATACCCCCCTCCTTGATCCACCACTGAAATAAAGAGAAAGTAGACTATGAAAATTATAAATTCAACATTTAATTATAGACTGAAGGACCAAATAAGACAATATTTTAGGAATTCACTTTTTCCTTTGGGTGTTAATTTAATAGACTTAATGCTTTTAATGCAGCAAATAATGAAATTCTCTTTGAACTTAGTATTAATATGTGAGGATAATTGAAGATAAAACAGACCAAGATGTAAAAATTTAGGGAAGGAAGAAATAACAATAGTGTCTTATCCAATAATAAATTAAAAATTTTTTTTTTTTTTTTTTTTTTTTTTTTTTTCAGATTATAAATGTTCGTCAAATTCAAGGTTATTTTGCTCTATTCCGAGAACTCTATAGGTGAGTTTATCAATTAACATCAGAGAGAATTTATCCTCAAATTTTCACTGATAACTGTTTATATAAAGTAGATTACTATTTCTTTATGACTAATCCATAGTGTTTTGTTATTTTTATTAAACTATATTTTCAAACTAATCTCAAATGAAGATCTGATGAGACAACTCTTTGTGAATTTGAAAGGCCATGATAACATACCACAAATAAAATATGCCTCAGATAATCACATCTGGATGATATTTAAAAATATTGTCCCGAATTAAATAAGTTTATAAATAATTACATCTGAATGTCAATGTTAGATGGAAGCCTGCAAACCTTAAAATTGAAGAAGTGACACAGGCCAAAGCAAGGATAACGAGAACAAGGTGTTTAGATAAAATATATTAAAATTTATTACTGGCAGAAGAGAGGAAATACTATTGAAGAATCCAGATGTTTTAAATACCCTGGGTGGTTGTGCTTGTAGTTAGCTGTTGGTCTTAGATGCATCGACAGTTGATGATGACAAGAGCAACTTGACTGGCGAAAAAAAAAAGTTGGTGTTTTGGGTTGCTACTAGCTGGCAGTAGTAGCCCAGGTCAGACAGTTGTTGGTAACCAGAAGAGGAAGACAAAAATACTTGCAAAGTCTTGAAGGACGATAGTGTGTTGAGCTGGTACTAGCAGGCAGTGTTGGCCGAGGGTAGGTGTTTGAAACCATGGTGACCCATGAGATGATGGACAGCAGGGAGTGAAACCTAATCGCTGAGTGGCTTGGTAGAAGACATGATCAGCAGGAGTCAGTTGGTCACTGGTGATCACTGTTCTAGATACTACCCAATCATCATAATCTCCCCCTGCCCTGCTGGTTTTATGGTGTAGGAGTGTTACAACAGCACAGGGTTTTGATGCTACTTCTGGTTATAAATGAAATAAAAAATAACTCTAGCTTATGAAGTATAATGTAATTGGTTATAATAAAAGTACAAACAGGAAAGAAATAGTATTGGTTTTGAATAACCAGCATAAAATATCTCCCAAACAAAGTACAGAATTAATAAACTTGAACAAACTGTACAAAGTTAAATTGAAAGAGTCTGTTTGCTGAAACAAAAATAAATGTTGTTATGATGCTTCTTTTTGTTGTGATCATTTGTAAAAAGAAAAGAATAAGAAATACAAGGAATGAAAATAAAATTTTGGCTTTAATAAATGCAACTGAAACTGTTGTTAAATCTGTTGATAATAAATCATTTTTTTTTTTTTTCATGTAGTAATCTGGAAAAAACTGTTGAAGAGAATTTCAAACAACGTTACACTCTGATTGATCGTACTGATGCAGCTGCCATTGCAGCAGCTCAAAAGGTATGTCTTATGCTTTCAAAAGTTGCAGGAAAAACAATTTCATTGTAAGTAAGGGATTATAGAAGAAATAATGCTGTCTGATTTTTATTTTATTTTTTTATCTTTTATCTGATTTTTATTTTATCTTTTAAACATACTTTGTCATTAACTTGGTGAAATAATTCACTGAGTAGGAAGAGAGAGACATTAGTAAACATGAAGCTAAAACTTAGCCATTGTCTATCATAGACTGTATATAAACAATAGATGAATAATTGAAAAGTCTGTCCCATCTTCTCATTGTTTCAATTTCTGAACTGTAGATTGAATTTGAGTGTGCGAAAAGGTGTAAAATAAGATAATATATTTGTATATGTGTTTGCTAGTGTATGTCAGGTGTAGATTGAAGCTTAATCATAGAAAGTAAATACAGTATCACTTTGGGTTTTGATTAACTTGATACAGTATTGTACAAAGTTTTCAGCTAACTCATATAAACCAAGCCAGGGACAGTGTTTTAAAACAGAAAAATGTCTGATGAAAATTCATTATATAAAGTTACTGTGCATTGTTTCATGTGGCTTCCCTTAGACTGAATAACTGCATCAGTGCAGGAAAAGAAAGAAAAGAGAAAGGTTGCATACAAATCCTTCATCTTCACAGGTATGTGATGCCATTCTCTGTGGATCAGTTCCCATAATTTTTCAGGATTGCATGGATTCTTCTGATGAACTCATCATTTGCTCAGTGATATTTAAGATAGGCTTCTGAACTAGCCAAACTTTCAAAATGGTGACATGTTTATCAGCCAAACTCTGCTGTTTAGAGCTCATCATTTCAAAACACCCCACCTTCATCCAATCTGGTATCAAATGGTACTTCTGTGACAGGATGGTTTTTGATTGATTTGTTTTCTATGGCTGATCAACTCTTTTGTAGGTTATTTAATGCCAGAATATATTTTTAGATTATAAGAATTTATTTATTTATTTGAGATAATAATGATTTAGTGATACAAGACTTACCCATAGCTGGAGGGGGAAATGGTGGATTCATACCTTTCCTATGAGTATTTGCACATAAGTGCATATAACATACCTGACTGGAATTGGAACTAGGCTCTCTGATAAACAACTCTGAACCATTATCCATTGCACCACCCACACATCCTAAGCTTACAGTACCTGGTATTCCCAAGCAGTCACCCATCTAGGTACTGACCAGGCTCAATGTTGCTTAACTTCAGTAATTGTACAGTAACTGATGTTTCAACATGATGTGGCCATAAGATGTGACAGGATGTAATTGGCACAATTCAAGTTACCATCACTTTTTTATATATTCCCAGAGCATTAAACACTTATCTACAAAATTCACTATCCTCATCATGTAATGTGGGTTATTTCAGTTTCTTGAAAGTTTCTGTACCATTCTTTTACAGCTTTCAAGAATGGGCACATCTTAGTTGATCTGAAACACTTCCATTACCTTGAAATGTCAAGTGGATTCCTTAGCTGTTGCTTGCTGGCACTTATTCTTGGCCATCTACACTAATTACAACCTAGTTACTTTGGAAATTTTCCCCATGGTTTCAATCAATGAAAGAATGCAGAATTTTGAATCATCAATTTTATATCAGAAAAAAAACTGTGCTACTTCAAAAAAAAAAAAAAAAATTCATATTAACACAAAAATAGAAACCTCAATGTCAAGTGACTGAAAACTTTTGCACAAATATATGTATTTGGGTTTTGTCTCACATCTCCCCCCTAATTTATATTCTTGCTATAAAATATAATAATTAGGTATGGAAATAACTTCAATAGGGCCAATGTTTTATCTTTAGAAAATGTGATGCAAAAAAACCCAAATATGTCTGTTTCTTGTGGTAGATGTAAAAATAACAAAACTGTCATTTCATTCTTTTTTTCTTAGTTTAATTCTCTGATTTATTAAGAGAATTTTATAGTTATGTTTTTGTCCAAAAAGAATTTTTCCTATTGGCATCACTGCTAATATTCAACTATAAAAAAGACTTTATTGAATAATTAAGTAATTAATTAATAACATTGAATAATGTTAATATTGACATTAGTTTCTCAATTACAGGATTGTGCCATAGTATATAAAGTAGGTACCTCCATAAGAACATGATATCTAAGATTTAAAAGTACTTTTTAATAATGAAAAATCTTTCATGATACTTGTATTTTAGTTTTAATTTCAGGCTGAGAGATTAATTTTAATGTTTCCAATAAACAAAATACTATGCTGTATTTCAAAACTAATTTAAATTGATGGGAATTTTTTTTTTTTTAATTTCTAAAATTTTTAATTTAGTGCCATTTTTAGCAAAATGTTATAAAAATGTAAATCTCTTTATTAAAAACTCTTCCAAAAATAAAATATACTTTTCTGAAACTTTATTTAAGAAATATTAACTGATTTAAAGTATAATTAATCTGATTTGAAATGACTATTTTTTTTATTTTTTTTTTTTTTTTTAAGTTTAAAATATCACAGAAATGCATTTTCAACACGATGGTAGATTGTTTGTTGACAGCTTAAAAACACTTCTGTGAAAGCCAATAATAGATAGTTATCTTATGTTGTTCTACAGGTGCGGGGGGGGGGGGCTTTAACCATAAAAAAAATTGAGGAATATATTGCAAAAGCCTTTTAAGTACTGTATAATCTTAAAAATTTAAGAAAATCTTCTTTGTAATGTTTTATTGAATTTTGGAAAATTTGGGTTCTAAATTTACAATAGTTGTTGCTTTTATTTTCTGAGTGTCATGTATAGGCAACTGTATCTTTTGTTTTCATTATGTTTGGAGCATGTTTTCATCAGAGTATATCGATTTTTTTTTAGCAATTTTGTGGAGGTACCTAGAGTGAAAGAATCTGAAATGATTTCCTTTTTGCATATTATGATCATCAAGAATTTTTATTAAATCATAAATTCTAAAAATAAATAACTTAAGTCTTGAACATGGAAATGATTTGGAAATGTTTCTTTGAAACTTCCAGTTTACCAGCATAATGCTGTTTGTTGTAAAATAACTTGTTTAACTTGTGTTTTATTTCTCAGGCAGGCATTGCCATCAAAGATGATGGCACATTGGTTGGGGAACTTGATGGCTCAGGTTTTGGGGTAGGATCATCAACAAAAGCTGCAAAGGCTGATCCCTCTGCCGTGGTGCAGCTGAAAAAAGGAAACAAAGAAAAGGAGAAGAAATTTAAACCCAAAGATCGACAAAGGTAAGCTCATCAAAGTGTTGTTCTCTGCTTACGTGAACCAAGTGTGACATTTTTATTCCTACTGATGAGCCTGCTTTATATATTCTGCATAGCTTTCTCAGATTTCTTTCATCTCAGCTGCATTGTTCCTTTCTCTAAATTGGCACATTATTTTTTATTTATTATACAGCTATCAGTATTAATGAAATGTTTTAATATATAATCTATAAACCATTAAAAATATGCAAAGCAATGATGTTTCTTTCTGATCCAAAATATGACAAATGGATATTCATGTTCATTATAAGATCATTATTTATTTATTATAATTAATATAATAATATTATGAGTTGTTAATGGAAAAGAAAATACAAGATCAACTATATAAATTCAGTGGGAACCTTGATTCTATTGCCATGCCTAAAATGTTTTTGCACATTTTAATTGGTTTCTTTAAATAACTTCTGTCTGATCTATGAGAATCCATATTTCCAAATTCAACTTTATATTTTTCAAATTGTTAAATCTAATTTGTGTGAGAATTCTGTTTGACCTCAATGACCAAGTCATTTATAAAGGTTACTTTTAATAAGAAAGTTAATAGCAATATATTTGCAACCAAGTGAGATATTAGTTTTCTTGAAATATATTCATTGCAACTATAAATATAAAATATCCATACATAGGCAGTTAATTTAAATGACAGTGTTTTCCATTGCTTGTCTTTTACGAAAAGTGAAAAATTTGGTTAAAAAATAACAAAATATCCTTTTTTTTTTCTTTTTTTTTTTTTTTTATAATTTTATAGCAGTCAAGGATTAACTTATATTTTTTAACTCTATATTTAGCTCAGTGGTTCCAACAGCAACCTGGTGGTTGGGAGTCTGGAAGTCTTTTTTCTTGGATTACAGTTGAAGATATTACTTTAGGTTTATATTTACAACTCAGGATGAGAAAACGTGTGTGCTACTATCTCCTGGTTACTGATAATCTCTGGCTTTTTTTGCATGCAGGTGATAATTATCATTTTCATGCTTTTCTTAAGGAAACCGATATTAAGGCTAAAAGACTAAGACTGTAAACAATTGTTTTCATTTTTGGATGACTTATCCTTCTAGCTGTAATACTATTTGTCTAATCCATAAATAATAAAATTCTTACAAGCTTAATAAAGTTCTGTTTTCTTGCATTATATCATTAAAAAAATAAAACAAGTTTTGATTGGTCTTTGTATGAAGCTAGTAATTATTATTCAATTGCAGTAGTCATCTTGTTACTTAGTAAACTCATGATCAACAGTTACTTATTCAAAACTGTTTTTGCTGTTACATTTGTATGAATCTGGTTTACCTCTGATAATTATTGTAAAACATTTGTATGTACAAGGTGAGCATTTCAAATGATAGCATGAATGCCACTACTTAAAGTTCACATCTCATTAGTAAAATATTTTGGGCTTGTAGAATTGGCTCAATTTAACCAAAAGTTAACTCATTAACTGCAGATGACAAGAATTTCCATCATTGCAATTCTTTGGTACAACTGCCAAAGATAGGAATTTCTGTTGTGGTTAATGTGTTTAAGAAAACTTCTTATATGACAGACCTTCTTTCTAATGTTTGTTACATCTGTAATAATGGTGTGATATAAATATTTAGAAGTTGGGTGATAAGTAAACCTCTTGCTGGAAAATAGTTCCAAAAGAAGAGGATATTCTATTTAACAAGTTATATAAAGATACAAATAACATTGGTAAGTAGTAGTATCTTTAAAATCATAGTAAGTAGTAGAACTGAATTAGTATGTGTTAATTATACTTTAAGTAGTATCTTTATTCTTATGGTAGTATCTTTAAATAAAATATTACATTTTATCTACTAAAATGAGGAGGCAGCAAAATCAGCACTAATTACACTGAATATCAGTAAATGACTTTGGCATTGTCATAGAATAAGTCTTTTAAAGAAAACAAAATAAAAGGTATCTTAAAAAGACTTATTTGTTAAAAGGAAATGTAACAGGACCCCCTCCTCCCAATCAAATTCCATGCTTAACCCTGAGAAGAAGCTTATATTTTAAAACTGATAATACTATAATTGCACACGGATGCAGGAAGGTCAATCTTAGCCAAAAAGTAATGACAGGCTCTTGCCATCAAAATCTGTTACTTCAAGTCATTAAGATGTAACTGAAAAAAGCCAAATCCTATCTTTTGATAATCTAGTCAAACTTGATATTAAAAACTTACAGCCATATCACATTGAAACACTGGCTCTTGTACGATCATTGAAGTTAACCATCATCAAGCCTAGTCAGTAGCTAGATGGGTGACCACTTAGAAATACCAGGTGCTGTAAGCTTAGTTATGCAGCTGGTGTAATGGATAACAGCTTGGAATTGTATGACGCTCGAGAGCTCCAATTCCATTTGGGTTCATTATATTCACACTTACGTGCAAATAATCTTAGGGAAAAGTTATTAACATCTTCTCCCCACCAGCTATAGGTTAATTAGTAGGATTTGTATCAGTAAATAATTATTTAAAAAAAAAAAAAAAAAAAAAAAAACTTCTTACAATCTAAAAATATTTTCTAGCTTTAAATAACCAGTAAAAGTTATTAAGTCATAAAAAAAACTACTCAATGATATTAAAAACATAAGCCTAATAATATAAACCTCTTTGTAATCCAGTATTTCTAATATTACTCCCTCTATAAAGTTTTCTTTTTGCCGATAAAAATGTATTGCTCTGGTTACATTTAAAATGGCTGTTTATTCAATGTGTGATTCTGGTATGTCATGTACATCTCATTGATAACTGTGTAACTTTCTTTTAGAATAAAAGAAATTGATGTTTTTATATTGAACCATGACACAGAAGATCTAATTTTAATTATTCCTTACTAACTTTCTTTGGCAAACATGGACAAATGTGCCTGCAATAAGATGTAGCATCAAAATGACACTTTTTCCTATGACACTGCTTTTTTAACTACCTTCACTCTTCGGCAAAGTTTATAGTTTTAAAAAACAATAATTAGAATTGTAATAAAACCTAAACATGACAGTGAATTTATAAATTTTCTTTGCTCTTAAGAATTGACAACAAAAATAATAAACACTATTATATTGTTTATTGGAATGGTTGGCAAAACATTGGCTAATTGCCAATTGATTCAAACTTCATAAAATAATAAATAGTAAGGATTTCCTTATAGTTGGTCCACATATTTTAATAAATGTTTATGAATATAATATTGTTTCCACATTTATTTCTTTACAAATTGATAAATGATAAATATTGTATTAGTTTTTAGAATGTTGTCAATATAAAATTATTCTTGTAAATAAACAATCTATTTTTTGTTATAAATTTTCAAGAATAAAAAAAAAAAACTGTATAAATTCACTTCATAATATATTTAGGTTTTATTCCAATTTTAATCATTGTTTTTTTAAGATAATAAACATTGCTGAAAAGTGAAGGCCATTGAAAAAGCAGAGTCATGGGAAAAACTTTTGACACTGTCTTATTGCGACTACATTTATTCATTTTCTTTGTCTTTTGACATTGTATAGTATCTTTCTTAATCAACATAAAAACTGAGCATAAATCATTTTGATGCTAGTGTAATAAGAGATTTGACATATGTTTATTATATATTTGCCTAATATAGGCAGAAGGGAAGAAATTTGATATGACTTTCCAAATGTAGGGTCTGCTCTGTTATGATATCACCTGCAAGTAACAGATTGACAGTCAATGTTGATATAATCCATTTACTTTGCTGCTTATTTTTAACATTGAGTAAATATTCTATGGTTTTTCTATTGAAGTGTTTTCATAAATATTTTTACTGTGATAAATTTGTTTTT
Source organism: Acanthosepion pharaonis (assembly GCA_903632075.3). Taxonomy (NCBI): domain Eukaryota; kingdom Metazoa; phylum Mollusca; class Cephalopoda; order Sepiida; family Sepiidae; genus Acanthosepion; species Acanthosepion pharaonis. Next base: position 598,454 of record CAHIKZ030005467.1, on the reverse strand, counting down.
TCATGATTCTGAGTTGGAAAAATCTTCTAGAGGAACAAAAATTTAAAGAATGATCATTTATTTGTGTATTTTGTCAGTCCAGGCTATAAGGTGGTGACCCCAACGAGCCCTCGTGAAAAGGAACAAAAATCTCCTTCCGTCTCCCCAACAGAAATCCGGGAGAAAAAAGCAGAAGAGAAAGAAGCAGAAGTCATTATCACTCCACCTGAAAGTGACTTAGAAAAATCAACAGAGAAACCTGACAGACCCAGGTAACTTATTTTAGAAATTCTTGCAAATTGCACATGTATCTAAGAGTGTTGTGGGTACAGAAATGGCCATGGGTAGTTTATTTAGATAGTTCATCAGGTGTAATAGCATAATCATTAACCAGAAATTGTTTACCCTATTTTTTCTTTTGAAAATCCCTGGATCTACATTTAGATCAAGAGATTTTCAGAAGAAAAAGTTTTATAATATTTTGTCATGTAAAGAGTAGGAAACTGTATTGTCTCATGAAACTTATCCATTTTTATACTGCTATCTTTTGGTGTCCATTAAACCTTGATGGTCATAATGGATCTTTGTAAAAATTGCAACAATCAATTTCTTTTTTCTCATTAAAGACTTACATAAAATGTAGGAGACAACTGTTCTGTTGTAACCAAAAGATGTCCTTTTTAATTAGATATTGAATTGAAGTATTTCAAGTTAACTTGTTCAGTAGATTTTAATTAAGAGAATCAATTTTTTTGAATGAAACTTCTCAGTTTTGGGTCATTCAGATCAGATTTCAAAGAACTCTTTGATATGGTTGGATAAACTTACAAGTGGAGGTCTTCATTTGGGTATTTGTATTTGTTGGTTGGGCCAAATTTAAGCGAATTGGCTGGCAAAGTCATTTGTTGTAGAAATCTGCTTCAGAGAGTATGTTTACTACCATTCACTGGGCTGACATTTAAACTATACCACAAAAACCCAGCAATTCTTGACTGAAGTTATTTTGAAGTATTTCTAACTTCTTGCTGGTAAGCCTTTGTTTTTTTTTTTTTTGTTTTTTTAACCTTTTTAGCTACTGACCATAATCAGTAAAATCAAAATAAAACCTTTTTTGTTTACTATAAAACTTAGTTGGTTTTCTGTTGTTCCCTTTACTTCTCTTTATTTTATTTTATTTGTTACACACACACACATGTGACATAATATATAAATAATCATCAGATATACAGAAAAGCTTTTAATAGATTAACTATTAATAAAAATTGTTGTCCCAGAAAAATTTGGTGACCTTCATAAGACATTTACTTTGTGTTTTAAAGACAAAAATTAAAAGTTCTTAATACACAGTTGACAAAAATCAAAATAGATAAAATTTGTGACTAAAGATTTAAAATTACAAGCCTATTTTAAACTAGTTTCAGATGGATTAATTAAGATAGTTTATTAAAAAGCAAAGGTTAGAAAGAATATATGTACAAAGGATTTTAGTGAAGCACTTGAGAATTCATTTCATCAAAATATTAGTAACAATATCAGTCTACTTAAATGTCCTACTTTCCATTTCTAAATCATTTAGGATTTATGGTGATTTTCTAAGCATAGTTTAGATGTAGATGAAAGTATGGGACACTCAATGAGGATTGAACTCACTACTTAATCATAACTGTTCTAGCAAGACAAGCTTGCTAACCATTACACCATGTTGAGATGCCCATTCAGGATTTATGAGAATAAATCAACTAATGATAAAGTTTTTAAAATAAAAAAATTAAGGTTAATATTTTTGAATTTGAGAGAATGGAAGATGTAAATTACCATTTTTAAAAAATTTATTTTTAAATCAGATATATATGTATATATTTTTCCCTGTCATGTTTCAGTGTTGAATTCTTAGTGTATGTAAGGTATTTGTGGAGATACATTCTTTCATAGTATTCCAGAGATGTAACAAAAGAAAAATTGGTGTTAAAACTAAACTTTGTCAAGTGGGGATCTGTATAATCTTGTAGAAATAATTAACATAATTTCTTCTTTAATGTAATTTCAAATTTGACACACTCAATCTATTAGATAATTACAATAATTAAAGCAATTTTAACTGTTCTTTCAAAAGGCTATAAGTGGCTCACAATAATAGTGAAAGATAACCAGCTTTTATTTGATTTTTTTTTTTTATTTTCAAAAAGTGATACTTTTTTTCTCTTTTTTAACTGTGAATTAGAGGACCAGGTTTTTATAACAGAATTTTGTTAGGTTCAAAATTTGGGAGAACAAAATATATCCAGAGAGATTTTTCAACTAAAATCAATTTTTAAAATTGTATTTTAAAAAGATAAAGTTTAATGAAGCAGTGTTTTTATATTGAAAGAATTTTTGTAGTTTTATTATCCTATCAAAAAGAATTTCCTACTTTCTGATAACAATTTTGTTAAAAAATTTTGTCACTTCACCAAAAAAATTTATATATTGTAGACATTTTTTTTAATTAAAAGTAGTAAGGAAAATTGTTAAATTTGGTTTAATTTTTCTGATTAGTGTGAAGAAAATCTTACCTTTTTAACCAGTTAGATACATTTGTAGATGTATGAAGTTAGCTTTAAGAATATTAATAAATTTTTATTACTACCTTTTATTCTGTAACTTTCTACCTCAAATGGTTCTTTGGCCTTGTACAGGGTGAACATTATTGTAAAGAAAGAAAAAAAAAGAATTCTGTTTAAAAGACACTGTTGGTTATTATTCAGTTTCACATATTTTTTTTTTTTAAATTCTTTGTCAGGAGGCCATATATATCATCATATTAAACATTATACAATATTAAAATAGTATTATTTTTATTACAGTACTCCTCCAAGTCGAACTATTGCTTTTGAGGACTTTAAAACACAGCAAGGATTTGAAATCAATCGAATTTTAACAGAAAACAAAGGTATAGCAATAAATTAATTGTTGGTAATTAAAATAGTCCAGTGTTTAATATCAGACAATAATTTAAATTCTTAATGCACATCCAAAATGTTTAAAAGTTCTCAGCCCAATCCACTTTTTCAAACATTAGATAATTTTTTGAAAAGGCTTCTCAAAATCAAGATTTTTTTTCAGCATCTTTTTGTGTAAGACTGGATTTCAGAAGATTTTCTTTTATTCAAGATTAAAAATTATTCTTTGCTGTAGATGGAAACTTCAAAATTATGAATTTCAGTTCAATACTCATACTAAAAAATTTGAAAGTAGTGATTTTTTTTTTTTTTTTTTGCCAATAGCTCAAGAAAAACTATAATTTATTTTCCTTATCAAGGCTTTACCAAGATTGCTAAAACTGAAACTGCTTTTTAGAATATTGCCATCAAATTCAAAATGAAACTAGTGAATTAATTTTGTATTCTGCAATGTAAGCTTTGTTGTATCTTGTTTCAATGCATATTTAAAATTGCTCTTTTGCATGCAGGGATTTTGTTTGCCAAGAAAAGGTTGTACACTGAACATGCAAGAGAAATCAATAAAATCAAGGGAGAAATTGACAAATGTAAAAAACATTTAGAAGACTGCACCAGAGAAAGACATAGACTTGGTAAGTTTATCAGTTCTACTCTTTATGTAGATCAAGTCTGTTAAGAATGAACAAGAATTGTTTTAAAAGTTAAGGTAATCATTCATATAATATTCACAATAATATTTATTTGTGTATATTTTTTAAAATGACCAATAAAAATAATTTATATTGTTTTTTGATAAATTGATTTAAAATAATTTTGGTAAAATTCTAAACAAGGTTTTTATTGTAACATTTCAAGGTAAAATAATAATCCATCTCTAAACTGATGATTTCAAGCAAGTTTCAGACAGGGAAAAATTTAATGTCTGATTCTGTCCTTCATAAAATGAATTTATATTACTGGCTTTTATGATGGGAGTTTTTGCTTTTACCTCAGATAATTCTGTTTTCTTTTTTTAGAGTTTCATCTGCTTGATTTCAATGACTAATTTTGTTGTCTTAATGACAAAACAAAAAATATTTGTGATTGCCTAATGTGAAGTCTCCACTTAATTCATTTATTCTTAAGATGTTTCAAATATCATTTAGTGAATTTAATCATTACCTCATTATCATGACAATTAATTCTTAGAATATCTTCAAAACAGGTTTATATTATATTTTGTCAGCATTTCACAGACATTTTCATACTTATATGCCTTTGCAATACTCATTTTGGTAGTTAAACTCACAATGTTTTGGACATTGTACCTTCTGGCCACCTTCAGCATTTTTTTTTTTTTTAAATTCTCTCTAATCTATTTGTTTTTGTGTTACTTGTTCATGTCTTTGATGGAACCAATGTATATTACTTTTCCTGTCAATTCAGTAGATATCTATCCTTTGCATTTTGGTCTTAAATGCAAGAGTAGAAGAACAGTGAAAGTCTGGAGAGAAATATAGAAGTGAGGCATAGCTTATCACATATGGATAGAAAAACAGTGGTCATGAACCACGGTGGAATGAATTTAAGACAATAGTCATAGAACAACACTGCATAATAAGTTGACTGAACAAAATCAGCATGTTTATGCTCTGACAACCCCCTCAGTAGACCTAGTATAGTATATCGTAGACAATCTGGGAGTCTCTGATTAAGAAAGAAAAGACACTCAAAAATTACATCACCGTAGCCACTTTAAACCTAATGTCTCTACTAAGTTATACCACTGGATTGATCAAGAGATAAGTGTTGATTGTTATTTTTTTATTTTATTTTAGTAGTGTGGAAAATGAAAGACTAGAAAGAATTAAATGATACAAGATATCCACTAAGCTTGGAAATCAAAATGAGAACACTACCCTGATTGATTGAATAAAAGGTTTAGTTTAAAATTCCAAGACAGTTACTGAGTACAGCAAACACTTATGGCTTTAGAACTCAATTTTACAAAAATATTTTAAATTTTGTGTATTAATTATTTGTTGTTTTTTTTTTTAGGTGTTTTGTATGATGAAGAAGGTGGAGAAGTTCTCAGTGAGGAGGAATTTCAGAGTCTCAAACATCTGAAACAACTCAAGAATGACTATCGACTGAAATTTGATGAACATAAAAGTCTTAAGAATGAAATCTTTTACTGCCAGAAGTTGGTTGATCAGTGTAGACAAAAATTGATTCAAGGTGAGATACCATTTTTATCAAAATCTAACAATTCTGATGGACAGATTAAAAAAGTGGGCAAAGAAAATCCTATAATAGTATTTTCTTTTCTTTTTTTCCTTGTTTCAATTAATACAAAATTCCAGGTTTTTCTCACTGGTCACTATGAGTTTTAATTGTCATACATGTAAAAACTTTGAGTATGATCATGACATCTAACAAAGTTGATGTTAATTTTATAGTAAATTCTTGAAAAGAAAACTTGTCTCAAATTCAAGTAAAATACTCTATACATTTATATTCAATCACGTATGTAAAATTTGACATCTGGTTATTTATACTCTAATGGAGCAGAGGTTGTGTCTTCTAGATGTCTTGTTAAGAATGTCTTGCAGACAAAAGAATTATAAATTTTGTTGCATTAAATTTGCTACTTTTGATTAGTATAGTTAATCAAAATAATGAGATGAAACTGCTGTTTTACAAACAAGTTATGTGAAAGTTTTGTTTTTTTTTAAGATGAGGTATTTTAACTATTTACATCATCTTTGGAATATTCATGTTTTAGGTGACATTTGTTGGAATTTCGAACCAAAACCTTTTAGTCAATGGTGGTAGATTGTTCTAATTCCATGCTCAGTTTAATTTCCCTTAGATAACAATCAACCAATGCTTTTATCCACTGGGCCAGGTGTCCTTAGAGACATTAGTGAGTGAATTTTTGTTTCAACCAGACCTCATATTACAATTGGTTGTTATTTTCCCTAGCTCTCTGTATTACCCGTTCCCATATTGAATTCATTTTTATGCTTGAACAGCTTAGAATTTTGTAGCTTAGTATATGCACTGATTCCATAAGTTTTCAAATTTTCCAGTGATGTTCCCTGTGTCTATTAGTTCAAGTTCATCCTTTTTCAGTTATCTACCTTTTCTCTCCATATATAGTCAGTCATGCCTGATTTTTCTATTTCCTCTAGAAAGGAATACAATATAGGAACCAGTAATACAGAGAACTAGAGAAAAACAAGAATAACAAAAAATTGTAATATGAGATCTTTAAAAAAAAAAAAAAATGATTACTGAGACATTAGGTTTATAAGTCCAAAAAATTAACTCACTAATGTCCCCAAGGACACATGGCCCAGTGTACAAAAGTTAATTGATTTATCTAAAAGTGACTTGACCCAAAGAGTTGCGAGTTCAGTCCCTGGTCCCAGCAGAGAGAGTTGATTTATCAAGAAGAATTAACTAAAATCCAAAGACAAGGCATGTGAAATTAGAACAATCTACCCCTACTCCAACAAATATCACCTGACGACGTCCAGAGCATTCGACAGCCAAAACATTGCTCAGATTGTTGCCATATTCTCAATGTAAATAGTTATACAGAATTATAAGGTATCAATGGATTTTTTTTTTTTATTTGACATTATATCCTATTGCAAATGTTATTCTGTGGATACCTAAGCAGACACTTTTTTTTCTTTTTAAACAGTGTAAATTATATCTAGTGTTCTTCAATTTTTGCACCTACATCCCCTTTTGTAGGAGAACCCTCCTGATCTGGCATGTTCTCTGTGGTTGAGTAGTGTAAAGATCAGAAGTGGTTTCTCCTACAAAGGGGCATACAGGTTCAAAATTTCTTTTGAATCTCTCAAATGCACAGGCAGGCAGGTAGACCTAATTCTTACTGTTAAAAAAATAAAAAATAAATAGGGCATGTACTCAAACATGGCATTCACAAAATGTTGTAGGACATAAGAATTGTTTATTCTAATGAAACCTGTTGCATATAGTAGTCACAGAATATTAAAGTAAAAAAATAATTAGTCTAATTTTAGTTAAATATTCAACATTTGGTTGTTAGAAAATAATTCTCCTTAATAGGTATTAATTTATCTATTACATGGGACTTAGATGATGAGTAAGTTTAATATAAGATGAAAGAATCTCTGTTTTGTTTCCAGATTTTGATAATTGGTTTGCTGAATGTTTCCTCTTACCTGGAACAGAAATAAGCAGCAAAGAGGCTGGCTATGGAGTCCAACTAGGTTTGAATGCACGCTACAAGATCCAAACATCTGTAAGTAGTATTTCCAATTTTGTGAGGTAGTTTTATTTTTACTTTTTTTCATGAGTTTAATGTCAATCAATCCTCTTTCTTTCATTAATTAACCTTCTACCTCCTCCCAATGAATATATGTGACATTATTATTACTGTGAGGCAATATGCTAATATTTCAGCTAACTCAATATTGACCAGGAATAAGCAAGATAACACAAATGGTTAATATTTACAAAAGGAAGGCAAGTGTATGCTTTATAAAGTGGACTTGATTATGAACATTCTGATGACAGGAAACTTCAAGTGATAAATAAAGATTCTCAAGTTTAAAGCTACTCTGCTGATACTAACATTATCAATTAAAGATATAAATGAATTTCTTTTTTTTTCCTTTTTTTTTTTTTATAGAAACGTTAGTTTTGCTCAGTTGTCATTACAACAAAACAAGTTTGTAATTCCATCAATTTTCCTTGGTTTATACAACTTTAGATTGAAGATGAAAAAGAAAAGTATGAACGAATCAAGAATGATTTATTAAAGAACGAACCTGACTTGGCTCCTTACCATAATGCTTTGATGAGAACACAACAACGAGTAAGTGTTAAGCTTTGTTTCTTATAAACAGAACCATAGAAGCCTCACTTCTATGTTTCATTGCAAACTTTTCCCTAACAGTTTATTCTGTAAATTTACTGTGATTTTGAAGGATAAAAATAGAACATGACCATTCTAACTTATAATCAAATAATTATTTACAGTAATTTTAGCAAATTAAAGTAATGAGCTGTGATTTAAACAAAACAAAAAAAATGCCAATAAGTACACTAAGTGTTATATTGACATTTCAGTTAAATTTTTAAATAAGATAGTAAAAATGTCTTTTAAATTTCATTTTTTTTTTTTTTTTTTTCATGGTTTGTCTAATACATTTTTGGTTTTGCAGAAAATTTATAGAAATGCATTGGCCAGATCATGTACTGACAAAACCAATAAGAATCAATAAGCTGACCTCAAAGAGGAAAAAGTAATGGTAATGTCATTTTTCTGTATGTCACTTAAGAAATTTTAAATAAAATTAAATGAAATTTATTTTTTTTTTTTAGTTTAAGGATTTAATTGCTATTTATAAAATTCATTAGGGACTGTGTAATAAATTGACAGCATACTATCAATAAGAGCTTAATTCATCAGACATAACACTTTTTTTTACTTTGGAAAAAACTAGCGTCAGGTTCCCAATCAAAAACAAGTCAACTGGGCCACACAACAGAATAAATAAGGAAAAAAAAAAAGAAGAGAAAGCTTGTTATTATATAACACAATTTTATTTATAGTCAAGTATCTGCCACTTGGTGTGAATATCAAACAGTGATCCTGAGTCACACCTGTCTGCCCCCTTGGGCTTTTTGGACACATTAAGGTAGATCTCAGTAGACAGCTAGCCTCACACACACAGAGACACTCACACACACACACACAGGGCTCCTAACAGATGCAGCAAAATTGAATTCCATTGCAGTACCTGAAGAACTTTTCAAGCTGATGCCAATCATCAGTTTGTCTCCTGGATGGCAACAAGGCCATTTGTTGGATGTTGGGACAGTAAGGGGGTTGGATGGGAGGCCTGACAGCAGAAATCCCACAAATCCTTTTATTAGGAAAGACTTATTGGTAGTGGTTATACCATCAATCAAGAACTGTCACGCTCAACCAAGACAGAATAACAATGAAGAAGAATATAAGGGCCCCCAAAATTTCATAGAAGTGGGAAGAATAATAATAGTTGTATTTTTTTTATCGAGTGTATGAATAACAGAAAAAAAAAAAAAGAAGAATTTTTTTTTTTTTTATAATAAAACTGAAAACCAGAGTGGGGGGGGCAGAAGAAATAAAAATAAATACATAAAAAATATGCAATAACATTTTTTTCATTTTAAAGAAACATTTCTTTAAAAAGATGATTTTAAAAAGAAAAAAAAAAGGTATATACTTTTTAGCAAGTGGTAAAGAAAATTGATAAAAAATACCGATCTGCTCACCATTTCCCAAATAGAGCTGTCTTTTTTATATATATATAAATAAAAAGAGCCACTTTTGTTTTATGATGACAACTAAGTAATCTAAATGGAAGAAAAATCCTACAGGTCTGCCCATGGCATCTAGAATTCCATCAGATGTTTGAATTAAACAACCAGAAAAAATATAAAGCAATTATTTTGAATTTTTCATTTGTATAATTACAGTTAATGATTAAATTGTTAGTTTTTAATGAGTCAGGGCAAATTTGTTGTTTAAATGTTGAAGGAAGAAAAGGAGCAGTTTCTAGTATCATTCCAAGCAGGACATAGCAGTATTTATATATAAGAATTACAGAAAGGTTAAACAAAGCACCATCATCAAAAAGTCCTTTGTCTCATTTGATGAGTAGTAGTAGTAGTAATAATAATAATAGAAATTCAAAGCTGATTTTTCTACAGTTTGTACATAGATGCTTTTATGAACTTACAAAAACTTAATAACAATAAAAGAAAACAAAAAACACTTGCAGTGTAAACTGGATTTGTAGAAGAAAAAAGAAATGGTTAAAAATTTTTTTGTCTTTTTATAAATGTTAATAATTTATTGTTTAGATTATACAACTTATTAACAACGGATAAATGCAAGTCCCAAAGGGATTCTGGGTTTTAGGGATTGGGAGATATAACATGAAATACCGACTGACGAGCATCTATACCATTTGTGCGGCACTGTTATGAAATCATGCATCATACATTGAGGGGGGAGGAGGAGGTGTATGTCAACACTTGCTGCTTGACATGCCTACAGTTTGACAAATGACAAAGCTGTCAATAAAAAAAATATATAACTCCACTATTAACATGTCACTGTGGATCAGAATATTTTTTTTTTATTCTATCTTTAACTGCCTTTTGCCCTTGTTGACCAGCTTGAAGAAAAACATTTTCAGAACAAATTAAGACATCAGTCTGTAGAAATGAGGAAATTGTCTTACATTTTCACAGGTTTTTCTGTTTCTTCTTTAAACAAATGACATTGTTACAGGACTGACTAAAAACATAAATAATATTGTATCAAAAAGAGAAAAAAAATTTTTTTTTTTTTCATTCTTTCTTCAAAGACTAAATAACAGTGTCAATAGCATCGACAAACAAAAATATAACAAATTGTATCAACTGTCATGGGGACTTGACTAAGACTAATCCCACAGCAGGATGAAAAATAGAATCTCTATAAGCACTGAGTTGTCCCCAGAGGAGCAGTAGTTATATAGTGTCCATATATGTCCATGGTTAGGGTGGCTGAAGGTTGGGCTATTCATGCCAAAGTAGACCAAACCTGCCAACAGAGTTCAATACCCACAGTCAATTTCAGACACACTTAAAATTCTTTCAAGATGGTAAAACTTAACCAATCAAGAGGCCAATAAAGAAGACCTTTCTTTTGAGCAGCTATTGCTTTCCTTTCATATTTTTTATAGTAAAATCAGTTTTACATAGTTGAATAGGCAGAGCATATTTTGCTTATATAGAAGTGATACACAAACATGCATGCATGCATGTGTATGCACAAGTAATTTTTTTTTTTTGTGTCAATGCAAATAAACATATGCATACAATCATTATATATATATCTCAGAAAATATGAGAGCAAGAATGTGTGTGTATGCACGCACACACACGTGTAAATCAATCATGTATTAACATGCACGCACACAAACACACATGTACATATTAGTTGCCCTATATATATTTATATGCACATATATAAACACATGCAGCATACATAATACCTGAAGCATGTATGTTGCATGTAGTGGTGTGTATGTACACACATGTGCAATGTATGTTGCATGTAGTGGTGTGTATGTACACACATGTGCATATATATATCTATAAGCAAATGCATATAGGTCTTAGCCTTGGAGGGGGAGAGGGCAATGTCTGAAATTATTGATCATTATTGCAGGTCATCAAATAATGAAAGGCTTAGGTTGGGTTGGAACCGATGAGGCCTGCACAGAAAGAAAAAAAAAAAATTCCATTTTAAATTTTCCTGCAACCATTAGAAAAAGTATTTTCCTTTTTTCCAAAATTCATTTTGATTTTGTGTGTGATTTTTTTTTTTTTTTTTTTTAATTTAAAAAATTTTTTTTTTTATTATTGTTTTTCATATATTTTTGGCAACAACTCATTTGACTTTGTTTTGTCCAACCATAACCTTGGTGACAAAGTTGACAATGGCAAAGGCAGGTTGTTCTGGATCCAGTTCAGCAAACAGATGACAAGCATTGTCCGACACTCCTCCTTGTTTCCGTGCAATAAATCCAAATATTCTATATGAGCAGAAAAGAAGAGAAAGAAAATCATTTGCAATTTAAATATACAACACAACATTAATTATCCCCTCCCAAACCTATCCTAAGTAAATTATATGGTTAACCACCCCCCTTCCACAAATTTTAACCAGGAGCTGAAGAAATGAACACAATTTTAATATATAATACAAACCTGATAAAATGCAAATGGAAAATCTAAATCAAGAATGATAAGATTAATAAAAGAAATCACCTTTTAAACAAAATGTTACAATTGCAGTGTTAAGCTATTTTCAAAATATGGACATTGATTATCTCTCATTGGCCAGAAGCCTTTTCTAGCAAGATTATATAGTTCAGAATTGTAGCAGAATATTAAAAAAAAAGTCAGATGATTAAACATATGTTTGTCAAAAAGGTAATTTTTCTTTACCTATTTTATGTTTGAATTCTAAAAGGAGAAAAGATGGCAAGGGAGGGGTATTAAATATCAGTTTCAATCATTAAAGTCATAAACAGCTTTTCTCACTTTAATTTAAGCTTTTGCATTATGGATAAAACATGAAAACGTTCAGAAAAATTGCTTACTTGGCTTCTGTTGGTGCTCCAGGCACATTTGACTTTGTCCACCTGAAGAGAAGAAAAAAAATGAAAATTAATTTAATGACACTTGTTGGGAATAATTTCAAAAGTGGCTTAAAAAAATTAACATTGATTATTTTGAGCCATTCTAATGAATATATAATCTAGTAAGTCTATTAGAAATTATCTTTCTCACTTCATATGAATCAAGTTACCATTAAAACAATCTATTTTTGTTGAGGCTGTGAAGTAGCAGACGAAACAAAGTAAAATTAAGTTTACTTTTTAAAGTGTACAGATAAAAAAAAATAAAAGTTTTTGACTTTATTTGCATCATGACAAAAGTTTTTTTAACTGAATGCTGAGTTGTCCTTGTTTGCAAACTATAATCTATGAATTTGGTTATTTTTTTTTTTATGCAATTTAAAATTCAAGTGTATTCATTTTTTCTCATCTAAATAGTTGTAAAAATATCAATTTTTTTTTTTTTTTTTAAACTGAACATTTTGAACTTTGTAATGATTTACTTCAAATAAGTATAAATCCTTGTGACACTGAGTATCATCTTATTTACCTCCTATCTTCTGGGTCGATTCCACAGTAGGTTACTGCTGTAACAGGGTAATGGCGTCGGAAAAATAGTCTGCAAGAGATTTACATAAATGTTTGCATGATTCTGATATTAGATTTCCATGATAATGTTAAAAATAAAGAGTTGTGAGACAAAAGTGGAAAGTGAATGATTTTGAGGAGAAAACACTGACAGGTAATTTTGTGATGAGGTGGGTGGTGATCCACATGTACAGGGCAAGTAGAATCCCAAAGAGGCTCGATAGCATTTAATGAACAGACTTAAAGATAGAAAGACCTAGTTGGTGTGTAGAACTGGGAAAAAATGTGACAGAAAGCTAGTTTGCATTTAATGATTATTGGAATTAAGTAAGTAAAAAAAAGAAATAAATAAGAAAGACATTAAGCAGTTTTCAGTTTGTTGGCCATGTGCTTTCCAGAATGAACAATAGTCAAATTGTATCAATACATCATTGGTGACATGCCACTGGCTTAGGTTTTATATATATATATATATATATATATATATATATGGATGGATGGATGGATGCACAGTGTACTTTGGGGTAGCCTGCTAAAGCCACCATAGAGATGAGGTAAATGTGACTGGGACAGACATGTGATAAGAAAATCATCTTTGCAGCCATAGATAACAAGATCACCAGATTATCATCCCAAACTTTAAAAATTAGAAGAAAAAGTAAATAATACAAATGATTGTCATACTATCATCGTCAAAGTTCAGATCTTTGCATATCATTGTCAAGTATTAGAATTGAGGAAATAAGATGCTAGCTAAAATAAAGTATGTTTTGTTAAAATCTTAAAATTCCATTTTTTTCTTATTATTTCAAGATTATTTTTAGTTTTGTGTGACTAAACTAGACCTGCTTTTGGTTGGTTTAGGCATTCAATGTTTCAAACCTATACTTGAGATATTTTCAAATCTTCTCAAATCAACATGGCTAGAGGAAGTGACTGAAACACAAGGCTGTTGCCCATAGCATTAAATTTGATTGCCTTAATCAAGATTGTCCAAGCCATAGTATTATAGTTTTGCTATAATTTGCTCGAGAGAAAAATAAATTTGAAAGCTTGTCTATCAAGTGGGATTAGTTTCAGAATCCTTATTCAAATATTAAATGATTGCTTTTATTTGCATTTTTTTAAGACAACCATACAATAGAAACTGGCCTCTTGTTCATCATAGAAAACTTTTTACTAACTTTAGGTTCTATAAAATATATGAACTACCAATAGCAATTACGATAGAAGATCTATGAAAATAGAATTGATTGGAGAAGATATGCTTCCTTTCAGCTGAGATATTTTTTAAAAATTCCATTTAATTTTAATATGATCAAACTGATGGTTAATGATTCAATAATTATTCATAAAAAAATATTTCAGGAAGTGTTATCCTTATTCGATATTTCTTACAAAATTCCAGTGTTTATATAATTTAAAATTACTAAGCTTTGTTAGTATTCAAACTGATAATCGAGTAATTCTGAGATTTACTATATTGCTGTTTCAATATGAAAATACTGAATTCCAATATATTTTGTAATGATAGCAAATCATCTTACTTCCTGTTGTTGTCAGTCAGTGTAATTCCTTGTGATGAAACTTTGAAGTGGACAACTGTGGTTTTAGGTATGGGGTCCGTAGAGAAGGTCACCTTGGCAGCTTTGGCCACAGCTTGAGGTCCAGTCAAGGATTCAGTATCCACAGTATTTAGATAGAGTACATTGCAGGCTGAAAGAAACATTTAGAAAAATAACTCAAAATCACAAATGAAAATGTGTTTTCCAAACTCCTTTGTCCAATTCTGTATAGTAACTTGAATTAGGTTCACAAAGTTAAACTAATTTTTGGTCTAAAAAAAATAATGAAATCTAATAATGTAAAATTACAGTGAACTCATATTGAATTAATACTTTTGAGATATTTAGTTTGAACAACAAAGAAAAAAATGGATAGTTCTCTAAAACAATGTTAAATGATCAAATTCAGAATGCTAACAGTTTAATGCCTTGTTTATATGATGAAGTACATTGAGAACAGAGTAGTCATGTGCAAAAAGTGTTGAAACTTTTAAATGTATAATTTATGAATAGACTGATTTTTCTTTCATTTTTATCAATGATTGTCATGTAAAAGTTTTAGTGTTGTGTCAATTTTTTTTAAGTAATCTGACAAATGTAAGTCTCTTCAAATACATATCTTTGTAGAATGGAGAGTTTTTTTTATCTGTTTAGACAAATTATATTTTCATATGCATGTGTAAGTACATACTGCTATCCAAGAGTTCAGAGAATTTGAACATTGTGGTCAATCTGTGGAGCTACCCAAATATTTCATTTTCTATTCAATTCTTTCTTTGCTTGTAGGAAACCATTTTCATCCTTAGATCCCCTAAATTTGTGGGTAGCACTTTGTAGATAAGCTTAAATTAACTTGTTAGTGAAAACATATGACCACATATCAAGTAACAATTAAATATAAGTATTTTGCAGTATCCATGTTTTTAAATAGTACACTGAAGTATTCTTTACTAGAGGAAAATAGACAACAAAATTGCTTCAAAATCACACAGATTTATAAAAAGAAATAATAATGAGGAAATTGAGCAAAAATAATAATAAAATGGATAGAAACAAGCTTTACCTGCTCCCTGAGCCAGCAGTGCAGCTGCAGAGCTGGGGACCTCAGAACTATGGGGGCTTTCAGGGTTGCTCACTTCACCAGCAGGATCTGAAAGAAAAAATATATTAAAAGTTATTAATGCTAATATTCTAAGGGATTCCTGATAAAGAATAACGTGCTTTACAAGGAATATTTCATGTGGCTCTTGATAAACATCAAGATTATTAGATGTTGTTGCTCTATTACTGCAACAATATCTAACATGAAAGCAGAAAAGGATAAATATTTGATTTGAGAAATTAAAGAAAGCTGACTTGTAGAAATTAAAGAAAGCTGATTTGACATTACATAGGATACAAAAAAT
The DNA here is from genome assembly GCA_903632075.3 of Acanthosepion pharaonis. Taxonomy (NCBI): domain Eukaryota; kingdom Metazoa; phylum Mollusca; class Cephalopoda; order Sepiida; family Sepiidae; genus Acanthosepion; species Acanthosepion pharaonis. The sequence continues at coordinate 582,774 of CAHIKZ030005467.1, read as the reverse complement.
ATATCTAAAAGAAACAATTTGTAATAGGAATAAAATGTTAGTAAGCAATAATTTTAATCTAGTCTGACACAAGTTTATTAATAGTGGTACATTCAGTAAGGATTAAACTTGTGAGCAATGAATTGCAAGACAACCATCATTCTATTAAATGTATCTACAATATATAAGAAAAAATAGAGATTTTGACTACAAGAAAACATTTGGCAGCCATTTATAATTATATATATTTGTTATACAGTTTTAAACAATTTCAGATGCTTGTCTTTCACTTAATAGCCTTTTTGAATGAAATAAATTCACTATTAATATGTGAAATTTTTAATCGCAATTACTGAAGATATAATATGCATAAAGATCTAAGTAAATGTTTGCATTCATGAAAGTATTTGACTATTTAAATGCTTATAATATAACCAACAATTAAACAAACATTTAACTGTCAGTATATTCAAAAAAAATTATATATATATATATATATATATATATATATATATATATATATATATATATTGCATGATAAATATGAAACATTATCTCAAGTTATAAATAGGATTTTTTGCACATAGCATAATTTCCTTTTGTAGTGACAAAAATACATGAAACCCAACTCTTCTGAACATGCAACCATGAAAAGAAATATTTTCGAATAAATTCCTCATTAAAAAATGAAAATAATTTGCTTTTTACCAATTACCAAATTAATTAGTAAAAATTTGTAAAGTTTAAAATTAATTTTCCTTGAACATGGACATAGCATAAGAAGCACCTTGTATTTTAATCTTGAATACAACAATCGAGAAAGAAAAAAAAAAAAAACTTATTTAAGTTGGTTTTCTATTTGATTTTATTTAAAGGAGTGTTCAGTTTTGTTAAATATTTTTGAATATCATTTGACACTTGGCTTTCTAGGAAATTGCATTTCTCTTTATAAAACATTTCACCAAATTCTGCAGAAGTCAATCATTTTGCAAGAAATTCAAATATTAGCATCTTTACAATTATTTGAAAGCAAATGTATCAGGATGTTTTTTCTTACTTTTTTTTTTCTTTTTTTTTAAATCTTTTAGAGAGCTTATGTTTGAGATTCAAGAAGGTTATAATTATAAGAATTTTTGTTTAAAATATTTAGAGCATAGTTAATTTATAGTAGAAACATACAAAATGTTATCTAAAACAGATTAAGTGTCAGAGTGACGAATTAAAAACATTTTTATTTTTGTAATTGTCAAGAAACAGGCATGTTGTATAATGAGTAATATTTATACTTTCAGATTGTATTTTGGTTGCTACTTGTAAAATGTTATTGATGCAAGAATTTCTAAAGTTTCTAGAATGGTATGGCCTGAGGAAAGGAGTTTAGAGACTGCTGCCATAAAAAAAATTCCTGACTGAAAATATTTAATAAAATAAATGAAGAAAAAATAAATTGTTTATTTCTTTACAAAATAGACAAATAGTAGTTATTTGCAGAAGTATGTAGCACCTAGTGAGGATCAAATTCACTAGTAATAATTTGGTAACCTAGTTTGATAACCTTTACTTGATACAAGGTGACTAACCTAAGCAAATATTAGTAAAGCAAGGATAGATGATCACAATAAAGAAGATAGACTAACCCGATTCAGGGAGGACCAATTTATAAGGCAATGCCAGGGGAGTAATGGAATGCTGATAGACAAGAGCTGCCAGGCTTCCTGCAAGGAGACATTTTTAAAAAGTTTCACACACAGTTAAATATATTTTCTCAGAAATTGGCTAGAAACATTTAATTCTACATTTATAGATTTTGAATAACAAAACAAGAAATAACTCTGCTTTTTGGCATAAAGAACAATTCATAAACTTGATATTTTTCATCCACAAATAATCAGATTTCAGAAGTTTCTCAAGCTTTATATATATATATATATATATATACACACATACACAAGCCAAATTACTCATGCCTTGCTGCATGTTACACATTTTTTTTTTTTGTAAGAAAATGATGATTGATTTTAAATCACTGTTATAATTTGTTGAGAAAAATGATGCATTTCATTATTACTCAATGATCTTGCTGATGTGACTGCCGTCTTTTGATTTTCTCCTATATTTTGGATAGGAATCACTCCCCTGTTTAAATTTAAATCAAAGGGAAAAAATTTCAGTGTGTGTGGGTGGGGGGAATGTACTCCAGGACCCCTTTTGATCAAAATGAAATATACTTATCCAAGTACCTTGGGTAATTTAATTTCAGAATATATATGGTTATGGAGGTCTATCTCCAAAATCCTAGGAGGGGCTTGATAACAAACAGAGGCTACAACTTTTTATATATATATATATATATATATATATATATGAGAGAGAGAGATATCATGTCTAGCTACTTGTTACCCAGCACCCCCGTCTGCTAGGACACCTAGCCAATCTCTGTTGCACCTGTAGTTGATACTGCAACGATGCTGAGCTAACCTTTCTGGAAGAGAGCTCATCATCTGATATGATCAACATTTTTTGAACAAGGCCAGTAAGCTCAAATCTACAGACACAATGATTAGTGACTTTGTTCTAGCACAACCATTAATAGCTTCTAAACAGTTCCGTCTACCCAATTTCACTCACAAGGCTTGCGTTAATTCATCTTGTGGTTTTCTAGCACTTTCCAAAGACGTTGTGTGCTGGGATCACCTCCACAGCTTAATAACATCAAAGTCACCTCTCTGACAAATCGACCATGGTGAAATTCAAAACTAGATTTTATGGTCAGAAGGCAAATATTCTAACCACTCAATCACACCCCCACAGGCATAAGCCATATTATGTAATATGCACCAAATTTTAACTTTCTAATTTTTCTTTAAGACATATCAAGAGCATTAACATGGCATCTGACACAAAAAATGAAAAGGCACACCATGTTCATAGCACTAGTTGATAATCACAGCAAGATAGCTTTTTGAAAAGTGATCAGGAAGAACAACAGGTCAGGTGGCTCTACACAGACCTTGCAAAGATTCCCATAGTCAAGCATTCTATTCAAGTAATCTGATGGTCCTGAGATTCCTGAATAATAATGACCATGTTATCCCATTTATTCTTGCAGGGCTTCAATGCCAATGTCACTAATAATATTGAGTTGCTGGACACAATGGCCAAGCTCTGGTTCAAAAGGGATGATCATTCACAAAAGCCTCTGAATATTGAATCTGATATTTTGGCTGGAAGGTTAAACATTGGAAGTTCAAAATGGCCTATGAACAACTATAGTAAAAAAGGCTTTCATAACCCAAGAATGGCTTGCTGAGAATTTTCACAATCATGTCACCCCCAACACATGACTTTGAATCCCCTGGACAATTATATCTGGTGGGATCATTGAGAAGGAAACCAACCTTTCAATACCATTGACTCCTTGAAGGTTGTCATGATCAATGTGATGGTTGACATAAAGAAGAAGCACTTGATTTTTTTTTATATTATTTGTTGTCAATTACCAGGTGTTTCTTGTACACACACACACACATTTGCATGCACACAAATACAGGAATAAATCCATAGCCTAATAAGGGAGGGGAAAAAAAGCATTTATTTTACACAAAGATTTATTTCTGAGGAATTGTTCAGAAAAAAATTATCCCATTTGGTCAGTCTCTTTTTTTTTTAATCAATGGTTCACCCTACCTCACTCTCTCTAGAGATATATAGAGAGAGGTAGTGTGAGAGCAGAAGATTCTCAGTGCCAAGAATTATGTTTTGTGTAACTAAATCTAACAACAAAGATCAAGTGACAATTTAAAGATGAATATATATATATATATATATAGGCAGACAATTGCTGATACCTCCTAATGAGTGAACAAAACAATTACACAAACAGACAATATGAAACTCCGAGTTGGGTGCTGAATATAACATCAAACAGCTAAGTGACAAATTTTACAGTGGATTTTACAAGTACCAAACAGAAAAAACAAGTAAGCATGAAATGCTTACTTTTCAACTGTTATAGATTAACCAGTACAAGAAGTCATGTAACAATAAAAACTTCATCATCAAATGTAATCTTATAAAGATGGAATATATAATATTTTATGCCTTTTAGTAATTTAGAAAAAAAAAGTTTTTAGTAATTTAGAAAAAAAAAAGTTTACTAGAAACTTGCTGTATAATCAAAAACTGAATCATCAAACAGCAAAATAGAAAAGCATGTAAAAGAAAGACGTCTACATACCAAAAACAGGCTCATTACTACACCCTCGAAGACGTACCCCTTTTGGAGTTGGTTCAATGAGAAAGTGGCGTACTAGCTCTGATGCTGGATCAGCACCTACAAGAAAGAAAGAAAAAACATTATGAAAACAAGACATTTCATCTGGACTAACATAATTAGATATAAAAACAATTATGAGTTTTAACATTAGTCATAACTAGTGGGGTTTTTTTTGTTTTTTTTTACTGAAGATCAAGTCACAAATGGTCTCTTTAATACTACAGCACTCTCATCAGTATTCTAGCTGATGTGGTCATATGGGTGGCTTCTATTCTTTTAATTTCACATTCATCCAACTTCTTTGTCGAACTCTTCAGGACTGTTCCAAGTGCTCCAACAATGATGGGCACAACTGCTGCCTTCATCGTCCACACTTTTTTCAGTTCTCTGGCAAGGTCAAAATATTTACCTTCACCCCACCTCACCAATTTTGCTCTGCTCGAACTATTAAATCCACTCTCTGACAAAGATCAGATTTGGTCTGCAGGTTTGGCTTTTATTTTCTAAGAGATTCTGGTTTTTAAACATCATCATTTTTATATTCATTGAATTTTCATGCCAGAAGCATCTGATGGAGATTGAGTTACAACAAGTATCCTCAATCAACACTCCTCCATATTCTAGCCATTTTCAGTGGGTCATTTGTGAATCCTCCTCAAAATTCCATTTCTACCAGGCTACATAAGTTTTTGAAATTGTTTCCGCTGCTCTGATAACAATGGGCACAGCTGTTACTATTATTATTATTAATGCAGTCATAACCATTTGGGGAATATTAAGTGATTGCTTAGTTTGGAGGATAAAGCAAAAATTGACACTTGAGATGTGTCTGTAGGATCCTGAAGTAATAAATTTAACAAGGTACAGCTGTGAACATGATCAAAAATTTAAAAAAAAAGGAACCAGAAAAGCAAGAATCCTATTTCTGCAGTTAGCACCTACTTTACAGCCAAAAAGTCCTATATCAGGGAACTGTATTAAAATATCTAAAAATAAACTTCTCAGGATAATAAATTTATATATATATATATATATATATATATATATATATATATATATATGGTATGTTTTCAAAATGTTGCGATGGGAAAAAAATTTACATCTTTGTCAATGGAGGCATCATTATATTTTGTGGCATGCTACTTTGTAGAAACCACAAATAATTACAATTATACATAAAATAGCCTTATCCTGTCAGTAACACTTGCATTAATTCCCAAACAATGACAAACTTTTTCTTATTCCTGATTTTTACTCTTATTTCAATTAAAACTTGCTAAAACAAAATTTATGTAAAAGAAGAAAAAATTCCAAAATTTGGTGAAAAAGTGTGAAATCTCCCCAATGTTCATCATTAGAAATATTTAGTTTGTTTATACAAAATATGAAAAATCTTAAGCATGGAAGTTATGGAGTAGCAGTAAATTCAGTGGGCAGCATTATATAATCATAATTAAAATGCAGTTTGCATAAATTATAACACTGACTAGTGTTTCATTCTCCACTCATATCACTGGGATTTTTTTTTTTACTAGAAATATGTAATCTTTAGAGTGAATGGAAGTTTAAACATATTTATTTAATAAGTTAATTCTACCTGTGATATTATGGTTTCTATAATAGTTTCTTTAATATGAAGAATATTAACAATGACACTTTTATAGGAGTGCTTTCAGCTGATAACCCAAAATGATTATCCTTTAAAAGTTTATCAGATCAGTAACATTTTCCCAATAATTAAAATTCAGAAGATGCCCTCAAAAATAGAAAACTGAAATTCCTTGGGTCATTTGAGATTCAAGTAAGTAATACTACTCAGAATAGAAGCATAAACTTAAATGTTATCAAAGAAAAAAAAAAAAGAACTGTATTAATTTATATGAAATAATATTTGTTTTTTTTTTCACTCCCTAATACTGAGAACTTAACAAAAAAAAAAGGAAATAATGAGATGATTCAGATTGTAAAATTGCTGAAATCAGCAATAAGACTTGCTGTCACTTGGTCCAAGCAATAGAGATCGGTGTGAAGACATGAATGTAGATAATCATGGCAATGCTATGTATCAATATAAATCACTAGAGAGAGGCCATGTGATGCAACAATAATAAACAATATCTGTAAATATTAAGAGAGAATTATATTCTTGATTATATTAAATTTTACAAGTCTCTGGGTAGATATTTACACACAGGCTTCAGCTTATAGCAAACTTCTTTTTTTTTTTTTAATACAAATATGACTCACCAAGGGATTTTTTTCCCAAAAGAAGCAAAAAACACCCACACCCACTCAGTAATATAAATGGTTATGATGACAATAGTAAAAAGACCAATGAGAAATATAAAAAAATAAAGTCAATGTTTTGTTATGTTGTTCACCCTTGACCTTTTTAATTATGAATACATAAATTACACAAAGGAAGATTTTTTTTTTTAATAAATAGAAAGAACTAAGATGCAGTCACTCTGATATTAAATCTTATTGGTAATCTTTTTCATTTCTTTATTACAAGTTATGATTGATAATGACAATTGAAACTTGAGTTTTCAATTAATTATATCATTGGATGGAAGAGCACAAAAATAGCTACAGTGTAACCTCAGTTCTTGAATGTCTTACATGTCAGTTTTTGAACAGAAAATTTGAGATGAAAAAGCCTCGGTTATCAAACAACATTGCCAAACTGAGTTAACCTGAACGGAATAATTTCCGAGTCAACTGCTGTGTTGTATAAATTCGTGTGTTGTAGTGTGCTTTTCTTTTTCAATTTTAATGTACTGTGACTTTTTTCTCTACATTGATTCCTATTGGAAAAATAGTTTCAGTTTATGAATGGCCTTCAGGAACGAATTAAATTCGTGAACCGAGGTTCCACTGTAAGTTGCTAATCAACTCTTGAAACCCACATACATTTTTATGAATTTTATTTTCTTATCATAGTTTTTAATTTTTAAAATTTTTTTACTGATCTCTTCTTGGGTGGAATTCAAACTGGGAATTTGAAATAAAGTAGTAGTTTTGAACAAGATATGGACTTGTCTTTCATGGAAAGGAAGCTAACAAAATTGTCATTTCTGCCAACAATTTTCTTACTAATTTGTTTTAAGATTCTGAAATGATGTATTTTTATAATGAAACATTTTAAATAATTATTTTGAAAGGCCAATGACTACATTTGACTAACAAGACATGATTGAAAGAAAACTAATGAAATACTTATCTCAGAAAAACTTAAATAAAATTTCCCTGAGCCCATGAAATGAATTGAATAAAAAATATGTATAGTAGAATAAGCTTGAATTAGAATTTTAAACCAAAAGAATTGTACTTACTTAAATTGCACATTGATATTTTATAATATGGAGAAACTATATATAAACTTTTATACATCAAGAACAATTTTAGGAAGAAAAAAACTATGACAAAGTGTAAAAAGATTCTGCCACATGTTTTGTCTGATTAAGTCCTAAAGGATGAAATGTGTCATACAAAAACTTTTCCTATTTTGTCATAGTCCCCCCTCCCCAGGCTAATATTTATAATATATTAATTTACTCAAATATAGCCATTGTTGTTGCCCAATATAAGTAATTTTGCAACAGCATTGATTATATATTCATCAAGAATAAACTCAGATTTTATTGATGCAATTAATTATTATTACATATAGGAAAGAATTCCTTCCTTTTAAGTCATTAAAAGTAAAAATATTAAAAGAAAGTTAACACAAAAGAAATAAAAAAAACCCACAATTAACAGCTTGATCACCCCTATTTACTACTAAAATATTACATTGTTATGGTAACATGAGGTATATTTGTTTCTTGATATCAGAATATTTCATTACTAAGAAGGAGAGAGCAAGCTGTGTGACTGATATATATAGTCACATTGTATTTGCTTTAATAGAATATATTATGATAGAAATTAGTAGGATTTTATTATGAAGAATTTATTAATGCACTTATACATTAGTCATAAAATAATCACATGAAGGATTAAAAAAAAAAATTAAAAAAAAAAGGATCCAAAATCTAAAGAATTTTAATCCAACCAGATCCTTAATAGAAATTACTGTGTTACAGGCTGTTTTCTTTATGGGTAACTTTGCTCTAAAACTATGACAGATAATAGTATCACATTTCTCCAATTAGTTTTAAATATTATTAGTTATTGCAAACAGCTGTGAATGGAGACTGGATTTCTACACCCAAATCAGTGAATGTCATTCAAAGAAATAATGTTAATAACACAAGGCATATAAATGTGGTGTAGAATGAATAACAAATACATCAAAATATCATTTTACAAAATGAGCACTGAAAAGGAAATAGAAGGTAACATTAAAAGAAAAAATCTTATCTAATTCTGGAGCAAAAGGCTTCTTGGAAGCAATTCAAAATTAACAAAACAAACTTTTTTTTTAACCTTAGGCTATGTTTTAACATAATTCAGAAAAAAAAAACTTTGGTTGGCACTGGATACTGACTTGAATAATTCAGGGGGTGGAGTGGCAAACATGAAGAAAAATAATAAAGAAATGAATAAGAAGCTGGATTAGTTTAATCAAATATTTATTTCTTTTTTTCTTTCCACAAAGTCTAGTTTTTACATAATTACCAAATTTAAGCAATATAAGTTTGATTATTGGAAACCATATAAAAATTCTAAGAGTTATGGCTACCAATGATTAAGCTGTTCTCTCTTTGTTTTTACATTGATGTCTAGGTCATGTACATCTGTCAAAATAAAATTCCAACATTTTGATATGTTTGCTTTATTTTCCTTAGAGAAAGAGAAAAAAAAATCAATGGCACACAACAACATTACTTTCACTTTGTTATATTTTGAGAAATTTACTTCAGTTAAGGCTGAAATTTTGTTAGTTGTCTTCTTCTATATGCTGTCTCTTCAGGAAAGGTGATCATGGCTCTCCACAATTTCCTATCTTTTGTAGCTCTTTCTTGGCATTATATTAAAACTACATTTGGATAACAGTTACATATTTGCAATGTTAAAAAAAGATTACTTAAAAATGAATAAAATAAACTTATTCTAGAAATAGTGTTTTATTTTTTATTTATTTTTTGCTTCTACTTAATGATCCACTGGATTTTGACAATGATGATTTTTGTTTTCAATTTCCTTTGAGCTTTGTAGTATTTTTCAAAGTTTCAAATTGGTACAAAAGCCAGGTGGTTTTCAATAAAAATGATGCAAATAATTTCATCTTGATTTAAAGAAAGGGGAATTAAGAATTTTTATAAATAAAAATAAGATGTTAGAAAAGATTGACGTTCATTAGTTTTTTTGTTTTTTTTTTAATACTAAACTTGAGTTTCATAAAAGCCAAATCAACTTACCAGCTTTGGTCTGGACATTGGGGGGTACAGTGGCTACCTTGAGTGCCAGGCCAAATGCTCCAGGGAACGAGTTGCTGTCTCGAACTACAAATGTTCCTGGTCGTTTATCTTTCAGCATTATTATGGCTAAAAAGAAAAAAGTTCATTATAAATTCTAATCTTATAAACAAATATTACTGGTGGTTTTATAAAAAATTTCACTTTTATTCACAAAATTTTTTTATATTTTGAAGGTCAAATCTCAATGCTTGAGAAAAAAAATTATAATAATAAAAAAAAACAAATCATTGTTTTTAGGGCTAGAGTAAAAAATGTGTTACAGCATTTATACTTTATTAACATTTTCACTGTTGCATTGTTTTAGTATTGTGGCCTGGTTGTGCTGACTCTTCTTGGGAAAAATAGGAAATTACCATTGACTGGAAATCAATGACTATAAAGATGCTGATGACAAGTTCCCATAGGCACTGCCATTTTGGTTTCAATCTGAAACGCTAGTACAGACTCTTCAAAGTAGAATGTAAACAAATAATATAAGAAAAATGTTACAAAACAGGTCATATTGTATACTACTATATACCTACACTGGTTTCGGAATAGCACAAATGCTAGTGATCAACCATTCATGCAATCTTAAAAAAAGAAAAATCACACACACACATCAACAGCAGGCAATGTGAATTTCATAAAGATTCATAAATGTGTACCTAACAGAAGTGTTAAATTTTATTAAAATATTTTTTATTTATAAAAAAAAAAAAGATGTATACAAATTTTTAGTCCTATATTAAAAGTTCTAATTATGTCAAGAACACATGGATAAAGAGTAAATATTTGTAATTGTTTAGAAAATGATTTTTAAGTCTTGACATGAACAAAATTCTATAGAATGCAAGAGTAAAATCAATCATCTTGCAAGCTGTCTCATTTCTGTTTATGTAATCATCTATTTATATTCAATATGGTAGACATGCAGATAATTATCTAAATAAAGTTGCCTTCTTGAATTAATCTAATTTCCATGTGGATTCATTTAAACATGTTAATAAAACATTCAGGATATTAATGTTCATAATATCAAAAAGAAACAATCAACAAGATCACAAAAAACACAGACATTGTGATTAGAAAATTAGCCAGTCATTTTTCTTTTTTATAAAACATAATTATAGAAACAACAAACATTCTGAGCAGTTAATCTTTTACTCAAGATGACAATTCTCAAAATCATGTAATTTTTTTTATTATTTCATAACATTTACTTGTCTATATCTAATCTTGAATTAAACTTTATTATCATTAATATTATTATTAAAGTAATATCACTGACATGCTACTATGGCTGATGGAGTCGGGTACAGACAGATTGAGGACACTTCCCTGTTTATTGTTATTATTTTCTTAAAAAAAAAACTCCCTGTAATTAACACAACAGGAAATTGATTTATTCTCCCAGTTAAAGCATTTTAACTGTACTGTGCTAACAAACACTGCACTACAATGTGCTGTTTTTTCTCTATGACAGCAAGCACACGAAAATGATAATTATATCTGTTCTCATCATAAAAGTACAATTTACAAAAAAAATATACTGTGCTTTCATTCCTAACATCAAAAGATAATCATAGAATATAAAAACTTTAAAAACTGAAATATAAATATTTATTTAGATTATTAACATGCAGACTATTGTCCTCATCTTTGGTTGTGGTTGTTATGGATGGAACATATACAAATCTGCTTAGAAAAATCCAGAACATCAGTTGGAAATCCCATGCAACATTTAACCCAATTTATAGAGAACTGAAACCAATCTCACTTAAGTTCAAACAAAAGTGATTACAGTTTGCTAGCCACTGCCACAGCCACCGAGTGGATGGTGAGGTCATCACATCCTTAATTCTACAGTGTCCTTCTGGAGGTGTCTTCTCGTGAAAGTTGAATTTTCCAGACACCATGGCTCAAGACTCAGGGTTGGACATTGTTTTGTCTTAGATTGCTATACCCAGTGTGGAAAGGGATTGTTAATAGTGTTCCAACCAGCCACAGAGAAGTTGAGAGGATGATGTTGATCACAACGTTTCAGCTGTTGTGCCATCTGGCCTTCATCAAGTGATTGCTGATTCAGGCAACCTTCAGATATAAAGATGTGTTAGATTGAACCTAACAAATAATAACAGTACTAACCCGTAGCAAAATCAGAAACATTTCTTGTGGGATATAATGTAGCTAATCAATTTAGTAGGTAATGCCCAAACTAAACCAATAGTTTATCTCCATAAAATATATACATCCAATTATCTCAGCACCTAAATAGCGAACGTATTCTCGTAATTAGAAATTTTATTGAAAGAGTCATAATCATTTACTTACCCTCTTCCCGGCTAATTGTAGGTTTATACCAGAATTTTGACGTGTCCTTCACAAATTTGGGGGTTGTTTGAACCAGATCAGATTCTGCAAAGAAATAAAAATTTTATCCAAATCATAAATGTTGCCAAACAAAAACTGAAAATATAGCAGTTCTTAGCACAATGTTTTGCTCAAATGATTTTGTACTTCTATCTACATGCCCACTTAAATCAAAGATAAGTGAAGGCCATTTGGAACTCCCATATATATCTAAGATTAATAACAAAAATTGTCCAATTCCCTTAACACCTTTTGGGATTAGAGTTAGGTATCAGGAATTGACCCTGATCCTTTTAGTGCAATGTGAGAGGCTCTGCCTGTGGAACTAGACTTTGTATTTAAAGTCTGAAAAACAGATGACTAACAGTTAAAAAATACATTTTATAAAATTAAATCAGTTCAAATGGGTAAACAATAATCATCATGATTATTACACAAACACAAAACTAAATATGAAATTCTGTGGGAAGAGCATAAGACTATGTCTCATCCTTGTAAACAAAGCAAACAAAAACTTGTTAGATTGTTGATGTTGCCATTCCAGCAGACCACATATTAAAATTAAAAGTACAAAGTTGGACAAATATTTGAATTTTACAAGAGAAATTAAAATATTTTGGAACATGAATATGACAGTTGTACTCATTGCTGTTGGAGCACTTGGAAGAGAACCAAAATGCCTAGCAAAAAGAGGGGAAAGAATTAGAAAATTTGAAAAGACTGAAACTACTTAGATAACGGCATTAGTGAAAACAAATGGAGTGCTAAGGAAACTTTCTGTCACTTGATCAACCAGTAACTCTCAATGGGAAATAATAAGACTTCATATGAAACAAAATGTGAATAAGATTTTTTAGTCATTAACTGATCACTCCCTTCATAATTATTAATTAACATTTTAAGTGAGAGGCATTGTGGAATGTAAAGTGCATTCAGTTGAATTTGAATCAAATCCATTTGTTAATAAAGTATTGCTTAAGAAATTGGAACAAGTTTATTACTTGAAATGTGCATTATAAAGTTTATATAATATTAACATTGGCAATTACATTAGCAAAAAGGCAAATCAGGAGTTGAACTTATCACTATAAGAAACAGCCACTCTGAATCATCTGAGAGAACTCGTTTTTACCTGGCATGGCTGATGCTAACCTCCAGGAGAGTGACTCATTGTGCCTACGCAGATTAATGTTCTTCTAATGACATGAAGTCTCATTGGAAGCTGTTATTTTATTTCTAATTTTTTGCTGTTTACTCAAGTAGCCAAAGGGTTTTTATTAAGCCAGAGTTGTTATAATTAAAAAAAGCAACAAATAAGATTGGTTAAATACTAAGAATAATAGTGAAAATACTTTATCTAAAAAAATAAATTTCATTAACTCTTGTTTTTTTTTGTAAATGACTTATCCTGTAACTAAGAAATTTGCAAATTCTGAATTAGCATCAGTGGACTTATTTTTGAGGTCAGTGAAAAAAATTAGGCTTTCAGATGTTGATTTTAAAAGCAGATAGACCATATCTACTTGGAGTATTTAGTACAAAACATTCACTGCATCTTACCTTGTTATTTGGCCTTGTTCCTTACTAAGATAAGCTTAGTGAATATCTCTAGCTATGGAGTCCTCAGTATAGTCAAATGGTTTATAAGACTGAATAACTGGCTGGTAAGATGAAAGTTGTTTCTCATAGAATATATATTTTTTTTTTTTTTTTTTAAATCTTTTCATCCCAAGCAAAGCAATAAAAGCTACTAAGAGTGAAAACAAAAAACAGAGGACATAAAAGAATAGGATTCAAGAAGACAGAAACTGATGATTGACATCACATTTAAATTTTTGAAGATCATAGTTGACAGGAAAGCAAGAAACTGGAAAAGTGAGAAGTGCAGAAAAAACTATTAGCATAGAATTTATATGACTAACTTCCAAAGAGAAGATATTATTTCTCTAATTTATTTAATTTGTAGGAAAGATTGGAACTTTGTATCTCATTAAGCCTGTAACTGTACAAGTAAATTCTCTTGTTAACTATCTCATATTCTATTGGTCTGAGTATCACAGACCAGTCTCTCCAAACAAAAAAACTTCTGGTATTAATCTAAGCAAAGACAAGATTAATACAAATACTTTTATGATGTAACAATGTAGATTATAGTAGAAGTTGATGTTTAGGCAAGATCAACTGACTTTCATTACATCTCCAAGTTAATTTATCTACTTAACTAAGAGAAGACTTGTGATAATTTAATTTGTTTTTCACAAAAATAAATCAATTGAAATAAACTGCTTTATTATTTTGACAAAGCGGAGATAATTAATCACGCCTTTCATTATTATTAAAGATTACTGTAAATTTATACATGATAAATTTTGGGTTTGTAATCATCAGAACAGCTTCATATTAATTACTGAACAATAGAAAGTTTTAGAAGTCATTAAGCCTTTATGGACAGATATAGGGAAGAAGCTTTCAAAAGAGACTGTATGAAAGTATATAATAAATTTTTTTTTTTATTTGAAAGAAAAAATGTAATAAATCATATATTCACAAATAAAGAGTTGAAAAAGAAAAATAGAGACAAACAAAATAACATGGACATGGTTATGCCGAGGACATCTAAAAAGAAAAATGATATCTCTTATTGCAACCCAGATTAAATGCATTAGAACCAATTCCAAGATGAAGATTGTAAGCTAATTGAATACAACTACTTGTCCCAAGGGGATTACTGTATATACTCATGTATCATGCAACCTTTGAAAACCCAATTTTGAAGCTAATGAACATATAGTTTGATCAACAGTGTAGCCTGGGCCAGCAATCTATATGCTAATTTTATATCTCATGTATAATGTGACCCTCTTAAAATTAGGTTGTCAAAAGTCACATGATACATGAGTATCTATGGTATATAAAAAAAAAAAAAACATGACAGTAGGAACAATAATAGATCGAGACTTGAATTTGAGTTTAACCATATAAACAAATATGAGTAGTCATAGAAAATTATGAAAAGACTGGACTTGGTTGTTGTGAATAAAAAGGCAAATTCATGTTGGAATTAAATTGGGGATATGTTTATTCCAGCAGACTATTATACAAAGGTCAAATAAATACAAGAACTCAAGTTGCTGCAAGATATTAGGACAAGCACCATTCTTAGATATTTTACTAGTGGTACAAAATTTAATAATTCCAATAAAAAGATGACAGAAACAATAGGAAAGAATAAGAAAATTATCATTCTTGCACTAGGAACCCTTCCAAATAAAAACTGAAACTAATGTTTGATTCAATATAATAATAAAAACTTGCTGCTTGAATTACATTTCGGTGTATAAAAATGTCAATGTTTTTAATATATTGTAACATTAAAAGAATTTAAGGGAGTTAAATGGAAAAGAGTAAATAAGGGAATGTTCTGAAGACAGGATTTGTTTGTGGTTGTTAAACGCTAGCTGGGAAAAGAAGAAAAACAGATTTTATGATGAGTCTGTTACTCAGTTTTTATGGTCCTAACAGTTTCTGTGAATCCTTATTTCAGGAATACATGCTTTGGCTCTGATTTCTCAAAACCTGCTTCAAACTCCACACCCAACTACATGCCGGTGTTCATTTCCTCAACACACCATGGTGCGAGTGGATCTCCAAACTAATGTATTTGCAAGAATAAAGTTGATTGCTCTTGAGTCTTGTCAATCTGTCTGCTTATCATTTCCTGCTTGAGAGCTGAATTCAAGATGACACAAGTGGGAATTGTGACTTATACATCATCAGACATGTGGTATATGAATATGGTTGGTCATGTTATATTAGTATGACTGATTGCAGAGGCAAAATGTTTGTATGTCATTATTTCTAACAAACAATTCTACCAGTTCAAAAGTAGAGAAAAATAAACACACATAAAACAATATTGCAACACTTGATATCCTTCTGTTGTCAAAGATATTCAATTTCATCTTTATTTAACTGTTTCCTGTACCCTGCTGCTTATATGTTACACTTTAAATAATTAAATGCTATGATATTTAACTAGATTTCCATGAATTATCAGCAAGACTATTTGACACTGCCTGATCAAAATAAATCTCCTTTAGTGGTAAATTTTTTTTTGTCTGTCCTACATGTAAGAGTAGTTCATAAAATATGGAAAATGAAAAGACAAAAAGTAACACATATAAATAAAGAATATTCACCTTTTTTTTTTATTATTATTATTTTTAACAACAATCTTTTACTTGCAAATTTTTCTTTAAATCAATAAGATATAAGGATGGTAGCGGGTTTAGTATACAGGCTAATCTTAATTTAATTTTAGATCTTTTATTTAATTTAGATTTTAATCTTGAGACTTTAAATATCAAATTGAAAATTTAACCTATTTCTCATGGATCTAAGAGTTTCATGAAAATAGTGTAATCATGAAAATCTCTAACTTCAAAATTGCTATACTCAGTTTTCTTTTCTCACATTCCATCTCCTATAAGATGCCTAGTTTTTAACCTTTTTGTCTAATCAAATATCTCCCTTGCAATATTGATATGAGGGGCTTGATAGTTTGAAATCTGTATACTCATCCCTGTAGTGTATAGGGTCAAACCACACATAGTGGTTTTAGTAGCATTGAGGTTTTACATGGAGCTAATAAATACTAAATTGTAGTGTCTTTATTATGACCATGGCAGATTGTTTCAAAATCTTTACAAAAAAATAAAAAATTCTGCAAAACAAAAGAGTTCAACAACAATAATTGTTAAAAAAATATTTTAAAATGCCATCAATTAGTACAATATAAAGTCTATATTTGAATTTCTGTAATCTGAAATGCAGGAAAATTTATTTCAAGTCAAAATGAAGCACTTTAAGCATAATTTAATACTTGTAAAATCCTTAAAACTCAACTTATTTTTGCAAGAATAAAATAATACTTTAAGTAAAAGAGACTAACAATACACTTCTATAAAGTTTGACTGACAACATATTATGTGTGAGTTCAAATGTTACTTATATTCATTTCACAGAAATTCTCTTTGTAAAAATCGTAAAACCACTTCTCCCTGTGTTATATCCAGATACCAGATATTTTAGCAAAACATCTTATTACTGGCACGCCATGATAGCTGTAGAAGAGAGTGGGGTGAGTGAAAACATGTCTAAGCAGTACAACAATAGGATCAAACAAAGTTATTAATCAATAGTCAACCCTTATAGGAGTCAATAAATGTGTGTGTGTGTGTGTATGTATATATATATATATATATATATATATATATATATATATATGACAACTTTTCAGTACATGTGTACATATACCACCTTTTGAAAGCTCTCTACTAAGACATAAGGAATTTCATTTTCTATCAATTCTTTTTATCTTTTGCTTTTAGGTTCCTTGAGCTTAATATGCCAACAAGATTCAGCAATGAAGAAAAATGATTTAAAAAGGGTTAAAAATTGATCCCTTTATGATTTTATGAAGAAAGTTTGATCACAAGTCAAATGTTTGCTATCAATAACTGCTACTACTTTCAAGTGACAAAAAAGACTGCATATCATCCTCAGTCACAATGAACATATTTAACAGAATGCTGACAGTTAAAAAGTATCTCAATGACTCTTTCCTCTTATTCTACCAACACTAGTTGTTTTTAAGTACATGAAGAGTCAATTATCTGGTAATGAACAATTACAATGTTGTTTAAATTTATGACCAAAGAGAATTGTGTATTAGATGACTATACAGATCAAATCTGGTATGTAGAATGAATGGATTTGTATAATGATGACTCACTTAAAGATGGGAAAATCCTCTCAGGAATTAATCATCGGATAAATTGGATCAGATATTGAAACTTGGAATTACATGGGAAGCTCTTTAAGGAACACAACATTGATTGTAATATTTCTAAAATGAAATTTATATATATATATATATATATATATATATATATATATATATATATCAGTGGGGGGGTCAGTGGCCAGCATTTAATGGAAGTTTTACGGATAGAATAAGCTAATTATATATATATAAGAGAGACATTTACAAGAAAAATTTGTTGAAAATCAGGAAAATCACTATCAATAGTTATGGCTTAATGTGATTATTACGTGGGGTTATTGTCTAATATTAATGTTAATTAAAGCTAATAGTACTAACATGCAGCAAAATTACCAATAATTGATTTTTGAAATTGAAAACCTTTCACTTTTTAAAAAAAATAGAAATTAGACACATATTTGTTGGTTATGAACTAGAACATTTATAATTTTTAGTGTTGTGTAATTTTCTGAATTCTTGAAACTCTGGTGCATATTTACAGAGAAAAAAAAACAAACTCTTTTTTTATTGTAGCATATGTATAACTGAGAAAGAATTTTATATCTGAAAAATACTAATAAAACAAATTTTTTTATTTACATACTATATAATTGGACTATTGTCCTCATCTTTGTTGTTGTTATCATCACAACGTTTCAGCTGTTGCACCCTCTGGCATTCTTCAGATGTATATCAATCTAGGTAACCTAAAGGGAATTCTGAATTGTTCCTTTATTTAATCTACAAGGGTAAACTATTCTCATTCTACTGCTCATTTCTAGGGATATCGTCTAGTTCTTATTTTTAGTACTGTTCAGTTGTTGCTCGCTCATTTCCATTGAGTGCAAGTACACACTGCCTAACCCAGTTCAAAATTCCCTGTAGGTTACCTAGATCGATATATACCTGAGGAAGGCTGGAGGGCACAACTGTTGAAACATTATGATACCAACAACAAAGATGAGGACAATAGTCTGAATATAATAGTATAAATAATAACTCCTCATCCCAGAAATTCAGACAAAAATATTTTTGTTTTAAAACAAATTTAAATTAAAATTAAGCAAATCTGATGTAAATTTTCATAAAATGATACTGCTAATAATTTTTCAGGTAGAAGTCAGATTGAATTAATTGCCCACAATATTTTGAACAGAGTAAAAAATTAATCTGAAGATCTCTTACAGTTGTAAAGATTTCATTGACACACCAGTCATCATATCAACTTTCAAAAGCTTAAAATTCAACAAATCTAGTTTAATAGAAAATATTATTTCCCAGTTAGTCCAAAATAAAACTAATCTCAAATAAATTTATAAAATCTGTTAGAATTTCATTGAATGATTAGTTAATTTTCTTACCTGAACACTCCATTTTCTGACCATTAAATGTTTAGAATATGAGAATAAAAAGACAACACATCTTTTAAGAAACATAGTAAAAAAAATGTTAAGTGAAATTAGTCTTATCCAGAGAGTGGGACACAAGGGAAGGAAAGGCATTTGACCTTTATAGTGACATTTGGCCAAACATATGACATTTGCCCCTGGTGAGAACATTTAACTTCTGTACTTTACCAAAGAATGTTTATACCATATGGTTATTCCAGATTTTACTAACAACTAACTGTACCTCAAGCAACTTTTACTGGTGTAATGGTTACAAAGCTATTCTCACAGATAATTATTCATGCAAAATGTGTTACTCCAAATTTGTGGCCTTGTGTCAAAACCAAGCTATGCTAAGTAAATATCAATAGCTTTACAATTTACAGTTAGTAAAAGAAAAAAAAAAAGAAAATTTAACAAAATGCAGCAAATGAAAAATATGGTACATATAACAGAACTTATTTTTTTCCTTAAAAATATGTGAGAATCAGAGATTTTAGAAGTACATTGTCTCTAATCTCCAGAGGATAAGAAAGACTGACCAAGAGTCAAAATTACTCTTCACAGAACAAACTGAACACATATACTACTTTTATAATTTGATAGGACAAGTTTCTCCAAAGAACTATGTAAATCATATCAGAAACAGTTGTTAGATATCAATTTTACAAGTACAATGAAGTAGTTACAGGAAGAAAAGATGGTTTATAGAAAGAGAGATGCAATTAGGAGTCAAGTTATACCATTCAAGCTTGGAAATATTTTCTCAGTAGATAAAGGAGGTACAGTGAGAATAAACAGTAAAGACTTGTCCAAGACCCAAAGCTTAATGTGGTTAGTTACAAAAAAAAAAAAAAAAAAGACTCATTGACCTTATCAGTCTAAGAACAAATAAATAAAAGGACTTAATGCTCATCATTTTATCAGTAAAGAAATTGAGATATAGTCATAGAATGAAAAACTTCACAGAAAAAAGGATTTAAATATACAATGCCAGTACTATGGATAGGATGTTGATTAGTAAAAGCTCAAGCTGTAAAAC
Source organism: Acanthosepion pharaonis (assembly GCA_903632075.3). NCBI lineage: Eukaryota > Metazoa > Mollusca > Cephalopoda > Sepiida > Sepiidae > Acanthosepion > Acanthosepion pharaonis. The sequence goes on along the minus strand of CAHIKZ030005467.1, from coordinate 562,487 downwards.
CAAGAAGAAAAGAGAGTTGTAGCCCACAAAATGATGTTTATATGCCAGTAAATATAGTCTATTATTTTAATTAAATTGCATATAGAATTCAACCAGATAAATTTATCCACATGATCAGAAAAAGAAAAACAAGAAACAAGACAAGCCTTTCCAAGAAGGAATCCTGTCACCTGCTAAACTAGAAATATAGAATTTCTATCAACATGAAACAAAATAGTACAGACTTAATTAGGCTTCACTAATGATGTGAACTTTTTAAACAAATCTGTTAAGCAAAGCAGAAGGAACTGAGTTAATATTACAAACAAACATCTTATCTTATGTCAAAGATTAAGAAAAAAAAAAAAAAATTGTCTAAAAACAGGAACTGGTACTTCCTGGCCTGGATGTCAACTGTAGAATTTTTATCATGAGATATTTTTTTTTCATTAAAAAGATACCCTTAGAAACAGACATTACTATAAAATTCAATAATTTTGTTTTTTTAATAATTTAAAATTCATGAAAAGAAACATGAAGGTCAAGTTTGTCAAAAATGCTCTATATAAATGTAAGCAAATGTTTTTTAATCATCAATCAATGTAGAATAAACATTTTAAAACTTTGGCTTATAAAATTGTTAGCATGATTTCCTCTTGAAATAACAAAGAACATTGGTAATATGAAAATAAGTTAATGACTTTTATACAATTTTGTGAACTACCGATTTTTGTCTTTATTTAAGGATATTATTTAACTTAAAATAGGTACCTCCACTAATTTGGTATACCTAAGGTTTAAATGAATTTTCATAAATGAAAAATCTTTCTTGAAGCTTTCATTTTAGCTTTATTTGAAAGCTAAATGATTTAATTTACTATTTCCAGTAAGCAAAATACTCTATAGTGTATTTCAAACAGAAATTCTATTTGGTTGGTTTCATTTTTTTTGGCTAAAGATATCTGATGAATGCCCTTTTTAGCCATTCTGTCCTCACAATGAATTTTTCTTTATTAAAAAAATCTTCCAAAAATAAAATATACTTGTCTGAAACTTTGAGAAATATTAGCTGATTTAAATTATAATTAATCTGATTTGAAAAAAATATTTATTTTAAGTTTATGATAACAGAGAATATAGATTTTGTCAAATGATTTATGAGGTGTTGACAGTGTTATTATTGTTCTGCAGAGACTTTATCTGTTAAAACAAAGTAAGAAAATGATAGATGGACACTGTTCATATAATTTTTAAATACTCAGTAATCTTAAAAATGTTGGAAATATTCTCCTTAATCTAATTTTAGCAATGTTGACTTCAAATTTACTATCATGATTGATCTTATTTTCTGATACTGTTGTGTATGGTCACCCATACTTTCAAAATGGGCATGTTTATGCACATAAAAAAAAAAAATTATTTTAAAAATATACGGGTGTGATGATTTGTATCAAGTGTTTCAATTTTTGCTTAGTAAATATAGTCTAATAATTTAATGATCTAATGAGGATGGTGTTTCGAAGAATTTTTATAACATTTTTGAAAGTTTACTAATTATAATAATTAAAAAAAAAATGAAAACAATTCTTGTAAAAATTCATTACTTATCGCCAAAATTTTTTTTCTTAAGACTATATAATTAAATTAATATATATTATTTATAAAAATAATTAAAAGCTTATCTAATTAAATAATTAGATAGTTTTGTTTTACGATTTGGAACAGGTTTTGGGGAAAGGAGTAGTTGTTTGAAAAAAAAAAAAATTGTAATTACATTCTCCAAGGAGTCCTGCTTTTAATTAAAAAAAGAATTTGGAGTATGAAATTTAATTTCTACAAATTTCATGAAATTAAGTAAGTGGGAGGTTAACAGATGTAAAAAAAAAAAAAAATATTTTTAACAAGATTTTCTAAAATTAAAAATTTCAAAAATAAATTCATTCATTTGTGAATAAGCATTGAAAGTTTCATTAAAATTTGACAATTATTTGATTGTGCAAGAATTTCCAATTTAATGTGTCATTTTACCAGAAAAAAAAGGTGCAAAAATATCCATAACTATCTCTGTTGTACCACTGATGCATAAAACAAAAAACAAGATTTTTAACCCAGATTTTGAATGTATCAGAAAGGAGTATAAAATCTTAAAAAAATATTTAAAAATTACTTTGGTCTTTCCTCTTAATAAAAGCATAAACATTTTCACAATAAAACTTTGGTTTTATTAAGTTTAGGGACTTTTTTTCATCATGGTATGGTCTTTTTTCAGCAAATTAGTGGCAGTACCCAACATAAAATATATCATTTTTTTAAAAGTTTTATAATAAAATTACACACACACACACATATATATATATAGCCTGAAGATGGAGTTCAAGCATGAAACAGACTGTTCTACTCAGTGTTGACTTCAGTGTCCATTTTCATATCTACACAGGCTCTATCTTTGATATTGAGCACTTTTACCCATATATATGCAGCATGCCTTAAAATTATATATATATATATATATATATATATATATATATATATATATATATATATATATATATATACATACACACACACAACACACACACACACACAATGCAGTAAAGTTTTGTAATAATTGTACATTTAAATTAACATAAGTAACTTTTGGTGGGGGGAAAAATAATCTTTGCTGAGATTTCACTAACAAGTAACAGTTCTTTGGATGCTTTGTTGCACATAAAATGCTGTTCTTATTATAATCATTGCTAAAAAGGAAATAATAATTTTAAAAATATTTAGGACTTTACAGTTCAAAGAATTATTACCATGGCATTTCATGAGCACACAAATATTAAATGTATTTGAATTTTGATTTTGTTGATAAATAATAAATGTATTTTAATGAATAATAATCTCTGATTCTTTGTCGTTTCTTTTCCTATCTATCGATGCTTTACTGATCCAACATTCTTCTTTTAATACACAAACATACAATGAAAATACTGGATTGATTCATGAATTGACTGAAACTTTCATGCTTTCCTTCTGTTAAACAATCATTTGTTTTTTCATTAATAAAATTTAAAATTACTGGTATACACTGATGTCTCTTTACATATGATTATATTTTATTATATTTCCCTCTATGACCTGACAATTCTGACAAAAGAAATTCTACATCAACATTTGGCACAAGTTTATAAATAAGTTTATTCAAATTAGAACAAGAATCATTCAGAAAGAAAATATCAATGTTCAGAACAGGACATGAAGATGTTTCTAAAATTTCTGAATATAAAAGAATTCATATTTTGCAATAAGGAAATTAATTACTAAATTGATCTGCAAAAGTAAATAATTTTTAAATATAATCTAAATATAATTCAACTAAAAAATTAACTTAAATTTTTGTATCTCAAGAACATGTATTAATGCCATAGTTTGTTTTTAATGAACTTTACACAAAATTGTCAGTGGATTGTTCCATGTGCTTTTATTAAATCATTTTAACAAAAGAGAAAACAAATTTAAATTAAAAAAAAGTTTAATACTAAAAATTGATGCTTAATATAATAAAAAATATTATTAATGTGTTTAATATTCTAGGTTTATTTTAAAGTTGAAGTCAGAATGACTTGGCTCCAGTTCCGCAAACCAGCTTCCTATAAGGAGGTGCTGAAAAGATCTTGGCCTTACTTCTCAAAATATGATCAAACATGAGATTTTTGGGGGGTGGGATGGGGGAATAACTTTTCGGTATCAACTTAAACAATTTTGACATAAATAGTGAATAATGCAGAAAGGGGCCCATTTGCAGGGTTCGTTACACAAGGCAAACTGAAGATATTAGCAGAGAACATTTTGGTAATAATAGATACAAGATGAAATCACTATTGGTAATTTGTCAATGACCAAGTGCTAAAGAGAGTGAATTTTCTATTAAATCTCATTTAAAAAAATGTGTTTTTAAAAATTCACTTTTAATATTAAGTTTTAGTTTGTAGAATTAAAGTTTTACTTACCAGCAAGAGAAGACAAACTCCCTCTACGAGACAGACCGAAGTAGACACTCGGGGAGCTTTGACCTCCCATTGAGTGTGGGCCAGGGCTGACGGTACTGCTACCCATGTGATGGGCAACGGTCAACTGCTGCCGGAGCATGTTCAGGCTACCTGGTGAAGGGGGACTGAAAAATAGAAAATCAATTTATGTAATAGATCGTAAAATACAATACTGCAGAATATTTCAAGTCAGTATTAAATTTTGGTGGGGGTGGTGGGGGGAGACGAAATGAACTGAAGATTATTTTGTCTAAACTGGGTTGAACTTCAATAGCAAATTTTCATTTTAAATGTTATCAAACAAACAAGCCCAGGTCAAACTTATGAATATAATTTGTTTAAAAAGTAGAGTTTCAGAATATATATCATTTGTAACTGTCTCTACCGAATCAGTAATTAAAAAGAAAAAAATACTATAAACATACATTTTTTTTTTGTTTCAGTCAGTGAAATACAGTATATACTAAACCTGTCAAAAAATACATATTTTAAAAAAGTAATTCTCTAACTGACATTAAAATCACAAAGGAATGCATTGATGCAAGCAGATTTAACTATGTCTACACATGTAGACATATACACTGATGCTTTGGGTAAATTTTTGCAAAGTTATACTTTTTAAATATCAAAATAAAAATGTTAATCTTCACTTAAACTATTAGCTTTCTAAAACTGCTGGTTAAGTTCCTTCAATATTCCCAAACTTTCTTTCCAAAGATATTTTTAAGAAAATGTTTAACTGAGGAAATTGTTTTGAATATTAAAGTCTATCTGAAAACCATAGTGGATGTCTATGGATATTATATTTACTAAATTCTTTTTTCCTTTCCCTCTCGGCACTCTTAGGATTCATTTGGTGCCAAGAAACAGGATTTTCAGAAAATGTTGCATTTGTTCACAATAAGTGTTTTATTACATACAAGACGTTTTGGCATACATTCTATACCAACCAATGAAATGTATTGTTTTAATTTCTAATTGCAAGTATATAATTTCATACAACTACTGATATGAAAACAGTGATAGGGCATATTATAAAGATTTTATCAAATAATGACTCTAGGGTCAGGTATGATTTGATGGGTGGTGATATATCTGTTGCATCTATTTACATAATGTGCAATAATTGATTTTATAACATCTTTTACTAGACTTCTAAAAATATGTTTACAGATCATGACAGCTATTAGGGAAATGGGATTTAATATACTTTAATTTTTTAAAAAAAATTATTCAGTATTATTATTGTTTAGGTAATAAGCATTATAACAGCACAAATAGATGTATTGTGGAAAAAGGAATTTGACAATATATGCATTTTTTATGTATTTATGTTATTTTATAACTTTTATCAAAAATGCATTCTTATACATGTCGTTATGGATAATATTACTAATTAATTTAACTAATTTTTTTTTTAATTAATAACTATTTGCACCGAGTTGTTGACATTAATATCTATCTGCTGATATGTTAAAATTCGGGAATAATGCAATAATAAAAATTTCATCTTTGATAGATGTTGCGATCTATTAAAAATGGAAAGAAATATAAGACAGACACTATATTAGAAAAAAAAATATAAAAATTAATTCCTTCAAGTATTCTTTCTTGTAAAGAATTGCATACAAAATATTAAAGTAATTAAATTTTGATGACACTGCAGTCATGGAATATGGCAAACATACATCTGCATTTGATTTTTAAGGTTTATGCAATAGGAAAATAAAAATAAAAGAAAAAATACATTCAAGAGGAATATTAAATGACTTGATGACAGTAAAAACAACAAATCTCTGAAAATCATTTTCATGTGACAACTGTGAAGAGACTTTTCTTATAGAGGGTTTAAGACATGCTGCGAAGTCAATAGGACACAGTAAAATACTTTGAAAGGGGAAAAAAAGAAAAAGTCATTCTATAGGTGGGGGTGGGGGGTTGTCTGCAAAGACTGCATGAAGAGGAGGCGTTGTCATCATAAACATTAACTGCTAACACTTTAAAAAGATCAGCACACATAAGGTTTTTATTTAGAGAAAACCAAGTAAAAACATCAAGTAAAACAAAAAAGAAAATATTGTTAAGAGACAGGCTGATGTAGAAAGAAACTTTAGTTTTATCCTTACGTTAATAACAAGACAGAAAAGTAACAACAGGTAGAGACACGAAAAAAGGACCAAAGTAAGTGTCAACTTGAATAAAGTGAAGGTGACATTTAAATGATATCTTTATAGTTACAATTAATATCTCATTAATATAAAAATTAAACAAATTATTACTTTTTTCTAAGATTGAATTAAAAATTATCAATGTTTTGATGATTCGTTTGGAACCGAATACTCTCTTGTTTTTCAGCTTCCTTCAATGTCAGTAGGAACAAAAGTTTTTGAATAGAGGTCAGGGGTTCTTTTAATTTGACAAAAATATTTGTCTCTGTTAAGGCTAAGCAAATATCAACAAATAAGAAATAATAACAATCCCAAGAGCACTACAATAACTGTAATGATTGTAATAACAATAATAATGAGGATATTAATGGTACTTACTGTTACGAAACTATCACCAGTAAGTTGCAAACAGAATTAAATTATGATAAAAAATGACTCATTCTTTCTCTTCTCTTTGTCAATTCATTTAGAGAATTAAAGTGACAAGATAATAGGCCGATAAGACAGGTAAATTTCAGTTTTGATTGCTACCATTTTGCAGTTCTATCCACTTTTGTTGTTTAAATGAGGGCAGCTAACACGTAACTACTTCAAGTTGTTCTGTTTGGGACATAATGCAAATTTACTGGGATAAAATGTTCTCCCCATTTGAGTTAACTCTTCACTTAAATCGACAATTATATGTGTGTGTGTGTACACACAAATTGCATTAAGTTTTGATACATCCCAAGTTAACCTATGTGAGAGTGCAGTGCTTGTGTGACCAATGTAAAAATTTAAAGTTGTTTGTGAGTATTTGTATTGGAGATGCGATCTCCCAAAAGACATGAGACTTCATTAACAACATTTTTACCATGGAAACACAGATAGACACAGTATCCTTTTTTTAACATTAATAATTATAAAAAATTTAAAACCACTGCTTGTTGATCTAATTTCAATTACTTATAAGTAGTTTCTCTGTCTTATTCTCATTCTTTACAGATGGTTACACAGGTATTTTCTTCTATATCGCTCATACAAGATATTTATCAAATTGTATGAATTCTGCATGCACAAGCCAAGAAGCAAACAGGGTATGTAGTGTTTAAGGAGAGAATGTAGTAAGGGCTTTAGATGTTCTGATGTGTATGTGTATATATATATATATATATATATATATATATATATATATATATATATATAAAAATATATATAGAAGTTAATGATTTAAATTTAAACTTCTAAATCTGATTTAGAAGTGAATGATTTAAATTTAAACTTATATCTGTTTTCTGTATGAATGATTCATATAATATAAATTGAACTATATATATATATAATATATATATATATATAATTTTTTTATGATTATTATTACTATTTTTTTAGTGGGTATGCATGTGAGTTGATATCACTGTTTTTTAAAAATTAATAACAAGCAATTTAGATCAAGAAGTCCAACTAAAGGATTGTATATATATATATATATATATATATATATATATATATATATATATATATATATATATGTGTGTGTGTGTGTGTGTGTTTTTTTCTTATTACTATAAACATTATTTTTAGTAGAGATTTAAATTCTAAATTCACCAATCTAAAAGCAATATTTAGTCAAATAAATCCTGCTTAATAATATTGATCACTCACAATTCTTGACAATGACAGTGATAGTCAAAAGTACTTGAATGTAACAAAAAAAATTTTGGACAATTTATTAATGAGCTTAATCCCAATATAAAATACTTCAAAGACATAATTGGAAAGACATAACTTGTCAGTGTTATTTAATAAAAGTATGTACATCAATAAGTCAGTAGCTGATTGATGAAATGAGGATTTATTTTGCAAAACATATTTCTCTTTCTTTTACTGAATTTAATTCTCTGGGTAATATTAATTACATAGATTGAACAATGAATGTTTCAAATTGAGCTAACAACTACTTAACAGGCTAAGAACTTTTTTGATGTACCCATATATATATATATATATATATAATTTAAATTAAAAAACAGACAATCCTAAGGATCCATTGATTATATTTTATTTCTCCAGAAAATTGATTTTTTTTCTGTTTCCTCAGATCACACTTCCAGGCATAAAAATATATATGTATATATAAGAAGATAAAAAGATAGATGAAAGAAAAAGTAAGTCTATTGATTATGAAAATGAAAAAAAAAAGTATAAATGATTTTACCTGTTTTTTTAAAAATATAGGTGTGTGTGTGTGTGTGTGTGCACATGCAAAATTTCAGACATAACTAAAATATATATCTATAAATAAAGACAAAAGGAAAACTTTTCTTAGCTGATGTGTTTTATCCTCTGAAGGCAAATATAAGGATTTTATTTTACAACAAGTATTTAAAAACAATAACCCTTATATTAGCCTTAATAAAGTCCATCAGAAAAAGAAACACATCAGCTAAGTTTTCCTTTTATATATATATATATATATATATATATATATATATAGTCATCCCTCAATGCGTTTTCGATTAGTGCAATAAAATTTTTATATACCCATACTTGATTAGTGCAGTAAAAACATTCTTCAGTTTAACCATAGTAATTGAAAATTGATTTTTCTTATAGTTACCAATGTGCACATAAGCTGAAACTAATCAAAGGATTCCCGCATACAGTTTTATTCATTACAGACATATTAAGGATTATTTTTTTATATTCTGCAAGTGCATGAGTTTCTGGTCTGTTAAAAGAGTTTGAAAGAGTGAACACATCTGAAATATTTGTTGTATTTCTGTCACAGAGAAAATTTACAGTTGATGAAAACAGAGTGTAATGAATTAAACAGACAAGTCTTTCTCCAGTCAAACACAAACTCAATTACAGACTGCATCAGTCACTTGTCATGCACTGATATGCATCAAATTACTCTGCTTACCTAACTTTACTAATTCAACAAGAAGATGTAATAACTTATTTGACTGGCCATTAATCAAATAACAGTATTTTGAAGTCTTAACGCAGACACAGAAAAATTTTGTCTCCCATTTGTTAGTTTCACTTTTCACTGAGAAAATTTTTCATTCCCAAACTCTTTAAGCTTTGACCTTTATGAGAAACAGTAAGTCAAAATATTCTTTTAATTCTAACTTTGCTATAACATATTTTTGTCCTTCCTTTTATTCTGGTGGGTGTATTAGTGTACTTGTAAAATATATAACCCCATACTATTGCCAGAATTTCCTATATTAAATAAAACTTTAAATTACTATCAACCTGACTTTAGTGTAATTTTGTTTCAAAGTAAAAAGCAGCTTTGGTTTTAATATGAATTAAGAAAATATTCAAGTTTTAATACCTATTATTAGCCAAAAAGTAGAAAATTACTGTAGTGGTAATAATATAGTGATTATAGTATGTAATTAATAAAGTAGTAATAATAATTATTATTTTGGCATTAATAATTATACTAGTAGAGTTTTAGCAATTCTAGTCATGAGAATAGTAATAATCGCTGTAATATTTGTAATAGCAGTAGTAATATTAAGAGTAAAAATCATATTTGGTATTGCAATGATCATCTTTCACAAGCATAAATACACCATTAGCAATAATAAGAAAAATATAAGATATAAATAAGAAAAAATAGTGCAACATATTAATATTTGTAATATAAAAATTACTAAAAATTAAAATGAAAAAAAAATAATATTAAAAAGAGAAAAAATGTCAAGTTAAAAGATGTAAAAAGAAAAAAAAAATTTCTCACCTAGTAAGTAATGAAAAAAACAGGTAAATATGCTGTGGGGTGACAGTTCTAAAAAGACATCTTTATCTCAGCATACAACTGCATCCAAGTAAAAATGCAGTTACGGGGCCTGGGTGACAATATATAACAGAATGGGCTGGGCTTGAATTGTCTTGACAGAGGTACATGCTATTGATCAATGAACTGTAACAAATCTCTTTTAATGGCTCATGTTAGAAAATAGTAGAAATTGGCAGGAGGAGTATGTTGGGGGTGGCAAAGAGATTCAAGATAGTCAAGTATTTGAAAACAAATGAACAAGAAATAAAATAGGCATGAAAAGTTACGTAAATATCAAATCAGCTTAAGAAAAACAAGGGCGGGAGAAATAAAAGAAGACATTGGAGCATTATTGATTTTGCAGTAAGGTGAGTATAACATAAAATGTGTTAGGAAAGTAACAAGGAATTTTACTTCTAATACTTCACTAAATGACACCCAACTTTATTGATAATGGTCTGAATAATGAATTTACAGTTGAAAATCAATAAAAGGATAGACACAGAAAGGGTGGAAATGAAAACAAAAATAAATTGATATTAATACATATTAAGATAGAATGGATATGAATGTAACTTATGATGTATTGGCATCAACATTAAATGAAAAGAAATAATAACATATATGGGGATTTATCTATATGCTTACTTCAATGGAATATGGCCAAATTTAAAGTGAGAGTGTACATGAGACTAGAGGTTGAAAATAGTTCAGTCACCTTCTTATTTTTTCTTTTGGGGACACCTCAGGTTCAAGGGATTAACCTTAGCCCTCCCTTGAGAGAAAGGTACTGCCTGGAGGGATGAACCCCTGGGAATAGACTTCATTAATAAAATTTCCAAAAAATAATAATAGTTTATATGTGACAAATTATTCACATATATAAAAACGTGTGTGTGATGAAGATGAATAATAGCAAAACATGTTAAATTTAAAGGTTTTCTTGTTCCTCATTTAATCATTTTTTTTGCATTTTATTCATATTTTCACTTCACACATTATATATATATATATATATATATATATATATGTGTGTGTGTGTGTGTGTATGAATATTTTCAGATAATGTATATCTGTAGAGAGAAGACAAAATGAATAAAAAGAGACAAGATTACCTTGATAAAGTCCCTCAGAGGATGAAATGCGTCAACTAAGAATAGCTCTCTCTCTCTCTCTATATATATATATATATAGTGAAATGGACTAAGTCTGACACTTATCTTAATATATTTTCTGTTTATACGTTATTTTTATAGATACAAATATTTAAGTAAATGCTCTGTTTATAATAAACAATATTAACTATATTTATTGGCCTGAATATCTGAGAAATTTCATAGAAAATATGTGTCCTCCAACAAGAATCGAACCTGTATCTTACACGGTTCCATCATATAGCTTGACATGCTATACCATTTAGCTGCAGCAGAAGCGTCTGTTTAGCAAAGTCAAATTACACATATTTTTTATGAAATTTCTCAGATATTTTGGCTAGTAAATGTAGTTACTACTGTTTATTATAAACAGAGCATTTACTTAAATATTTGTACCTGTAAAAATAACGTATATACAGAAAATATATATATATAGAGAGAGAGGGAGGGAGATGTATATTAAAGCAACTATCTGCAGTGCAAGTAAAGAGAGGTAAACATTTTGAAATTTTCAGGCTAAGATAGATTTTAATTGATAATTAGATTAACTGATAAAAGCTATTAAAAATAAACTGAAAAAAAAAAAAAAAAAAAAGAATGAAAAGCAGTAAAAATTAATTAATGTTAGATTAACCAAACCACATTAATAAAGATTAAATTAATTAAACAAAAACTGCCATAAAAAAAGAATTAATGACTTACACAATAATACTGTAAGACAATGTAAGATTAATGAGATTTCTCGATTACTTAAGCTGATAGAAAAAAAAATACCGTTTCAAATAAATGAAGCATCTACTCAAATATGGGTATCCACTAAAAATAAAATTTAAAGTGATAAAAATCTGTTGGATTACTAAATAAAAAAAAAAAACATTACTTCTTTAGAAATAAGAATTAAGATATTAAAGCATGTAACAATTTTAAAGGCTGTATACAGCCATGTAATACTCTTGCAGACCAATTTGTTCATATCATGAATTAGATTCCTATTCGGTTTACTATTATAGTGGCCTTGTGCCAGACTTAGTTCACCAGATTTAGTTCCTAATACTAAATAATAATTATATATATATATATATATATATATATGAATGATAAAAAAACAGATAAGAAATGTTTATAAATTTAACATGTTTCATCTTTATTTAAGCTTCTTCAGAATTTTAGGGGAAAATGAATTAAGAAAGAGAATGTTCCAGATGGTACTTTTAGTTCTGTGTTTAGAACCCATAGCTAAAAGTACCAGAACTTAAATAAAAGTAAAACACCTTAAATTTATAAACGTTTCCCTATGTGACCCTATTTGTTTAACCTATCATTCTGTCAGATTCTAATCCATATTTTATCCCAATTCATGTGTGTGTGTGTGTGTGTGTGTGTGTGTGTGTGTATGTATAATTTCTATATCATGCAGCTGTGTGTGTTGATAATTGATAGAATTATTTTGTTTAAGGAAAGTAGATGAAATTTTGTTTGATGGTTTATGTATCTGCCAGTGGTAAGTGTTCAAAATCAGGTAAAAGTCAGAAATCCAAATGTTGATATTTTTTCTTTTTTAAGCAGGCAGACCCCACAACCCTGTCACCCATATTTAAACAGATGGTGTTGAACATGAGATAAAATTAGGAAACATTTCCAAATAATTATTTGAATGTAAATACAAAAATAAAAATTCAAAGTCAATTAAATTCAACCAAAGGTCACACGGTACTACTAAGCAGTGACAAAGAGAATGAATATAAATAAGAATTTTCAGCATATCAATATCTTTATGGGTCATGTTGCACAGATTATTTTTGCTTACAGCTTCATGGGTTAAAACAAGAGGATGATTATGAGAACACATTCCAAATATTCATTTTTATGGTCTTTCTTTAAAAAGAAGATATTTTAAAAGCATTCTAGAAATTTCTCTAATAAACTTTTTCATGCTAAGATTATACTGAAAATGTACCCTACAGATGAAAAAAAATTGTCAGCTGATGCCAAAAGCTTAAAAACTCCCACTTTGTCAAGGATGACAATGAGTGTAACAGTTTATCACAGTTACTAATACCTGAGTAATTTAGTAATTATGGGAGAATGGCATGCTAGTGACAGAATATTTTGATCAAGATGTTTGATGAGGTGACAGGCAGGAGTGAATTTGTATTTTCACAAGGGTAAAAGTGCTACGTCAACACAAACTTCAGTCAAAATTTGAATCCCGTTTGCTGATATCGTTTTCCAAACTGATAATCAGTTATGCAACCCAGCACCTTCTGAGTGGCTTGTATTAATAGCTATTAGAAAATTTGAGGTTTATATAATAATAATAATAAAGTTTTAAAGGAGAAACATTCCTCAACCTACTATGACTACAAGTTCCATGTGTTTGCAGTGTGTGTGTACATGCGTGCATTGTTAAACAAGACTGGCAAGGTACTTTTGTTAAGTTTTTTATTCTATTTTTCTTGTATGTGAACAAGTGTTTCTTTTCCTGGGCTTAATGCGTGTAGAAAATATCCAAATGTTTGTTGATTCAAATGCAAGAAAAATATAATAAATACTTAATAAAAGTACTTTGCAAGTCCTGTTTAAGAAAACATCTAATAAAGAGGAATTGCTGCCTAAATACATAACATATATATATATATATGCTTTAATACATAATATAAATTACTAAATTGTAAATAAGGTCCTCATGCAAGGAAAAAAGATTAGATGTAAATGTGATGGCATTTAGTTTAAATCTAATGTACTAATATCTTTTATAGAAAATATCTATGAAATTATGGCAATTCATAAAGTCAATGAATTTGTGGAGAACCATGATTACCTATGTCTTCTTGAGAGGGTCATGGTATTTAAAAGAAAATGGAATAAAAACCAAATATAATATATACTGTAAGTTGCTGAACTTTTCAAATGATATAATTTCAACAAGTTTGCCTTACAACTAATAGAAGACATTAAAAGAATAAATAATGGTCTTATCCTTTGATTATGAGGGAAAAAGTCACTTTAAAGAATCATTATCTGTCTTTTAGTTCAATGAGGCAGATACAGTAGAATAAAACAATAAATCAAAGGATTCATACACAACCTTTCCAACATTATCAATTGGTAAATGAGGAAGAAAATGTTCAGATTTTGTAAAATGAAATCCAAGATTCTGAAATACTCCAACCCATCATAGTAAGTTTGGCCAATAGTAAATATTTCATGGTGCCAGTCTGTTTTTAGTATAAATAAGAAGCTTCTTAAAAAGGTGGCTAGCCAGTTAGGCTGTGAAGAAACACACGGCTACTCCTACATCATCCAGCTACTGCTGCTGCTGTTACAATTAGAGGAAGAATCTACACCCCTCTCCCTGCCACCAATGGCACACAAATAAATCCTTATGAAAATGAATGGGCTAGAATACAATTTGGCCTTCTTTAGCCATTCTAAAATAAAACCAAAATTGGGAGTGGCAGGGAAAACTTTTTCTTTTTTTTTTTCAGACTGTCATTCTCTTCATCTGGAACCTGGGCTCCACCCTTTTCTTTTTCTCTTTATTTTTTCTGATAATGCCATGCAGGTGGTCACATATGTGTTACCATTTTTATTTATTTTTTTTTATTTTATTATCAAGGGTGGAAGTCTTTTTTGTTTTTTCTAAAGTGAGTAACAGGGCATTAATTCTCTAAGTCATGACCAGTGTAAGCTAAAATCCTTTCTTTAGGGGTAGATTGATTTACCTGAAATGGCATGAGGAATCTATTCCCTCCACCCCGACCCTTGACCAACAAGAAAGTTGATCTGAAGAGTTCCTTCTTTCAGGCAGCCGTCAAGTAGACAACAGTTAGTGTTAGCAGAGTGAGTGAGTGAGAGGGATACTGAAAAGTTCTCA